>VXBQ01009267.1:177-150999 GCA_013400175.1 Phainopepla nitens | reverse complement strand
ATATATATATACTCCATTGGGGAGCTTATGTTTTCAATATGCTTTTCTGTTTCATGTAGAAGAGAACTGAAGGTGGCTGAGTAAAGGAGTGCTTCCTGACAGTATGAAGTGACTGTTCAGAATGTGATGATGGGTTGAAATCTTAATTCATGTCTCTGTTTTAAATATCCATATAATCCTAGACTACATTAATTGTAGAATTTCAGGATTTTGTTATTTTATGCAATTTTAAAGTGGACTAGGCATTTCAAGGCTGAAAATGTAAGGGGTTTTTTCCTAAATTTTTCTTGGTTTTTGTTTGGTTTTTTTTTTTGTCCAGATTTTAACTATACCAGTGAAGGCTGTGATTGCTGTAGGCTCATTGACCTGCTCCCCAAAGCACGTTTTTCTTCCACCTTCTTTTCCGGTAAGAGAGCTGAGGAGGATTAAATGTTTACTTGCTGTGCTTTTTCTTTATATGCCCTTTTCAAGGAAGACCACTGTCCTGAATTCTGTGTCAAATTGCTGGAGAGATTGTGCTGCTGAACTGTTATGATCAATTTATCTTTATTTTGGGGGTTGTTTGGGGTTTTTCCACCATGTGTTCCGAGCATGAGTTGTCCCTGTATCTCCTCAACAGCCCACTTGAATGGGATATTGGAATACTCATGTAATGGGATAGATCTCATCAGAGGAAGATAGGTCAGTCAGTAGGACTTCAGTGATGTTTGCTGCAATTGCCACATATTCCATCTTCCTTCTGACCTGCTATGTTACAAATTCTTCTGAAGTCTTTTGTTACTCTTGAGGTCAAACAGTCATGCCTACAGTTGCAAAGATCACTAATTGTTTTTATCTCTAAGATCTGTTGGGTTTTTTATTACTATATAGCCTCACCATTATATGGATTCTTATTACACTGAGTGCCACATCTAGAACTTCATTATGAACTGCTTCATAAGCTTTTGATAAGTTAAAGTAGCTTAAAGATCCACTTCACTTTCATTCACTCGAGATAAAGCAGTTTCTGTATTCTCTATCTTAATCTGAGAATTATTAGAAATTATTATTACGAAGAAGAATTCCTGTAAAGAATGTCCTTTTTGAATGCCAGATTAAAAATTTTGATCCATGTTGGACCATTAAGAAGTTTGGGGTTTTTTTAATCTCCTTTGAGTTTGTTCTAGCTGAAATGGCTAAAGAACTTCTCAGTATTTCATAGTAATAAGCCCGTAGTCTTGTCAGCTTGACTTTGGGGGGCCTCTGTTTGTTTGTTGTTTGTGAATTTTTTTTCTTTGGTTTTACAATTTGGGAGGGGGGGTATTTGTTTTGGTTTGGGAGAGTTGTTTATTTCCTTTTGCTTTATTTTGTTTTGGCAGATACTACTTCTTATAGCACCTGTGTTTCTCAGACATAGCTTCCTTGCTGTCATTATTCTTTCTCTTCCCTAGATTACTGTGATTTTTGTTGTCTTTGTGCTTTTTCTAGTAATGTTTTCAGGCAATTATTCATTGAGGGGATCTTTGGCCTCCTACATTTTGTTTGGGAGCATAGATTCAGATATAATTATCACCTTTGACAAGATTATAGACTATTTACCCTGTTCATGCCCCAAGCTTTTCAGAGCAGTCAGCTCCACTTACTACTTCCATTAGTTGATCTTAGTTCTTCTTATATTTGAGAACATTAACAGCAAACTTAGTTTTGCTTTGTCTTGGATTCATTTCAAACTAAACTTATGCTCACTAAATTCATGCTACTCTTGCATTTAGTTCTTCTGTAATGCCTCTATTACTTATGAAAATAAGCCAAAAATAGCATCAGTTCTTTTTGTTTCAGTGTTTGGTAGAGAAGCTTGACAGCTACACCGTCCAGGAATAACTAGGTGCTACTATTTTAGTAACACATGCTTTTCAGTTTATACTTAGGATGTAATTCTCCTGCAGCTGCCTGGTTCCCAGAGCTGTCTATCTGTTTATAATTTTAGTGTATTTGTACCTAAGTGTGATTTCTGATATTCTGTTGAAGGTTGGTGGCGATACACTGACAGTGTATACCGACCTTGTGAAGGTCAGTGTCTTGATTTAAACAAATCTTAGCTGTGTTGACTTCTGCTTCATAGTGTCATCTTTACCTTACAGTGCCACCTCTTAACTCTTCCCTGATCAAAGCTCATCTTTGAGGACCTCTATGCTAAATGGCATTGTTCTGTTTTTCTTATTACTGCTGAACAAATTTTTTTCCCTTGTCTGTTGTTTCATGTCAAAATGCTATTTAAAGGTCTTAGTCAAATACTATTTATTTGTTCTAGACACTTGAACAAACCTGTATCTTGTCCCAAAAGTTTCTTACTCATAGGAATCCACAGATGAAGCTCAGATATACCTCCTAATTCAGTTTAACAGGATTGTACCATTAAGGATTTATTCTTGTAGTTTCTTTTCCTCTGCAATTACTACTATTGAGATGCTTGCAATATGGGACTGTTTCCTGAGGGCACAGTCAAATATTGAAGCTGCAAAAGACCTCTCCCAGGTCTCCACTTAAACTTAGAGAAGTTTTTTTTTTAAAGTATGGAGTATTGCTTTAAAGGCAACAAGAAAAACATATCCATTAGAAGATAGTCTTGAGTTTTTATATTTGCTCACACTGTTTGATTTTTTTTTTACATAAATCTGAAGTCTCCCCACCCGTCCTGAGTTGCACTTTTCTTCTGCTTTTGTTTCTATTATTTGTTTTCTCTATATATATCAGGGTTGGGTGTTGAGGTAGGGTGTAAAACATGACCACAGAATCATTGATTTACAACTGAGGCAGGAGTAGAGCTTGAGCACTGTAACAATTTTGACCATGGCAATTAAACTACATTTTCTGTGCTTAAAAGGTAAAATAATGGTTGACTCAGAAAAGGAGGCAGGGTATAAAGGTGTGGGGAAAAAACTTCCTGTTTTCTTCTTAAATGTAGTTTTGGTGTGTGGTGTCATAATTGCAATTGGGGGCAGGAAGGAGGGTTTTAAAAGCCCTCCGTCGCCTGCAGTTTTTGTAATCATAGCTTCCCTTTACTCTTCCTTTCAGATTATTTCTAATTAATAGCAACTAATTACTATTTCTAATTAATAGCAACTAATTACTATTTCTAATTGCTAGTAGTGATCTTATACAAAAAGACTGTTTCCCTTTAGTAATAGGAGGCTCAGCAAACTGAAGTTTTCTCTTGCCTTTCCTCTTCTGATACTTATTTTATTGTGATTTGATTAAGGAGAGCTGTTGTCCTACTCTTCCAAGATACTTCAGGTGTTCTTAATTTTCGAAGAAGGATGAACTGTGTTTGAAAGCAGACGGTGGAAAAAATACAACTTCACAGAAACTTATTATCTTGAAGTGTTGCAAATGGCATTTCTTTAAGATAGTGTAGTTAAAAATCTCAATTTAACATTTCAGCAGTGCTGTGGTCTTTGCCAGCCTGCATAAATAGATACATATGCTAGGGAAAAATACATATCCTGCAGACTTTTTTTCTTTTATTTTCTTTAGGGGAAAGTAGTTCACCAGAGCCTGAACATTATGAACTCCTTTTCTCAGAAAGTGAAAATACAACACATACGGTCCCTGTCAGAAGATGTAAGGTTTTATTATAAGAGGCTAAGAAGTAATAAAGAAGATTTAGAGCCAGGAAAAAAATCAAAGGTTTGTTTATGTCTTATTTCTAAACGTTTATAAGTTCTCTTTTCTATAGAGCATATGTTAAATTTCTATGTTCAACAGAAATCTTCCTTCTTTATCTTTAGTCATTAGACTTACTGTGATGTTTAACTGATCAGCTCTTACATGTTTTGCAGATTGCAAATATTTATTTTGATCCTGGTTTACAGTGTGGAGATCATTGTTATGTAGGATTGCCTTTTCTGTCTAAATGTAAGTGAAGTTCAATTTTATAATGAAAATAATTTAAAATGAGTTTTTTTGTCTCCTTAAGTAAAGATTTATGAAAACACATGATTTCTTACAGCGGAATCTAAAGTTCAGCACAGCATAGCAATGCAAGAAGATGCATGGGATTCTGACTGGGATTTGCATGAGAATTTATTCAAAGAATGGACAGAAATAAAAGAGAACTCAAGCCATAGGTAGGTATTTTATTCCTGTTGTTTGCTCAGGCCTTAAGTAAGTAATGATTCCATGATATGTCTGCTCTTACAGAATACAAAGCTTTTAATGATGCTGTGCTCTTTGAGAGGGGGCCTTCTCTGCAAAACCTTTAAAGAGAGCATTTTAAAAGTTAAAAAAACAGCAGTAATTTTCCTCATATTAAAGAGAACACTGAAAGTTACTATTCTCTGAGTTGCTGGAGTTCTTGGAAAGACTGTAACAGCAAGGCAGTCTCTACACTGCAAAAATTTCCCAGACCAGATTATGCCGGTTGCTGAGTGTTCCTGCTTAAACTCTTTTGAAATCGTATCCTCAGTATCCCTTTTAAGATTTCATAAGGTTTTCTGTTATTACCATACCAGGATTTCTGCATTTCAGTGAATTACAAAATTTCATTGTCTTTTACCTTGAGAAGATTATTGGTTGCTACTTAAATTTAGAAGAAAACTCTGTAGACTGCTACGTACATTTTAATCGTTTGCCTTCTCATACATAAGGTTGATTTAATCTCCAAGAGACACAAAACATAAACAGCATGTGTCTTTTGTGTTGATAGCAACCAGGTTACCCTTACAAAAAAGGTATGTGAAGAAACATGTCTGTATGCAACTAAGTAGAATAACAAAAGCATTCCCCCTTTTTCACTTGTGTGTTATAATGGTGATATTTTATTAACTCTTGAGAAAATTTGATCTAAACAGAATCCTCTGTTTAGCCACACCAGTAACTTTCAAGAATGTTCTATCCCCTACAGTAAGAGAACAGTAAAGGAGAATGTTACTAAAGATTAGCTCTGAATAGGGAGTAGTTCTAGCTTGAATATACAATGACTAAATATTATTTATTATAATATATTTTAAACTATTTAATACTTCTTAAGAGTTAGGATTACTCAGCTGTCCAAAGGATCATTCAGGGAAAGGAGAGACAGCTGAAAATAGAGGGGTTGTGACTTGGACATTTGGAGTTTCTCCAAAATACTTGTCTGGGTTTGAAACCTAGTATTTCATCTGTTTTGCTGACTGGAGAACTCAGGACTTTTAGTTTAGTTTCAGTTCATGCTGGAGAGCTTGTAGGAGAAGAGGACCCAAGTCTGTTGTGGAGATTGTTTAATAACAAAGAATTTCATTCACAGATGGAAATAGTGGTTAGCCCCACCCAAGTATGACTCCTTCAGATTAGCTTTAGGTTTATTAGACAGGTGTGCAGGCACAGTCTGTGTATCCATTGCATTTAGAGTAAATGTACTGATTTACTGTACATATGCAGACAAAATACGTTTTCTGGATTGTGGATACTGTATTGGAGTTTTTCCTTTCTACTGTTTGTACCTTTGCAAATCGTCAAATACATTTTGGGTTATTTTTCTTACTGATCTGAATCTCAGTTATATTCTCAAAATTACTTTCTGCAAAATGTAAGAGTGAGTTTTATAAATGTTTCTCCAGACTGAGTGCTGTATTTGAAGTAGACACAGATCTTCAGAAGGATGTTCAGTTGAAAATTACAGCAGAAATGTCCTGGCCTTCTATCCTTAGTTCACCACGCCATCTAAACTTCCCTCTTACCAACACAAACAGCTCATCAGTAAGTTATTTTAGTGATAATATCATTTGAACAGATGTTTCTAATTGCATTAATAGTAATGTAAACTTACAAAAAATTCTTTCTGAATAGGAAGAAGAAATTTTTCTAGAAAATCCAGCTGATGCTCCTGTGTATATTCAGTTTCTTCCAGTAGCTCTGTATTCTAACCCATCCACTTTTGTTGATAAGCTGTTAGAACGGTAAGTGTTGTTGTGGAATCCTTGGGGTGTTCTCACTTGGCAGAAAAGATGCATTTCACAAGGAATGAATGCATGATATGGCAGTTGTGTTGGTATTTAGTATTGGCCACCTCTAGAATTTGAATCATTAGGCCAGTGGAGAACTGAATCTATTGCCATTGAACACACATCTGTATTTTTTTACTGAGCTAAAATGTGTTTACATTTCTACTTTAACTTGATGTGCAGTGGGGGGGAAATAAGAAAAAAATCAAGTGATGCTTTCAGCTGCATATTGGGCTACCATAGATACTTGATTTGTGCTAAAATCCATAAATGCAAGTATGTCACTACCTTCCCTGATTTGTGAGAAAGGAAAAAATTGCAATGTCATTTCAGGTTTAATTTTAGTAGACCAACTAATTTCAATCAAAGGACTCTAGAGTTCCAGGTCTTCAGAAATTGTGTAAGTATTTCAATACATTCTTGGTAATTTTAAGTTCAGATATTTTAATATTCTAATAAGGTTTAGTCATACATGTCTTCAAGTTTAAGTATTAGTGTGGAAAGTGTAATGGAAATGTAATATCTGTTGGATATCAGGAAATTGGGAAAAGAAATATTTCTTCAAATGTAACTAATAAATTATCACTTTTTCTAGATGCTTGCATTATAATACAACTGTGGAAATTACAAGAAAACTGAATTTTCTAATTCTCTTACTGACAAGATTACTTTCTTCATCGTAGTGGCTACTAGTTCTGAAATTACCAACAAATTGATTATTCCATTGCTTTGCTGGTTCTTTTCAGTGATTTGAGTATTGTGGACTACTTTTCAGTGTGTGCTTTTTCATATAGAGCATCCCATATCCTAAGCACCTCTTTTTTTATCTGCCTTTTCCCCTCCACTTGAAGTTTGTTTTAGATTACTATTCAATGCTTATTCAGTGTCTCAAGACAAATGGCAAACTTAGCAAAATATACTTTTTTGAGTAGTTCTTCTATTTTGTTTGCTTAACAATGGAAAATTATGGGGAGAAAAAAAAATCCGTAATGGTTTGATACCAATTTAGTGTTCAAAATATGTAAGAACTTGTGATCTTTCTTCCACTAGAACTTTATGAATCTGCATGGGTGAAGTTTAGCTCAGTTCTGTTTTGCTGTGTTGTTCTGCTTCTCCATTAACGCAAGCAGTTTACTAATAAGTAGGGAAATTCTTGTGCTATCAGAGTTTCTGGTTAAAGAAGCCAGAATATGTCACTGAGTAATATCCTTTCTTATGACAAGACCAAATTTCTAGCTAAAATAGTACCATTTCTATCAAATACATGTAAAAATGTCAGTTTTTTTAAAGTACTGCTTTGTTTTCCCCACCCTCTTAAGGTGCAACCACTACAGACCACTCTGGGACTTACAAAGGGCCTGGCTCGTCATTCCATTTTAAGTCTAATATTAAAACCTGGTGAGAGAAAGTCTGTCAAAGTAAAGTTCACTCCTGTTCTTAATAAAACTGTTTCATCATTGATTGTTATCAGGTAAGAGAGATATTTCTGAAATAAGTGTGAGTTTTTCTCTGTTTTTCTGTTTATATAAGATCATACTTGCGATCAGCTGTCACTAAACTATTGATTCTACAGGAATAATTGTAGAATCCTATGTGTCTACAGCAAGATTTAATGTAAATGTAATTGTGTCACGTCTTAGAGTGTTTTAACTGTATTCAGGACATATTCAGTAATATAAATATATAAGCCACTGTTATACTTACCACAGATTCACAGAAGGGCTTGGTTTGGAAGGGGCCTTTAAAAGTCATTAATCCAACCCCCCTGCAGTGACCAGGGACAACTTCAGGTTTCTCAAAGCCCTGTCAAACCTGATCTCAAATGTTTCCATTTGCGAAATGGGGCATCTACCACCTCTCTGGGCAAATCTGTTCCAGTGCTTCAGTACCCTCATTGTAAAAATTTTTTTCCCTATATCTAATCTGAATCTACCCTGTTTTAGTTTTCAAACCGTCACTCCTTTTCCTGTCTCTACAGGGCCTATTAAAAAGTTTGTCCCCATCTTTCCTATGGGCTCCTTTTAAGTACTGGAGCTCCTGTATAGTCACCAGAAACTTTATTTTTCTAGGCTGAATAATCCCAATTCTCCCAGCCTTTTCTCATAGCAGAGGTGCTCCATCCCTCTGATCATCTTGGTGCCTCTCATCTGGACTTGTTCCAGCAGGCCTGTGTCCTTCCTTCCAGCCTGGGACCCCAGAGCTGATGCAGCACTGCAGGTGGGGTCTGAGCAGAGCAGAGCAGAGGGGCAGAATCCCCTCCCTCACCCTGCTGGCCACGCTGCTTTTGATGCAGCCCAGGGTATGATTGGCTTTCTGGGTTATGAGTGCACATTGCTGGGTCATGTCCAGCCTCTCACCCACCAATACATGGAGACTTGATTTCTGAAATACATCCTACTCTGTTTTGAAAGAAGGGTCTCTGGTTAGAGATGCCCTTTGCAAGATCCAGCTACAGTGCAAGTTCAGTCTTTCTAGTAAAGAGCATTGAGTCACTTTTGTATGAGGTGCTTTTGTATCAGTTGTGATGCCTTAGTAAGAAATACAGATTTTAACTAGTATTTCACTGGGGTTTGTATTTTTATGTTACGTTGTGATTTCGTAGAGTTTTGTCTTGCAAACACTACTTTTGAGACCCCTGCTGTTTACTTACATAATGTGGGGAGTTAGCTGTGGAACAGATTATATATTTATTCTCCAGATTTGGGATATAGACTCATAGTCTGTAGAGAAGCTTTTATGAATGTTTCCTCTCACCCTTTTTTTTTTTCCACAGAAATAATTTGACTGTAGTAGATGCCATAATGGTACAAGGACAAGGAACAACTGAGAGCTTGAAGGTTGCAGGCAAACCTCCTGGCCCAGGAAGTTCTTTACGCTTTAAAATCACAGAAGCATTATTAAAAGACTGTTCAGAAAGTGAGTGCTTCTTGAGCTAGTATGCTAAACAGAAAAGAAATCATATTTTATGTGTAAAACTTAAAATATGTTGAAATATTTTTCCCCTCTTCTAGTGAACCAGAAATTCAACTCCTTTAAATACATTAAAATTGCCACTTTATTTAGGCAGAATACAAAATATATTATGTTTTTTTGTTTTAACATGAGAGCTAGGAAAGGCAACAGGAGCTCTTCATAAAAACAAATTCAAGACAGAGGAGGTAAAGATCTCGGCATATTTACTAGCAAAATCTCTAGTTCCTAAGTTTAATACAAATTGGATCACGAGTGTACTTCTTTTCTTCACACCTTCATAATCTTTAAGCACATAGCCATTGGGGAAAAAAGATTGGGCATGTTCCTTGATGAAAATTAAATCCCAGCCAGATTCTGCTCTGAGATCAGAGAGAGGTTTTCTGCTCTGTGGCCTCAGGCTTGTATCTGAGAGGAGAGCTAAGAGTACCTATATTACCTAAGAAACTGGTAAAAGAGTTTTGGTTATATCTGATATGAAAATCTGCTTTGCTACTTTGCAGTTTTCCAGACATTTCTAAGTGCCATGTTAATTATTATCTAAGATTATTCTGCCTTTTTTGAGGGCTGAGTAAGAAAACTTGAAGTAAAGCTTAGTCATTGCATTTTACCTGTAGTGGTTAGGGATTTTTTTGCTAATGAGATATATGTAGTTAAGCCATGTATTTTTATTTTTGAGACATACAAAAAAAAAAAAAAGAAACAAAAACCCCCCATTTTAATTCTTCTCTTGCTGGGACTGTTCACAGAATACCACAACATTAGGCAGTACATCAAATAACTTTGCAGCTTAGGTGATTTCTTTGTGGGGCAGCAGTGCTGTCAGAGGTTAGGGGGTCTGTGGGTTTTTTTCCCTGATGAGTTACAGGGCTCTGGAATTGCACAAGTGCCCTACCTTGACAGTGATGGGAATCTGGCTGCTGGTCTTTCTTATGCTGTAATACTGACAAAACTCTCTTCTACTGTAGAATATGAATATAGTGAAGGATATCTGCTTAGCGTAACACTAACCACTGCTGTTTGTTTCTAGAAATGAAATACAAAGAACCAAATTTCACACTGAGAAGAACGTTTAAAGTGGAAAATACAGGGCAGCTGCAGATTAATGTGAAAATGATGGAAATCAGTGGCTACACATGTGAAGGATATGGATTTAAAGTAGTTAACTGTCAGGAATTTGCACTAAGTGCCAATGCCTCTAAAGACATTGTCATATTGTAAGTGTTTTTTCTTAATTCTAAATGGAGTGTTACATTTGAAATTTAAATTTTGTTTCAGAGGAAAACTCTCTTGGTTAAATTCTAAGGGCTTTTTACTGAAGTTTTGAGTGTGTGGGGGTTTTGTACAGTGTTATACAACATTTTTCTCTCTTCTTGCAAACACTATTTGATTTTTCATTATACCATGTTTTCATGACTGACTATAGTATTACTTCTATTACTATCCAGTAAGGATAGCTTGCTGTGTGGAATAATGTTACTATATGGGCTTATATAAGCTTCCCTCATTTAACTTGTGAATGTACCTGGGACCTAGACCTACATATGGTTTTGGTGCATTGCAGTATGTAGAAGAGAACCTTTGGTCCAAGGATTTTTATTGTAACACAGTATTTTGGTCTTGAATATTTTGTCTGTTGCCTTAATGACAGTGGTTGTGTAGTTCTATTATTTTGTATTGTAAAAAATCTCTGCACCAAACACTGATCTTTTAATAGTGCTAGTTGTAAAGTTAACTATTCTGAAAATGGTATCTAAAAAGTTCAGAAGTTGCTTCTGTTCTGCAAGTGAATGTATGAAATATTGCTGCAGTGAAATAGTATTTCACTAGTATTTCTGCACAATCTTAGTTTCGGACATCGTGGTGATGTTTTTGAGAAGTCAGGTTTGTGACTCAAAGGTAAAGTGTTTAAAAAAATGTACAGCTCACATAGTAATTAGTTTCATTACGTACTTAGACCTACTGTTACATTTTTACTGCATTCATAGCTTTTATTAACAGATGTGGTAAAGCCTTATTTTCAGGTATTATGACTTCATATGGTGCCTCAGGAGTAATCTAGAATCAGATGTGTTAAGCATAGGTGTTCATGAACATAGTCAAATACATCTTGAGATATTTGAAAGGTACAGAGGCATTTTTAGGCTGTGGGGTAATTGATGGAGTTGAATTACAGTTTTTTTAATTTGTAATTTATGAGTAATAAAAATTGCCTCAAACCTTTGTGGTCTTTATATGAAAAATTCTGATGTGCTTTATGTTGTTTCCAGGTTTACACCAGATTTCACTGCTTCCAGAGTTATACGTGAATTAAAATTCATCACTGCGGGAGGCTCTGAATTTGTATTTATCTTGAATGCATCGCTTCCATATCACATGTTGGCAACGTGTGCAGAAGCACTGCCCAGGCCCAACTGGGAACTGGCACTGTACATAATCATCTCAGGAATAATGAGGTTGTGTGTGTGTGTTTGTTCTTACTGCTGTGTGGGCACCAACTGCCACTGCTTGAATATGGGTTACAGAGGAGCACGTGGGTATTCAGCACATGCTCTAATTGTTGGAAAATAAAATAGGCTAAAAGGAGATCAAATTGGTTAACACTCCTGTAGAGTGAGTGTGAATTGTTCAAGGCAAATGAATACTGACTTTCTGTTGAAATCAAGGACAAAATAATACACTTCTTTCTTGAACCTATTTCCTTGAGATACATATTCCTGTTAGCCCTGATAATCTGTAGGGGGTTTGATAAATAAGCCAAACTTGAAACATAGTAGGTGTTAAAGCACTGGTGGCAGTGAATTCCTGTAGAAATGTAAGCACATCCTTCTGGAGTATTGTGCTTTAGAGAGATATAAGGCAGTGACTGTAATGAGCTTAGCAGATGCCTTGGATGAATTTAACTTTGCTGCCACTTGTTATGTGACAGACAACTGGTGATACTAATAATGGGATTTCTGAGAACCTGAAGGACATTGTTTGCAGCACTGTACACTCACAGGTTACGTAGTAGGATATTAATGTACGTTTTTTCCTCAGCAAACAGACATGTGGTAATTATAACTTATTGAATTATGAGTTGAAAATGCCACCGTTTTCATAGTCTAATCTCTACCTGTCTTTATTTGAAATCAAGAGTTGTAAACTCTGTCCCTGCTCACCTCTTGGATGTGAGACACTTTACCCCACTGCTTTTATGCAGAGAAAACCCTAGCTTGGAAACTTATCAGTATGAGTTTTTACTTATCAATAGCGACAAATGCTGCTTTTCTTTTCATTAGTCTTAAGCTTATATCTTAGTTTGAAATGTATTGTCACTGTAGATGCCTCTGAAGAAAAAGTGGTCTTTCTATGTGCTGCAAATCCAAAGCATTATCACATATATGTCATATTCCTTTTTTTTATTCCCCGCAGTAAGTTACTGGCTCTTCCATTTTGCAAATGTTCACTTGGGCTATTTTTCCTTGTAGGGATTAACAAAAGAAATAGAGAAGATAAAGTTACAGCCCACTTCATTTTCTTTTCTGACTCTTCAGCACTTCCTAAGTAATGCAATGTTTAGTGAGAAAACTGCATTTTCCAAAGTAAGAGGAAAATTTCTGTTACTTAAAAAATTGTGTCATCACTAACACTGCATTACTTAAAGTGCTGAGTGAGTACTTATGTGGTTTTCTTCTGTATATGTGCTAGAAATGTATAGGCTGAGTTTGGTTTTAATTCTTTGACAGAGTAAGTAATGTTTGTCAGCTCTTAAGTGTAGTTTGCTTGGATAACTTTATATGTGCTGTATTTGTTAATTAGACTTTACAAAGAATAGAGGATAGTGCTCCCTTCCCTTACCATGTCTTTTTCCTAAAAATACAAAAATCCTTCTAAGCAGCAAACTAGAGAAGAGTCCTAATATATTTTATTATAATCCAACATTCCTGTGCATAAACTGCCTCTAACTTTTAGGATGCCATCATGTATGTGTTTGCTAGTTGCCACTAAAATAACTCTTCCATATCACTGCAAAGCTATACTTAATTTCTGGGAATGAACACTAGGAGTTTGTATAGTCCATGTTTTTTAATTTGATACAGTGATGTTTATTTTTGCCTTCCCTAAATCACTGTTGCTTTGAATAGTTACATGTTTGTGGCTCCAGGTATTGAAGTCCAACTTTTTTTTTTTTTTTTTTTAATAATACACTTGGCAACTGCATGTCAGGCTTGCATCTGGCTCCCATTCTCAGTGCTGATGATTTGCATATCATGCCAGTCTTGTGTATGGTATGTTTCTATCAGACAAAATTGTGGTTTGGATGCAAATTTTAGTGTTTTCAGTACAGGGTACAAAATTTTTGTCCTGTGTGATTAGAGTCATTAGTTTTTAAATGCTCACAACTAAGAAATAAATCCTTAGAATACTACCTTTCTTCTCTGCAGTGTACTCTTTCTCTTGGTAATTGGAACAGCCTATCTAGAAGCTCAAGGAATTTGGGAGCCATTTAGAAGACGCTTGTCCTTTGAGGCCTCAAACCCTCCCTTTGATATGGGACGGCCACTTGATCTCAGGAGAATAGTTGGAATTTCATCTGACGGAAAGTAAGTGAATATTTGGGCTTCTTGTGGAACTTTTGCCATTTACTTCTTTTTTAGTTATCAGGCCAGTAAGAAGGTAATACTGCTCTGTTGAACAGGTGAATGAATAAAGATATCCACACAGTTGCTTGTAAAAAAATGGCTTGGATGAAAAGATGAATTTTGTGATTGTGAGGAATATTCTTCTTTTGAGGGGGGAAAAAAAAAAAGAAGGAAAAGAAGAAATCCACCCAAAACCAAACCGTGCCAAGTTTCCTGTTAATATTCTCAAAAATGAAATGTAGAGGCTACCAAAAAAAGTTGCAGGCCAGAAGTTGCTACTTAGGTGTCTTAAGTAAAGATCGTTCCCTTTCCGTGTTCCCTCCATCATACATATCAACGGTTGTTTTACTGTGTTTTTGTTCCTATGCACAGCAGGCAAGTGAACAGGAAATGGCAAAGGCTACAGACTTGCCAAACCAGTTTTAGGCATTTTTGCTGGTTGTATGCCAAGAATAGTACAGTTCAAGACTTTTTTGGATATAGTGATTCTCTTTTCATGGTAAAGAATGGAAACATTGTCAAGTATGTTTAAACATGTGTTACTTTTCCAGCTTGAATACACTTGGATCAGATTCTAATCACAGTTCGTCCAGAGGAATTTATGGAGCAGGCAGTTCGTCTTCACGATCCAGTGCAGGGACTCATAAGCAATGCAATGCAACAGCACACCTTCACAGCAATAGAAATGCACCAGATGTTGAAAACATCAAATCCAAAACCAGTTCAAGTATACCTAACAGGACTTCAGCACAAGCAGCTTCCATGCAGTCAGTAAACAGAACCGGCCCCTTTACCTTGGATTCGGGTGCCACAGCTCAGACTCATGCCGCAGGCAAAAGAGCCAAGGGGACGAGGCAGAACCAGCAGCTGATGCAGCAGCAGGCACCAGCTTTGGCAGAGCAGCCCCTCCAGCAACCCCCAGCATCCGGGCCCCAGCAGCAAGAGCAACAGACTGAAAGCACTTTGCCACAGCTCCCGCTTCTCAGCCCGCCTCACAGCGAGTGTGCCAGCAGCAGACGGCACAGCTCGGAGGATTCGGATCTCACTGGGCTCATAGAAACTATGGAAAAAGACTTTGACCACCCAGAATCCCCTTCCCCTGATGTGTTTACAGAACAGCCCCCATCTCCTCTAGCAAAAAACAAAGGTAATACAATTCTGTTTTAATGGGATGATTCCCTGTGTAAACCACAGGACAAGATTTAATCAACTGTAAAGGTCATGTTTTCACAGTGTGGAAAGGGAGTGCTTCTCTGTGGTTCCATGCCTGTGCTCTGTGCCTGTGTCTTGGACACTTGTGTTACCTTGTGCCAGTGAAGTTCACTGTGCAGTGTTTATCATTCTTCCTGCAAAAACAGTGGCATGTTTTCGCAGGAAGAGTGAAAGCAGATGTGAATATCTAGACACCTGATTCTCTGAAAAAAAAAAATGCTTTTTGTTGCTACTCCTTTGCCTTTGGGTTGGCATCAGTCCCTCCTACCTCCATCATTTGGGCTTGGGGCTCAGGGTTGAGGAAGGGAAAAGGAAGTTGTTCTAGTGTATTGTGAAAAGTGAGGCAGGGAGAAAGGGAGGAGGGGAAGAGAGAGAGATGGGTAAGTAGCCCCTGGAGTATTGTTTGGGAATGGAATTCTTCATGCCCAGACTTGCAGTTGCAGAAAATCCTTAATGTCAGGTGGTCAGCAAATTAATGTAAGGCACCTGTGTCTATACATTACATTCATTTTTGGATGAGGCTAGACTTGTGTTGGACTTGTTTATCCATCTTTACAGTTGTGTAGTGCTTAAAATAATGAATTGAATTTCATACATTAGATATGTTTAGACTTTTGAAATTGTGTCAGCTATTGCCTTCTTATGAACACTTCTTGAAGTAGAATTTCTAATTATGATTTTGGTATTAGCAATTTCAATTGTATCCCAGAGTTATATGATTATTTAGTGTTAATAAGTTTATTTCTAAACAATTTTTCCCTTTTTGCTGCCAACACTTGTACGGAAATGGACTGATACTGTGTTGCTTATTAGAGATAAGGTTAAGAAAATGAATCATGGGAAGGCGTATAAGCACTGCACCCTCTGTAAGACTGTGCCTCACCAAAGACAAAGGCTTTACTCTGTCAGGTGGTAATGAGTATAAAGTTCTTAATTAGTTCAGAGTGAATGTTAGGATGCATTTGGACTTTCAAAGTGGAGACTCTGAAGTGATGAGAGATTTTGGTGTCTTGATGGAAGATACTACTTGTTTCTGGACCGTTTTGGTTTTAGTTTTCACAGTGGGAAGTGGTTTGGAGAATTAAAAGAACTGCCATCAGTTTGTCAGGTGTTCATTCCATAAAGGAATATTTAATAAGTAGGACCCAGAAGGTGATGTGATGGTTGGGAGGTTTCATGGATGCTGTCCATAATGGCAAACAGTGCCGTATTGGAGCTCTGGAAGGCAAAGTGTCTGGTAGTGAAGATGCAACATTCTCATGGGTTACATATGGATGTGCAGTGGACTGATCCAGTCCAGGTACTGAATGCCTGAAAGCACTTGGGAGCACATCTTCAAATTCTAGCTCCCCCTAAGAAGGAAGCAGCTCTTGCACTTGAGAGCTTTTTGTGATGCAGCTGCATGCAGTATGTGGAGACCACCAAGTTTGATTTCAAAAGCATATTCCCCCTCCAGATAATGTAGTGTGCCATTTCCATTTGTTCTCTTTAAAATGTAAAAAATGTAAAACCGTAGGGGACGTTCCATAATCTAACTGCACCTTCATACACACATGGGTCTTTGTCTTTAGATAACTATTTAGAGCTAATCACAAACTTTTGCAGAAGCAGCAGCTTCTGGACTAAAATTGTCTGTCATAAAACCCTGTGCAGAATTGCTGTCTTATATAGTCTTCTGTTTCAGCTTCCTAATACTTGGGTCCAAGCCAACTGCAGTGGAGGCTGCAATAGATTTTTGTTAAACAGCTGCTTTATGTTACATTTTAATGTCATTATAACATTTTACATAGATTTTTCTAATTACAAACATTAAACTGTTTAGCAATCCTGAGTGTAGACTACATTTCAAGCAGATTTCTGAATGAGGCCTTCTGAGGTCCAGCCAAAATGCCTCCAGTTATGCTGGAAGCCAACCTTGAAAAAATATTCATAGGAAGATCTACTTGTATTTACATATCTATTTGCATTCACGCTAAAAAGAATATTTTTGTCTCCAATATTTTTGTTGTTCTAAATACCAAAAATACTGATACTTGTGTCTTAAAAAGCAAAGTTTGAAGGCATTGATATGTATCTAGTATTTGCCAAAATACTTAAGACAAATTTCTGGTTTGGTACAAACTTTGCCATTTTGCCAAATGAAATGTAACAGCTGTCATGATGCTTCCAGTCTCAATTCCAGCTTGAGCTAGTAAAAATCCCAGAAGAGGCAGAATCCAGTTATTCAGCACAGGTTGCTTGGGTCTTTGTCTGAGTGAACAATTAAATCCATCCAGGAGGCTGTATGTAGGCACTGTGTGGCTCATAAATAAGAACATTTATTTTGAAGAGCAGTATCTTAAGAAGGATCCTATGAGTAAAGGCACATACTACAGCTAGTAAGACGTAAGACTATTGTGAAAGCTCAAATCCTGTGAGAGCACAGCAGCAGGCGATGGTAAGCTCAGGAAGACTCCACACACGCACATGCACAGTTGCTTTATGTTGAGAATAGTCCACTCTGAAGGGATAAAATATATCAGAAAGAGAAAGTATACTTGGGTGTGAGATTTTTAGGTATTGGTCATTTGGGGTTTTTACCTTTTTGCTAGACAGATACTGTTAGGAATTTTTCTCATCCACACTAGTCTTATTTAAAGTTGTTTTGTGTTTTGTTGTTTTTTGTTTTTTTTTTTTAACTCATCATTTTTGTTCTTCATTTGTTTGGATGATAGAGCTTTTGCCATCCTCAGAAATTTGTTTGAATCTAATGTTATGTGGTTAAACTGTCAAATTGGATTCTTAAACTGTCAAATTAGATTCTTTGGTGTTTCAAAGGATTGTCAGGAGCAGAGCAGAGAGGAATTATAGGCAACAGGTGCCCACATCCACTGAGAGGCAGTGCAATGGGGACACAGCTCAGGAGCATAAATGTGGTGGTGGTGGAGACCAGGGTTCTTATTTTGCTCACATTTGGTGCAAAGGGGCAGAAGTGGTTGGTGGGTCATAACAGGCAACAAACTTCAGAGGCTTAATCACATGGGGTAGCTTCTGAAATGAAGGGAACTAGCCTGTCTCTCAGCACTGCTGCTGAGAATCTGAAGCATCCCTGTCTTTCTAGGAAAAGGGAAAACAATTCAGCGCAAGGCTAAGCCACAGAAGAAGCGGGAAGAAAAGGACAGAAGAGGGAAAGGAAAGCAACAGGAGGATGAGCTGAAGGATTCCTTGGCAGATGATGACAGTTCTTCAACCACAACAGAAACCTCCAACCCAGATACAGAACCACTTCTCAAAGAGGTACAGCACTGCTGAGAAAAGGAGGCCCTTGTATAGCCCTGTGTCACCTGTTGGAGCAGGAACGCAATCTCTCTCCCCCACACCATCCTCAGGTTTCACATAGTATACCTAATAAAGGAAGAATGTTAGTTAAGAAGAACCTTTTCCAATTCTTGCCTTCACTGTATCAGATCTGCACCTCTGAGTGTGAACATGCTTGAGTCTTGTAGTCTCAGGACTAAAAATGCCCAAATGACTGTGGCTTGAATTAGCCAGCAGCTGTCAGTGGCATTGTGGTTATTGTCTCCTGGCCTGTTCTGTTTGCAGAATAAAACACCAAAGTGTGGATGCTAATTTCATTCAATAATTAAAGGTGCATGCTAAATCGTGCCTTTTGTCAGTTATAAAGGCTCAGATCAATGGTGGTAACTTGTCAGCATGTAGTTAACTTAATTACCTTATACAATACCTCCTACCTTTACTTAACTTATTCAGCTCACATGCTCCAAGGTAAAAAACTAATGTCTACAATTTGTGAAGGTTGGATTGTCATAAATTTTTTGTCCTAAAGCAAACTCTGACAAACAAAGAAGAGGTAATGCCAAAGGGAAGAAAACCAATCCTAAATTTTCGTGTCTGAAATTTGAACTTAGTAGAAGACAGGGATTACAGCTGTGGGAAAAAAGAAATCCATGGGATATATTTCAAATGTTACAGTTCAGTAAGTTGTCACTTGAAAGTTACTGTTGATTTTTTCAGGAAGGCTATTAGAGAATATACTTGTATTTAGAAAGCCTTAGAAGTGTGGTTAAAGAAAATAATAAATTGAATTGTAAAGTTGCTCATATTATTTGCTTTGTTGAAGAGTCTGTTTTAGGTGGCCTGGACTGCTTGCAGAAGATGCAGTAAAAGTCTCAGTACAGAGCTGGCATTTTATTAAGTAGACTTAAGCTGTGTCCAGGGGAGCTGTGTATTTGCAAACATCAGATATGCTTGAGGCTCATTAATTTGCTATTTCCATTTCTGCATCTCCAAATAGAAAAATAGAAACCATATTTTATAGGCAAACTCATTAAGTCATGTAAAAAGACCTTCAGTACTGCAAAAATGTTCAATGTTTTCCAACAGCATTCTTTTCTTAGCCCTCTTTGTTATATGTGTTCTGATGCAAGAAGGACTTTGCTTTTTGTGTGATTATTAGTGTCATTATGTCTTTCATAGGAACCTGAGAAACAAAAGGGAAAAGTTATAGCAGAAAAACCTGAAAATGAAATAGTCCCAGTAAAACAGAAAACCAAAAAAGTGCTTACAAGTATCAAGAAAGAAATCCCTGTAGATGTGAAAACCAGGTAAGCATAATGAAGGCAGTTTAGTAGGGAAAGTACCATGTTTAAAGGGAAGATGGAGTGATAAAAATATCGGTCTTCAACTGTTGTAGCTTCCAGTTTGGCAAATGCCAACAAGAGGTACCTTTAAGCAGCTTCCTCTTCCTTCCTGATGTCAGGGAATATCTGAAGCTTGCAAATAATAAATTACTTAATGGAAACACAGCACCTAAGTGAGAGCTAAATCCAGCACTGAAAATCAAGCAAAGCGATGTTAAGTTTTTTATAACAGGTGTTGCATACAAAATGTGGGGTTAATGTTTCTAGGGGCAGCACACTGAGCCAGCATTAATGTGAGTGCCTTTAGCTGCCCTTGGGAAACTGCAGCCTCAGTTTCCTTTTTCATATCATAGAGTAAGGTCAGTCTTGGATACTTTATTAAAGGAGGCTGCTGCCACTGCCAGTCCCTGTCCCTTACTGGCATGTGGTTGATTGCAGAGTACGGATAGGGGGAAACATGAAGAATCTTAGTCTTATTATAGCTAGTTCATTCCAAAATAGTATTGTGAAATCAGATTGGTATCCAAGTGCCACAAAAGTAAACTTTACCAAACGGAGGTATGGTATATCAGCTGTGATTTTCCTGTTGTAATTAATAATAGACTGAGTTTATAGTTAGAAGAAATTAATGTTCTTCAGAATATTTCTGAAAACATTGCCTGGCAAAGTCTCCTTCTTATTTATTCTTACAGCTATGTACTTTGCTTTATCTTATAACTCACAAGTTCATTACATGTGGCAGTTTCCAAAGGCCACAATGAGAGCTGGCTTGGAGTTCTTCTGCAAGAAATGGGGAAAACAGTTCCTCCCTAGAAAGTCTGAGAGACAGAATCAAATACCTGGAGAAAAAGAGCAATATACAGCAAATTGAATTTGGTGGTACATTTGAGTAGTTTTATGTTATTGATTAAAAAACAATCCTGTACATTTAGGGCAATAGCATGTTAGGAGCATGGGATCTGACAGGGGTGTGTAGGGTAGAATAGAAAAAGGGCAACTGCCATTTCTTGTTGCCTCTGTGTAATCAAATGGGTTTTGTGATCCTGGAGCTCCAGGGTGAAAGCTGCTTCTGGAATGTGAGTGAGCCTAATACATGTGTGGACCAGTGTGGGTTGTATATACATATATATATACATATACATATATACAAGTGCTTTTCAGTACTACAGAGCTTTAAAATAAAATAATTTCTGTTTCCTTTTAGTCCCTTGGAATTGTCTTATACTCCCCCACTGGAAAACAAGCAGCGCAAAACCTTTCCATCCAAGATCTCTACACCACACCTTTTGTCGAGTGGCTCTAAATCAAGAAACCTCCCCAAAACAAGAGGTAGTGTGAGGTTGTTTTTAGTAAATACCTCAAGAGTTTTATGTCGTTGTCTGTAACCCCTCTTGAGTGCTTAACTCTAAGTGGTGTGAGAAGAAAGCTTTTCAGTTTATTTTCCATACTCTTGGTTTTTCTTTGGTTTTAATAGGTCCAAGCAGTAAGTTAATGGAGAACAGACCATCGGTATTAGCAAAATTTCTCCCCAGTGGTTCTGCACAGGAGTTAGGAAACACCAGCAGCTCAGAAGGGGAAAAGGATTCTCCACCACCAGAGTGGGACTCTGTGCCTCTCCACAAAGCTGGCAGCTGTAAGTAATCACTAGACAATGGCAGAATGAGTGTTTTGCAATTAATATCTGTAGATAGGCTTGATCTGTTTATAGATCTTCCTGTCTCCCTTTCACTGCATAACTGAGTCGATTTTTCTGCTGTAGGCCCCATATTGGTAGCATTTGGTATGATTTGGGAGGTTTGAAAGCAATGTGGGCAGAACATGGGTCACTCTACAGCTCTCCAGTGATGAACAGGATTTAGAAGCTGCTGGAGAAATTGAGAAAATGAGAATTACAGTTCAAAAAATAAGTATTTGCTACAGTAGATGCGGTTTTGCTTGGAAAGGTCTGCTCCAGCCAAATTTGGAACTAATTAGATTATTTGTCCTTGAGAGGGAACACTGAAAACACCTTAATGCAGTGGTTAGCTTGGAACACTGTTACGGTTTGTGGTTGCATTGTAAACCCCCTGTGTGTGAACCAACTCATCTCCTGGTTGGTTGTGTTGCAAATCAGTCTCTGAAAATAAACAGCAGACTTGAATAACCATAGGTGAACGTAGAGAAGGAGCTGCTGCTTCCATCACTGGAGGCAAACAGCCTTTCTCATAATTCCTGCATTTGAACAGAAGAGAGAGCAGAAGTTCAAGAAGCCCTTGCTGTAATGTAAATCCTACAGAAAGATGTTTTGTGTTTCTCTTTATAGCCACAGACAACCTCTATAAGCTCTCTCTGCAAACCCTGAATGCAGACGCTTTCCTGAAGCAGCGCCAGCCCTCTCCAACACCCGCCTCTCCATCTCCCCCTCCTCCTCCCACATCCTTTGCTTTTGGGCCACGAGGAGGCACTTACAGCAGCATAGTCAACAGCAGCTGCAGCAAGTGAGTCCAGATCCTACCTCCTACTGACTTCCCAGGCACTGAGCACTTGTGGAACTGTGCTTCAGGGGGCATCTCCCTATTCTCAGACCCATTTCCTCTTCGCATGGAAACTGCTTTTCTGCAGATACACCACTGCGCGTATCTCGCCTTGCTATACAACTTGGTTGATTGGAAAAATGTACAATTACATAAACTGTTGAGCTGTCATAAATATTTTCTCAAAAGCTAGCTTAAATTGCTGCTTTTTTAATCAACCTGCTGAAGTCCAAAACCTTACTCTTTTTTTTTTACACTTTTTTTTTTTTTTATTTTGTTCTCATTTTAGTGAAACAAAAACCAAGCAGCCTAATGGTACCAAACATAAGCTGGCAAAGGCAGCTTCTCTTCCAGGCAGGAATGGAAACCCCACTTTTGCTGCTGTAGCTGCAGGTTATGACAAAAGTCCAGGTACTAGAACCACTTTGGAGTTCTTAATAATTTCAGATATTTCCTGAATATTCTGTTATTTTGCTGGGGTTTATTTTACTCATTTTTTACATACATATTCTCACAGGTGGCAGTGGTTTACCAAAGGTTTCTCCAAGCAAGACAGATGTTTCCAGCAATATCAGCATTTCCCACACAGTTGTTGACAGTGATGGCTCTGACAGGTAATCTTTATATTCACTAGGTAAATACCTGGACCCCTAGAAAAGAAGATAGAGCTATTAATGGCATTTTGAAGGGAGTGACAGAATTCATTCTGGTTAGGTTTTTTTTTAAAACTATTTTTTAGCATCTAGGCACAGCATCTCTCACCTTGCAGAAAAGTTTAGGAGTTGCAAGTGACTCAAAAGTAGAGAGAAGGATGTTCTGGATGTGATGGGAGCATTTTCCTCCTAATTTCAAGTAACTCAACCATCTTGTGTTCCTGGGCATCCACACAATGAGAAATCAGCTTGGCTCTCTCAGTACTGAGGATTGTGTACCAAGGTCACTTGAAGGTTCTCAGGCAGAGTACCTTGCTGTACAGCAATGCCTTTCACTCCTGTTTTAACACTGAGACCAGAACTGTCAGTGGTCTTTGTGCTTTCAGGAGGAGCAGGACAGAGCTGCGCTCTGAGGCACATTCCCTGAGGCACATGTCTTTTCTGATATTTTGGCAATGGGGCCCCTCGGTTGTAAAATGCAGTAACCTTTCTGGAGTAGGAAAGAGACTTGAATTCAAGTTTCCATATGCAAAAGAATTGCTTTCTGAGTGAGGTTTGTGCATTGGAGTTCTCATTTGTTTTGGTGGATGTTTAACACTGGTTCCAGTTAACTCATCTGTTACTTTTGAGAAGCTTGTCCATGAGTGTATTTGTATTCTTTCCAAATGACTGTAACTTTTATGTGCTTGAGAAAAAAACTGTGCTATGACTTGGACTCCATGAGTTTTCTGAAAAACTGATCAAAAGAGCTACTCTCATGTTTGTTTGATGCTCATTCTATACATTAAAGAGCACTGTGTCTATATTACTGTGTTACTCCTAGGTGAGTGCATACACAGGAAAATGTATATCACAAAAATGTGTTGTTAAAACAAAACCAAAGTGATTTCCTAACTCTTGATCGCATTAAATATTTATTTAGTATATGTTTAACTACATATATTTATTTTTTATATATATATATGTAGCTAAACATATATACCCACATACATTTGTATATAGATTCAGTAAGTTAATATTGTCAATAATACTGTGTTAGTAAGTTGTGTTTTGCCTTCCTGTTCCTCCATAAAATGTAGTTCGGGTTTGTGGAGTCCTATCAGCAATCCCAGCAGTCCTGATTTCACACCTCTCAACTCCTTCTCTGCATTTGGACACTCTTTTAACTTAACTGGAGGTGAGTTTTTCTGCTCAAATATTTTTCCATATTCAAATACAGGTAGGGAAATGTGTCTTCATTCCACTGGTCTAAGTACAGACAGTGTTTCCATCCTCACTCTTGAAAGGAAGACTATGTAGGAACATTTGTTAAAAATTAGGTGATATATTCTGTGTTTCACTCCAGAGAAAGCTAGTGAAATCTTATGGAGTGTTTGATGGGCTGAGAATGCTTTGGAGTTTCTCTGTTGCAGTAAAATTTCTGGATTTTGGTGGTTATTTCCTTAGTTGTCTTCTTCTCCATCCTTTCCCCAAAACTTTGCTGTAGGTCTCACAAATGTGCCAGTAGGCCTGTGGTTTCCTGAGCATAAACACCTGCCTAAAACCAGGGCTGTGTTAAGTGAGGCAGTGGCCCAGCCCTCGTGTTGCTTTCCTCTTGTGTTTTCCTGCAGTATTTGTATAGCTGCACAATGAGCTGATGCATACTAAACCCAGCAATTAATTAATGTATTCAAGTATTGGGGTAAATTTCCCTAAGTGTAATAGAGGTGGCCAGGCATTGAGATTGCAGGGCATGGATGCTCTGTTTACTTTGGGAGATTTGTGAACTTGGGCACGTGTGGTGTGTTTTGAGGTGGCTGAAAAGACGATAAGCAAAGTAAACTTTGGATGTGGCATTGGTGTCTACTGAAAAAATGCTATTTACTGCAACAGTTTGATGTCTGCTGGACCAGTAAAATGCCCAGGATCAGTTCCGTGTGTGAGAAGCAGGCGAGCCACGACGGCTGGTGCTCCCTTTTCCTTCTCATACAAGAGATGGGGTCAGGGCTGGGGCACTCCCTACCAGGAGTCACTTGAGAAGGGAGTGCTGCAAGGCAAATGAGTGCTGCAGTCACAGAGATCTGCCAGGACTCTGAGTACTGCTGTGCTTAGGCTGGGCTGAATTACTCACAGCAAGTGTTCAACTCTCTTTCCCCACTATAACCATAACAAACTTTGTGGCCCTGTCTGATGCTGATCACATGAGATGAGATTTGTATCATTGTGTGACCTCTTCTAATATCACTGCAGTGGAACCTGCTAGAAGAATATGGGAAATAACTGTGAAAAGTATTGTTCTTGGAAAAAGAGGAAGAATAATGTACTCATTTTTGTTTATTTTTAGAGGTTTTTAGCAAGCTTGGTTTGGCTCGATCTGCTTATGGGCAGGATGTTCAGAGAAACTGGAATGAATTCAATAATGTTCCATCATCCATCTGGGATCCTTCAGCTTCAGATTCTGTACCCTCCTGGCCAACAAGCTCAAGTTCCCCAACTCATACAACAGCAGTAAGTATTCAGTCCATCCAAATACAGTGGTTTATTACTGTTACCAAACTGTTCTGTATATGCCATCTAATGTAATTCAGAGGAATTGGGGATGAAAAGAAATCAACTGAAGAATAAAGGATGAGGTAATTTACACATATTCATCCTGGTGTATTGAAGTTGATGTGGCTATTGGACAGAGAGTTTAGTCTCCTCACTTATAGATGATGAATTCATGTACACTGCTTCCCATAAAAATATTTCTCACAAGAGCACCTTACAGTATTTACAAAAGTGTGTTCTGCTCCCACATCCTTCAGATTTGCTCCTGTGCCATGGCTGCACACTGTATATGTTACTTCCAGTTTGATGGACAGTTGAAAAATAGGCGATATGATAACTTTCACACTTTGATTCTGCTTTCTGCATCCAGTATTGCACCTGTTTGTAAATTAACAAAAGGTCCCAAAAAAGCTATCTGAAAGACCTTAAATATATTAATTTCAGTTTAGGAATAACCACTAAAGGACTGAACACAAGGTGAAGTCTTTAAACTGACTACTTATTTTGATGAAGATTTTGAGTACAGCAAAAGAAGGAGAAAACCCCCAACTTTTACAGATCTGTAGTGCTGCACTGTCATCCTTGTGTCAGACCAGAACTTATGCTGCAACAGCTGTCTTCACTGCCAGCTGAAATCCTTCTTCATGTTGACTTCTGAAAATGTTTTTGTAGTGAGTAAGAGGCAGTGTTTACTTCACCTGGGAGCAGTTCAGATGGAGTGGGGGAAGGCAGGGACAGGGGAAGCCAAAGAAGGTCACACAGCTTCTTATAGACACAGGCTTGCAGATCCCACCCTTGTCATGTGGTTACAACCAGAGCTGAAACCTCGCTGAAACTATGTAAGGAAAGATGTTTGGATTTTGGTCACATGGAGGGCAAGTTTCTCAGCATTTGATAGAGGGAGGGCTTGAGGACAACCAGAACAAGCGCTCTAGCTCTTAAATCGTATTTCCCAGCTGCTTCTGAAAAATATTTAGAGGTGTGCTTCACGTAGCATCAAGATGGAAGCCAGACAAATGGTATAGAAGAAGTGTCAGGTACTCCATTTAAGTACTTTGATTTGGGAGGACATATTTTAGGAGGTTGCTCAAGGAAAAGATCACATAATAAACAAGAAGCAAGCAGCAAACTGACTGAAATACTCAAAGCTGTTATAAATGATGGTGATGTTTTCAAGTGCTTATGGCAAGCCAGAACAGGAAAGCTTGGCTTTTCCTGTTACTGAGCCTCCTTGCTCTAGGTACCTGATAAGAGAGCAGGTACCAGGCCAGGGCCCTGCCCTTTCCTCTGTTCTGGGACAAGAGCCAAAGCCATTGTTGCAAACAGCAGTTAGGCAGTGGATTGTGTTACCCTTTTTTTTTAGGAAGGTTTCTGGAGAGTTGATTTTGGTTGTTCTTCTTCCTTATTCCTCTTGCTTTCTCCTTGTATGCACAACTCTGCTTCTGTGCTAAGTAGCATTTGCCTTCTGGATCCCATCTCCCCTCAGCCTTGCTGCTTTGCTGGTACTTCTCCCCAGGTTTATGTCTAACCACATTCTCCTACTCTCTGTCCCTCTACTTCTCTGTGTGTAGTTCTGTCTGCCAGCTACTTTGTACCTCCCTCCACCAGCCTTGAAAGGGCATAGCAGGTGCTCTTCTCTGCTGCTTCTTTCCTGACTGCTTCTGATTTATGAGCAAGTACCTTTCTGTCACGATCTCCCAAACACTTTTGAGACAAGTAGGAAAAAATGGCTCCTGCCTCTTGCCTGCAGCAGACATAATAGGATGGACTTTTAGTGCATTAGGGTAGGTTCCTGTGCAGCAGAGCAAATGTTTCCTGCTGTAGGTTTGGTAGTCTAATGCTGGTATAGCTTAAATATAACTATTTATTTATGTGAGAGTAATACACTGTGACCATGATCTGGCTCAGTTTCTCAGTGACATTGGAGAGTCCTGGTGTTGTTGGTCTGGTTAACTACAAGTAAAGCTCAGAACTCTTGTCCAGCCCTTGGTAGCAAACTTTATGGTGTGTTAGCATCCAGCCAGTTTCAGGTATGATTAGACTGAGCCTATCTTCATTCCAGAGCAGAAAATAAAAACCTAAAAGAAAGAAATTTTCAGATTCTACTTTGTTGCCTTTCCTAAAGGGATTTTTATTTAAATCTTCAGATGCAGGGTACACTCATACTGGTTAACCTTTAGTGTGTGTTATCTAAGGGCAGAGATCTTGGGAAGGGGTGCCCTGTCTCCAGCCTCTAAATCCAAACATAACCTAACAGCACTTACTCAACACGTCTGCTGCCTTTTGGGCGTATCAAGTTTCCAGTATATTTGCAAGCTGAATTTACAGCATATGTACATTAAATCTGTTGACAGTGGGTTACGTAGTGCCAGAAGCCTACATGCAGCAGGCTCTGTGCTAATATTAGCAGAAAGTTATGCTAACCTTTCTCATTTCCATCTTTGGCTGCTTCCGGGTATCACTTTCCACCACACCACGGGTCAGGTTCCTCTGCTTGCTGTTTGCTACTGTGTGGGCTTCATTAAAATACAGTTTATAACAGACATAACCTGGGCCTTGTGCTCCTGTACGTGTTCTCTAGACTTGCTGTACCTGTCCTGTGTATCCCAGATGCATTTGTGATGTGCTGGAACTCACCTGCATCTGCACCATGACCATTTGTCAGAGACTTCCAAGTGTCTTGAGCCAGGACAGATGTTATGAAATTCAGGGATAAATGGCCAGTTCTCCTATCCCCTCTCCCTTCATCTGGAGAAATTCTGGATGGCGAAAAAGTATATACTTTTTATATACTGGGGAATATGGAATAGGTATAGTGGGACTGAACACAAGGAGATTCATCCAAAACAGACAGGCTCTGACTACAGGGAGATAAATTTGCAAACAGCAAAAAAGATGGAAAAAGGACTGTGCTGTTATCTTCCCATGCAACTTGAATTTTTTGTTTTTTGAGACTTAAACCATGTTTATCTACCTCATTCTAACTGGTTTATTTAAGTTTAAGTGTTCTGACCCTTGTGTGTTGAAGAGTCATAATGCTTAAATTAGCACTGGTATGGGGAGGTCTCAGCTGAAATGAAAACAGCTCGAAAGCTGTAACACGACTGCTCCCTGCAGCCCGTGCAGCTGCAGGAGCAGTGTGGTTCCTCTGGGCAAGCTCTTCTGAAGAGAGGTCAGAGCTCTGTGTTGCAGTGAGGATGGAAGGGGTTCCAGAGAAGGCTGCTTCTTGCTGCCGCTCAGATACTTTTCTTTTGGGGGGCTGTAAACAAGGTGAAAATTGAGGCTTAGCAAACTGCCACTTACCTTGCTCTGTCTTTACTGCAGTCAATCCTGGGCAACCCCACTGGCCTGTGGTCTACCACTCCATTCAGCAGTTCCATTTGGTCAAGTAATCTCAACAGTGGCCTTCCCTTCACCACTCCAGCAAACACGCTGTCAGGCATTGATCTCATGGGCAGTGAAAACTCCGCCCCTGCTCCGCCGCCGCCCGCTGCTGCCGCCGTTGCCAATCCTGCTGAAGACATGGGACAGACCTACAATCCTTGGAGAATTTGGAGCCCAACGATTGGAAGAAGAAGTTCAGATCCTTGGTCAAATTCACACTATCCTCACGAAAACTAAAGCAAAAAGAAAGAACTCTTATCCAGGTCATAATACAATTCTGAATGCAAATTTTTGAAATGTTGTTTTCAGGCCGTTGCTTCCCCCAGCCCCACTCCCCCATCAGTCATGCTTTCTTCACTTGCTCCTTTTTAAAGTCTGTCCTGCGATATGGTAGTGTGAGATTGCAGATGAGCTTGGAAATGTCTGGGTGTGGTCACAAATCCCAACTACGGCTAAGGCCTGTAAATATGAACAGTTTCACTGGTTTCATATTTTACCATCTGCCATCTTTATTTAGGAAACAATTTGAAATCTAAAATGGTCCTGGCATGCAATACTTTAATGAAAAGTTTGGGTTTTTAAATATTTTCCAGTGTTATCCTCCAAGTTCTAATTTAAAATCAAAAGGCACTTTGTGCTAAAATGCAGAGTATTTTTTTAAAATAAGGCTGTCTTTGTTAACACAGGTTGTAAGAATGTAAAAAAGGAAAAAAATCAACTAAAAATACCAACAAAACCAACACAAAACTTTAAGAGCAAAGTGGCTGAATGTAAGAGCATTCTGTTGAGACTGTAATACACTTTATGCTGTTTGTACATTTGTAAACCTGAATGCATTTTTAAGTTGAAGTGAAATGCACACAGCCAAGACTTGTGCGAGAAACAAGATACCACGTGCATTTCTTACAGATACAACTTTGGGTTGTACTTTAAAATAAATACGCTTTTTTCAAGATTTGCCTGCTGTAGTTCTCTTCCTTGTGTATTTTCTGAACTTGTGTGTGCATGACTCCACTTGGGACAAAGCCTTTGGGCCAAAATCTACTGCACACAGAGCCTGTGTTCCCAGAAACTTCACTGCAGATGACACCTAGCTTCTCAACAGCGTGGGTTTGTATTGCAGCAGAGAATAGAAACTGTTTTCAGGGTTATGCAGTGCCACCCACTTGAAAATTTACTGGATAGCAAAAAGCTGGAAAAATGTCTACATTCTTGAGTTTCCAGGTATCAGGCATTAGAGCAGCTGCTGTTTATGCTACACCCATACCTTTGTAATGCTGTTCTTGCAGGCTCTGAACAAGAATGTTACTATTCTTAGATATGATTTATCTGTCCCGGTAAGGGGCCTGTTTCCATTCATTAACAGTAAGGCAAGCCCCAGTGATTACATATATTCCTCTAAGCTGAAGCCAAGTAAAAATGTACCCTTCCATTGCCAGAAAGCATTAACAGACACTAGCACTCTAAGTTTACTTATGAATCAGTGGCAATTTACAGCAGCAGGTTTTTATCAGAATCCATCCAGTAAAAGAGTAAGAACTGTATATTTAGTTAATATTCCTTCTAGCATAAAGGTTTTGTATGCAACGAAATATGAGCATCCCATTTATCTAACCAAGGGAGCCCTTTTCCAGTTTACTTTATATGAACAAACTCTCCAGGTGTCAGGCTGCTGCCTTCCTGGTGCCACCAGCAGAAGCTCAAAGATACAGATCTCTCTAATAGGAACCTGCTGGAACTCCTTTGTTCTTAAAATTTGACTACTTCTAGAGCCATTCAAGGTCATGAAATGTTCAACTTGGATTTGTATGCAATTTCCCTCTGAGTAACTGAGCAAACAAGTCTCTTACTGTACAAAAATAAAGAATAAGCAGTAAAGCTCCTGACATGCCAGGACCTGCTTCTCTGCAAAGGGAGCTTGGGAAGATAACTAACAGTAACTTCAAGGTGAAAGGAGCTGCTTAAGGTCATATGCCACATCTTTTACCCAGCAGGTGTTTACATTGGAATTGATTCCATGGAGGATAGAAGCAGAAATTAATTCTGAGATGCTAATAGTGTGCAGTGGTTTAATCAGTGAGGGTAGGAATAAAAAAAAATCTGATTTAAGAACATTTCCTTTTGAACAAGACAAGGCAAAACACAAGTAATTTAGATGCCTTTCCCTGACTCCCCTGCCTTCCACCCAAAAGTGTGAGCCATTCCCTTGTGATAATGCAAATAACTTCAGCCACTATTAAAATATTCTTAGCTCTTGTTTTGGAAGAGCTTCCCCTTGAGCACTAGTTCAAGTGGGAAACCACCTGAACTATGAAGATCTTTGACACACCATTTTCAGTTTCCTAAGAGGGGAAAAATCATGTCTTTCTCCTAAGGGAAATATCAGAAGCCTAAACGCTCCCTGAGTGTCCTGTCTTGCTTCTCCAGGCTAATTTTGGAGAGCACCTTCACTTTGTTTTGCCTACTTTAAGACAGCTCTTTTGCTTTCTTTAAGAGAAGCCATAATTGAGAAGAATTTGGGTGAAATCTAGGCAAAAGTTTGGTATAACTAAAGAAACCTCTGTGTATGGTAAGTACATGTACAAGATGGCTTTTGCTGCCTCTTCCTGAGGTACCTACTCTCCAGTTTCTGTGGTATAATCACTCTTGACATGCATTGAAAAATCTCTTGAGCAGAAGGTGAGGTGGTAATGAGACAGAAGCATCCACCATCACAGAATTGTGGAGAGGACGGACTTCCTATGATCTTATGATGAGGTAAAAATAAAAAGGAATAAGATTTTGACAAAGCACATGCAGTCTTGCACAAAAATATAGGGGGGGTTGAAAACATTGCAGTGTGCTGGGAGGACAAGCTGAGTGTGGGGAAATGTAAGGTCAAAAGCTGGGCAGCAAGGTGACTGTTTGCAAAGGCAGCGTGAAAAAGACTGAAGCTCAGGCACTAGGGAAGTTCTGTCTGGAGTAAAAGGACCAGAGGAAAAAACATCTTAAAGTGCTCAGAAGACAGGCTGTCCTGGAAACCATGGAGCTCACAGCTCTTTTGATAGTTTAAAACATTTCTTTGGAGTAGAATCAGGGCCAAACTGCCATGAGTCAGCTCTACTCTTCCAGATCTGGAAACTACCAGGAGTGCAAAGTTCCCAGCAAGGAAAAGAAACAAGAGAAACAATTACCATTAATTTTGGCAATTAGTTTGGCGCTCTTAAAGGGCAGTTCTGTTCTGCCAATGCTAAGAGATAAACTAAAAGCCTAAAAAGTTTCTGGCCTGTTACTAATACCTGGAAGTCTGAGGTAGGAAGTATGGCCTAACATGTGAAATCAGTTTAATTATCATGAGCTCTGTTTCCAGAAGCCCTTGAAAGGTATTAGACACTTTACTAGTGTCAGGCTGTATCAGAACAGGATATACCATTCCAGCCAAGGCACAGTGAGTGTTTATTTCACAGATATGTAGTGTTTATTTCACACACACTGGGCCTAGTGCAGGATGTGGCTGGGCCTCTGGCCTGTGAGGGAAACAAGGAATTGGGAAAAGCTCCAGGGCAAGGTAGGATGAGAATGTGAATGAAGAGCAGATTCCCAACACTGGAGCACAGTGGTGAAATCGCACAGAAGTTGTGCTCTGCACTTCAGCTGTGCCTGACTGAATGAGAGGTGAGGAGTACACAAAGTATGAAGCTGTCTTCCACTGCCACTATTCCACCCAGATGTTTTAACACTAAGTACAGCTTTAACTGGGCTTTGTCTGTTTTCCCAACCTTTAATTATGAGCAAGTTTTCTGAGCTCTGGTGTTTTGGCCTTATGAAAGAATGACAACTGCAGCTCTCAATGAGTCACTTTGTTAGAAGAGGGATTGGAAATAACCCAGCTTCTACTGCATGGCTGGTGCAACTGGAAGAGCATTCAGTCACCTTGTGTTCAACAGGTTCTGCTTCCAGAGTCTTTTGCCCAGTACCTGTTTTTGTCTAATGCTACTCACCAAAGGACTTCAGCTGGTGCTTTAGTCACATGCATACTACAGCAGCCTGCAAGATCAGCACGCTCTTCAGCAGCCCTCTGAACACAACTTCTAACCATCTACTAGTGTGCTGCTTCATGCTGTGTAATCCAGCAGCAAGCAGGGCATGACCTCTTTTTTTTTTTGTTTGTTTGTTTTTTTTGAGCAGAACTATGTAAAAGTAGCTGCTCAGATCCAAAGATATCAGTTGGATCACTTGATCTTAAACAGCACATTAAATTGTACCAGGAGAACTGCAGAAAGCAGAAGTGTCAATACAGATTTTATGTCCACTTTCTAAGAAAATCGCCTTGAGGTGTTTCTGTCAAGATGGGATCTCAAATACTAGTACTCCAGAAAGGACTCTCTATCTGAAAATTGAAAATCTGAAAATTCACTCTCTATTTGCCTGTTGTGAAGCAAATGTTTGAGTCAGAGTGTCATTAGCACTCTAATATAAATAAATTTGGGATCTTCAGGAGGTACACTCACTCTTCTGAAGTTTTTACCAGATAACACTCAAGCAGTCTTTGAGTGTCAGCAGGAAGTGAGTGGGATGTTCTCACACTGCAGTAACAAGTTTCACATGGGACTCTCTTGCAAGCTGTGAAAAATCACAGCTCAATTGCTTGCCCTAAACAAGCCAGAGCATCTGGAGTGTAGCATCCATGAGAGAGAAAAAAGGTATTGGCTGAGGAGGGCACCAAGGGGGTGGGGGTGGGTGGAGAGACAATAAAATAGATACAGACTTGCCATTTTATAGTTAAGGGACTAATAAAGTATTCCCAAAAGAAAAGAAAAAAACAAACAGCACAAAGACAACCTCAAACCAAAACAAATTAGCTATTCGGGAAAGTTTCCTGAGTGGTTTTAGTATCCATGGCAGGATAAAATCACTTGTGTTTCAGCTAAGTTACAAGAATCTTGCTGGGAAAAAAGTGTACCAGGAAAGCAGCACCTGGAGAAACTTCTGCCTCATCCAGTATCAATTCCTGGTCCGCTCTGGAGTTACTGTCAGGGAAAACACTGCTCACGGGAGAGAGGACATTCACCTGCTTTATGGCGATGTGGAACACAAGAGAAGCCAGTGAGGATGGCCCCCTGCCTGTCAGTAGGGAAATATGCAGAAACTGGAATCAGAGGAGAGACTGAAATGCTCCTTCAGTGGCTGTTGTTGGCTTCCTGGAAGGGGGAAGGACTTTTAGCCCCTTTGGCTTTCTATCACTGGTCTTCCTGCTCCAGGCTGTCCTTATCAGTCATTTAATTACCAGCAAAATCCTGCCTGCGCTGAAGAGTCTGACAACAAGGAATGAAGCAGGTCCCCAAAAACAATGCAACATTCTTCATGAAATTGATATGACTCAGCTTACAGGTCACAGGGGAATTCCTGAGGTGGAAAAATCTTTTGGGACAACAGCAATTTTAAGGAATATTCATTTATGTCTTATCCCAAACCAGAAATTTATTCCTATGAGCTTCTGATGCAGGTCTCACTGCCAAAACTAGCCCACATTTGCCCACCTGCCAAATTCCCTTCTTTGGTTGAAGACTGGATCTCAAGTTCAAGGGAGGGGTGGAGTAAAATTCAATAGATCTTAAGAACACATCAGTAGTATCTGAACTCTTCAGTTAAACTGTGCAAAGGCCATGGCAGAAAATAATATATTAATGCTTTGAAATAACAGGAGAGGCACACAAGGCATAAAATAGTCCAGCTGAATTTAGCAAATTAGTGAGGAATTCAGATTTCATGTGCACATAAGTAGGGGAGGGTGGAGAAAAAGAGGTTTAGATTGGCCATTAGAAAAAACTTCTTTACAAAGAGTTGTCAAGCATTGGAACAGGCTCAGGGAACTGGTGGAATCATCATCCTTGGAGGTGCTTAAAATACATGTTGCACTTGGGGACATAGTTTTGTGATGGACTTGGCAATGCTGGGTCACCAGTTAGAACTGATGGTCTGAGAGGTCTTTTGCAACCTAAATGGTTCTGTGGTTCTGTTTCTGTTAAAGATGATCCTTTCTTTGAAGCAGCTGAACTCAACATTTTAAAGAAATGCTCCAAATGGAAAACTCATCACAGCTCAAACAGAAAGCAAACATCCATGCTACGGCTATCAGCACAATAGAATATCTCTTGGTTTTGTGGAAATTAATTTCAGATGTGAAAATGTGGGAGCTGGGCACTGGCTGTGAGTTGAACCCACAGTTCCAGGTACGTGGAATGAGAACGAGGCGCATTGTGAGCTGACTTAGTGCCCTTGCACTGATCAACTGCAGGCAAAAATCCATATGGTGCAGTTATTAGAACAATAAAAACTGAATATTGCTCAAGTCAGCAGGTTCAGCACCAGAGAACTTCAGAAAATGGACAGTATTTGTCCTGACTTTGTAATTTAATGGAGCCTCTTTGTGAAAAGACTGATTTGCTCTATACAGCAATAATAACTCATGGGGGAAAAAAGGCTTTTAGGAACTCTGATTAAATCGGCACACTGGAAAACACTGCCCCATACTCAATAAATTTGAGTAATGCTGTTTCCTCCCTTGCAGAGTGAAGAATGAGAGTTCCACTGTTAGATCAACAGCCCCCCTTTGTGGCTGCAAAGAGCAATCTGGACACCACAGTGGTGCCAGTGGGTTTAGGATTTCTTCTAAGGCTTTTCCTGACACCTTGGAAAAAACATTTAAGCTTTAGTAATAGGATTTTGCTTTAATTGGTTGTGCATTGGGAAAATTAACACTCCTTTCCCCACTGCCAGGCTACACAGTTACCATTCCTCAACAGTAATGTGCCACAAGTCCTAAAGCAAGAGGAACTGGAAAGTTCTTGCAGTTCGTTAGGGAAAAATCCACAAACCAGGGCAAAAACCACTCACACCAGGCTTTTACTGCTCTTCAAGCATAGTATCACAACATGCCAGACAAGCCTAATGCAATCAAACTGTTTATTTCCTGTATTATTCTGATACTTCTTTCATTACACTATCTAAAAGGAACAACTTTTCTTTCTTTCCTCTTCTACATAGGTGTGTTCAGTATCTCTTTTTCTATATCTGCTCACCACACAAAATTATTTTCCCACTTTTTTTAGTAACACTACTCACCAGTTTTGTATTCTCTAAATAACTATCACTCTTGATTTATAACATGAAAACAAGAACAGTGACCATATTGCTATCTACATTCACAGCCTGACAGTAGACAGGAATGTATCAATAAAATAAAACCAATAATAATAATAATAAAAACAAAAAACCAAAACAGCTACAGTTTATCGATAAGCCATCATCTTTCTGGTTAACTACTTCCACTATAGAGACAAACTCAGAAGTTAGTTCAAGTATTCTGCATAAACATCATAATCCTCATCTTCTGAGGACTCAAATGATGAGAGCCCAAGAAGAAATAAAGAAGTGAATACTGTGAGAAGGGGAAGTAGAGACAAAGTGACAGAGTGGAAAACACCATCATGGCACTAAATAAATCAACTCAGAGCTAACACTTCTGACAAACCTACTTCCAAAAATGCAAATCATTAAAAAAAAAAACAAGTGCAAATACATGTGGAAATCCCATGCTATGTTTACTCTGCCCTTCCACAGATAGAAGGTAGAAGCCACTGACAAGACAGGACATGAGATAGAGATGGGTTTTCCTATTGCAAAGTACAGATATTTTGAGGTTTCTAATTCAGGTTGGTACATCTTGAATCTATTTGGTTGCTGAATCTTACCTATTAATGGCTTGTTTAATTAAGTAATTTTCACTTCTGTGCCTGTCCAAGCAGGACCCAGAAAAAGAGAGTTTCTCTGGCCCCTGGGTAGCCTCACCAGCAGAACAGCACTGCTCATGAAATGCAAGGCCCATTGCAGGAACCCTGTTCATGGAGGGAACATTTGGGCCACAGAATTACAAACAAGAGGCTGCTTCTTGCCTTCACCCCAAACTGTGAGAAACAGGTAGCTAACCTAGGATAAATTCACTCCAAGAAACCTGGAAATGCCCTATAGTGCTCATCCTGCCTGCCTTACTGACAATCCCTCCTGGCAAAATGGGAAGTCACTTTCCCATCTCCACTCAGTAAAATTCCCATCGATTTCTTAGAACCTAAATAAGCAGCACTTCACTGCCTTACTGGAAAAATCACCTGGTGCTTTTGCAGTTGCTTTCTGGATGACTGAGGGAAAGGGAAGAAGCAAAGAACAGAAAAAGAAGAGCCCAGTTTCCAGAATCCTGTGCAATAGCTGATGCAGTGAGGCTGCAATAAGGATTTGGAGGAGAAGGACGGAGCCTGCTGGTGATGGATTCCTGAGGACTGCAAATCATCGGAGAGCAGGGAACAGGCAGCTCTCAAGGACCTTCTCCACAAGCCATATTTCTCAACCAGGTGTGACAGATGCGGCTGGGGTAAGGCTGTGGCTGTGCCAGCAAGGCCAGAGGCACAAAATAAATCCCTGTCTCTGTTCCCAGCACTGGGCAGTGAGAGAAGCAAGCCCAGGCTGAGGTGAATCTCACTGACAAACTTATCATTAGGAATTCCTAATGGAGAAAGCCTTAGGAAGCTCATCAGGCAACTAAGACATCTACAAGTTGGGCAAGATATGTTGCAAGTGTCCTTTGTAGATTTGGTCAAAGTGGTTCTTGCAAAGCTTTGCTGATGGCAGCAGTGGAGCCACAATCTGGAGTGTGCAACTCACTGCACATCCAGCCACACAGCCAAGGATGAAAGGTGGATTTTGTGTGCTGAGTCAGCCCATGGTAGCACACAGGACCACTCCAGATACACATAGGAAACACAAACTTGCCCATTTCCTCAGTAAATAAGCACTCTGCTGGCTGATTATTTCTTAATAAGCTTTATTCTAGCTCCTGCCATCAGCCATGTCACACAGCTGTTCCGACGTCATCCACTTCCAGAGACTAATCCCACATAGGTATTGTAAAGCCACTTAGAAAGTTCACTTTTTTTTGAAGAACTAGAAGTTTCCTGATAGAATTCTAAATCTAACAAGGAACTGAGAAAAGTCAAAGAGACTCCTCTTCAGCCATTTGCCTACAGACCACAGCATTTCAAGGGAACACCCACTCGAACACCCACTCGCTCATATTTGAAACTAAAGCTGATTGAAAACATAAGTTTGTGTGCTGTGAAAGAAAGTCCTGACACACTCATGGGAAATTTGGTCAAAACACAATGTGAAGGACACAGAATAAAACACCACAATTAGAGGAACAAAATGGGGCAGGAATATCCCCAAATGAGAGAGTTCTGATGTCAGAAAAAAAATACAGAAAAACCCATCAGAAGGACAGTATCCTATTGTAGCGAATGAATGCTACTCCAGACCACACAGATGTCTCTCAAACACCTAGGCAGGTTCACCTCATGTTTGTTACAAACTTAAAACATAAAGGGCATTTTATCAACATTTTCAGAGCATTTCTATAGGAGCAGGTAGCCTCAATGATTTCAGTGCTTGGTTCTAGTGCCATCATCTGCCTGATACCAACATCAGTTGGTGGCAATTCAATCATCTTGAAATACCTAAAAAAAAAAGTGAGTTATTTCAATATTGCATTTCAGAACTTCTCAAACCTGTACTGTATGCCAACAGCAGCATTTTGAGACATGACTACAATTTAAGTGATTTGTAGATAAATACTAAGAGCACTTAAAAGCTATCTTGCCTTCTTGCAAATATGTTTTACTTCTCTTATTTTGGAACTCCAAAGATCAACTTTCCTCTATTTCAAAGAGGAAATTGCAGGTGCCACCAATATGCTGAGCCAATGGAAAACTAAAAGATAAGCAGCCACCAGAGTATGATTTTTAGGATGTTTCACTGAAGAGCAGGATCTAACAAACACTACAAGAGGATTGTCAATCCTGCCAGATTAAATTATACTACATTCCAGCACATTTCCACAAGAGATGCTGCACAGTGGGAGAGGGGATGGTCCATGCTGCCAAGCAGCCCTTTGTTCCCTTTCAGGGCCCAAACCCCCACCCTTGGTGTTATTAACACCACACTCCTGGCAGTTTCCTGAGGTGAGCAGGGTTATGGCCATTCCTGGTGTCCAGGCTGAAAGGCCCCAGGTGACCCTGTGTCCATCTTGGTCACTCTCGTCACTTACCCATTTCTTGCTTACCCCTCTTCAAATCACACTGTGAATAAATGGATAAACTGCATCCATCCTGAATTGTGAAGGGCAAAACGTTTCATGAATTGGGAGAGAAAGTTTGCCTGAAATTCAATGCAACGTGAGAAAGAGAGGTTGCTGTTATGTTTTCCCTTTCATTGCCTAGAAGTCTGGCAGTTCATTGGGAAGAGGTATTTTAAACAAACCCACATGCAGTCAGCAACAATATATAGATCCAAAGTTTCTAAGATACAAGTCTTAGATATATTTAGGAATTCACAAACTGAAAAAGGTTGAAAATGCTCACCCTTGGTCACCAAAATTATGTACAGTTTCTTTCAACGAGGACTCTTTCTCTGGTTTAAACAAGTGGTTTTCTATTTTTTTTCTACCCTTCTTGGTTTTCTAGTCTCTCATGCAATTTTTTTGTTTCATCTATGAATATTTCCTCTCTTTTGTTACAGTACATGTTTCATACCTTAAGCACATTTGTGGCATCAGGGAATCTCTCCAGAAGTGCTGCCAGTGCCCGCACACAGAGGCCCCTACCAGCACTTCAAGCCCTGCCTGAAGGGCAGCAAAAGTGATGGGAAAGAGGTGGAGTTCTGCTGCACAGCACAGCACAGCACGTGGCCATTGCTGCTCCCAGCAGCTCCCCACGGGATCACCTGGAGCCCACAGGCACACAAATGCCCTTCCCACACAGCCACAGGTGCAGCCAGACTCATGGCGGGCTCCAAACGGAGCACTCTTCATGGAGACACATCCACCAGCTTCCAACACCTGACACTTCTGATAGCTCAGAATGCCTTTTAAAGACGTCAGATTTTCAACCCTTTTTCAAACACCCTGCCTTTTAAAATTGAGAATAATACTGGAGGGATGCTTTTTTTAACACCAATTAGAAATTTTGAAATCTGTGTATGTATATATATATATGTGCACATATATGCAGATGCATTTTGCATTTGCAGTTCAGGAATTCCTACCTGTCAAGCATCTTCTCGTACTGCATTTTAAATGAAGGCAGCGTGGGTTTTTATCTTCTACTGGTTTTTTTCCATTTATATAACTAAAAAAACTAATTCCCTGAGCTCCACCAATGCTCCTCAGCCCTCTTTCACACACACACACAAAAGATTATATTTGGAAGTTCTCAAACTCCCAGTGGCAACAGAATCATATTTTTGTGTTCTATTCTTTATATTTTACAGAAATCACAATGCTCTGAATTATTGTCTATTACACTATTATAGAAACTTTATTGAATTTGAAATCAAAATAACAATCAACAAGGACAACATGTCCCCGTTGAAAAGCAGCCCAAACTGTTAAAGCTGCTGGAGGGATGAGTTTGCTCAATGGGAAGCAGCAGCAGAGAAAAAATTCTGCTAATGGAAGGAAAAGTGAAAGAACAGAGAACAAAGGTCAGGAAGCTCTTACAGAATATTAATGGAGAAAGTAGATAAAGTTAAGGGAGAAAACCACCTCATATCCCTTCTTTATTTAACTGCTGCTGCACAATGTGAGGCATGTGGGACAAGCTGGTGCCTCACTTAACTACAGAAAATTGGTAGCAGCTGTTCTTTAGCAGGGGTTAGAAGTAACTACTTCCTGACTCGCACATCTGCGTAAAATGTCTCCATATACAACTTGGCTTTATATGCTCTCCAACAGATAAAAGTGTATCAGGTCAAGGAGCCTGAAAGTGTTTATTTTCACTTACCACAAACGCATTAAAAGTGAGCCACCATTGTTATTGTTGTCAGTTCTTTATTGGTTTTCATCCTAAAGACTAGCACATTTACAGCATACATGGATTGGATGAACTAGAATATATAAAACAGTAGCCATATGTTTATGATATATTAATACTGCCCAAAACCAAATAAATAAAAATATTTCAATGCACAAAGCTTGGCAAATACAGTCGTGTTGGGACAAAACGGTGTTATATTATACAATAATTTTACACATATAAATGAAGAAAAGGCAACTGTGCTGTAGGTACTTTCACAGAACATACACAGAACATACTTGGCAACAGTTTTCTTCTTTTACCTTTGTATGTTTTATAATTTAAAAAACGTACTCAAAAAAAGGAACATTAGACAGAACTTCATTTTACAGTAATCCTTAGACTCGCCTCTCCCGTGCAACGGAAAAGCTGCCTTCGCCCTGCTGAGGGCCCGTGTGGATTGCCCGTGTCCCGGTTTTCTCTGGAGGCCGCCTCCAGGCCGCGCCCCGGGGACACCGCGCGGAGCTCCGCGCCCGCGGCCCCGCCACGCGCACGCAAAACCCGGCGACTTCCTCAGATTCCACTGCTACACAGAATAAATAAAGGATTGCTAAGCTCTAGAGCAGCTCTAGTGATTGCTGGCCACCGTCTAAGAGAGTGGCGCTGCTAATTGTTACATGAGGCTTTTGTTACTTCCTTCTGAAGCTGAACATTGGGAGATTTTTAGTGTAACAATACAGGACTTAAAATTAACCATTTAAACCATAACATTTCATGTTTGAAATATACAAAATAAAATTATCAACTCATAAAAACGAAGGGATATAAAGAGCATAGTTTATACAAAAATAAAGTAGCATTTAATAACGAGCCAGGGACTGAAGGCTTCGCCGAACTAACGGAGCAACGTCTCTAAAGAGATCCCACTGAAAATTTTTTCATCATATATTTGTTTACTTATCAGCAAAAAATAAAACAAAATCAACATTTATTAACTGGCAAACAGGGTTCGTAACATTTTCAAGGGACTGTCCTACTGTAGATGATTTGTTCAGACCTGGGGTAGGTACTACAATACATTGCCTTTGCACAGAATTCCATGTTTTGTTATCCTAAAGAGTCTGAAATAAGGGTAACAGCCTAGTTCAGCAGAACTCTCTGACCAGGCTTTGTGACATGCTGCTCAGTGTTAAACTGCAAAAAGCAAAATGCAAAAACTGCTGGACCTGTAACCCCCAAACCTACATGGGAGCAGAATGAACATGGCTGATTGATAGAGCAGTGACAGCACAGACAAACATCAGTGAGAGGGAGAAAGAAATCAGAAAACAGCCATATACTTACCTGGCTGTTGCTACTCCCTCAAGAATAAATGGGCAGATTTTTTTCTATTCTAAAACTTAGATCCTTAGAAACCAAGAAGGAAAGGACAGCTTGCTGAATGGAGCTAGCCAAAGATTCCTTGATTTTGTTAAAATTTGGAAATGAACATTTAGCTGCTTTTTAAAATGCTATCTTAGCTTCGAAGGCATTCTTTGGGAGATTATTTCTGAGGAGATCTGTTGAACATTTTTTTATCAAATGCTATCCAACTGACCACCTTTGTGATAAGCTAGAACCCACCTGTGGTTCTCAGGCACAAGCAGTAGCACTGAGCAGTTCCTCTCTATCAACACAGGGCATGGCTACCTTCCTCAGAAATACCCTGACACCCGTCACACTTCCCCCCACCACGATTCTCAGCAGGTGAAATGCAGAGGTAAACAGAAACCAGCTTTGATTTTGGAGCAAGGGGGATGCATTGGGCATTTTGAGAATTTTTGTCATGACATACAAATCCGATACAAAAAAAAACGTACGCTGACCAAAATAATGTAACACCCCGAGATACTGATGCTTACAATCCAGAAGTGATATAAAAAACCATGGGTAAAAATGTGTTAATTAATGTACCATGGAATATACTGAACATGCCATGTGCAACATCAGCAACTTGCTTGTAGCACTTGCCTTAGAGTGGGGAAGGGCATGGGGAACTTGTTGCTGGCATTAATAGTTAAGCATCATGACATTTCTGAAATATTTTTTTTAAATCAGTTGTGTGCCCAAGGCCTTACCTGCCAAATATGACAGGAATTTGTTTTATTTGAACAGAATTATAAAGCAGATCTCACATGTCTGGCCTTTTATATATTGTTAATTTCATACATGAAGATGGCATCCTATATACAGTAAAACAATTCTTCTGGCTCTTATTGTGCTGATTTCTTTTTTTTTTTTTTAATTAAACCCCCTTTTATTGATTGTAACAATGCGTTCTACAGTGACTAAACTGTCTAGGATCCTTTTTATTTACAACTTTTGAGTTTCACTCTCAGTTTTAAAAAGTTTAGGAAAAGCTCAATCTCAAATCAACTCAGTATAAAAAGATGTTATGGAAACAGCTGCCTAAATGCCGTTCCTAGAGTCCTTGCCCATCCAGGAGGTACCTAGCTATTTGCATATAGGTAATTATTAAGTAGCACAATATCTGCTCATCTTACATACACTGAAGGCTATTGAAACGGGCAGAGAGTCATCACACTATTCTCAAGCTAAGGTGTCAGAATAATTGTTACTACAGATTCCAATTCAGTAACATGCTCTGTATGACCTAGCGAAACGTACAAAAAGGTTATTTATCTCTTCTGGATGACGAAATCATGTGTTAATCTAGAGTGTATCCACATGTTTTAATGGAACAGCAATTAAAGGACACAGTATGCTTATGTTTCAACTTTTCCATAAGTTCCTTCTGGAGGCCTGTAATACTTTGGGAAAGCCTTCAGTTGCAGGGAATTAAATGCATACTTGCGACATCCAACATTCTTCATTGTATTTTCTCGGCGACAACCCTCACTGGGGAAAAAAAACAAGCACAAAAAATGACAGCAGTAAAAGGGAAAAAAAAAAAAAAGAAAAAAGACTTAAACTAAGATGAAATGAACTGGTTATTTTATAGCATTAAAATAAAGTTGGTTATATTTAATGAGCGTTTAATTAATTTGCCACTGCAAATATTAAGAGATGACTCATCATACAATGCTGGTAAGAAGCACACAAAATGGACACAAGCTATGTCTGATTGCTAGTTTTGCATTTCTAGAAAGCAGCAGCACATCTACTGAAAAGGTTCTTTCACGCTGGTTTCATGTATTTCAAGGTACACTGTTGTGGAGTCCGCATGCCATTCACTGCACAAGGGATCCCAAGGGATTGCTTAAAAGCAGTTCTGCTAATTTATTAACACATAAAGCTGAAAACCAAAACCTGCTATCTCTCTATAAGAGCTTTAAAGTAACTTTATCGTTCCCTGTATGTCAGTATTATAAGTACTTACTTAAAGATTAGAGCTGATATAAAAATAATGTATGATTTTCCAGTTATCTCTGCATGCATAAATGCACGTGAAAACCAACACAATCTAAACAAAAATCCTAATCATGAAATAGCAGTGCAGAAAAGACTGGCTGCATTGACAGTCATCATCCCAAAGAAACAAAGGTGTGCAGAATTTAATTTTCACCCAATGTTTTGGTGCAACTGCCCCACATTACAAAGAGGTTCTGTGCTACAATAGAAAACTATTCCAGTTATAAGGCTTCGTTACACTTGTAAATTTAATTCAGAGTTCCTTTGATTATATCCAAAAAACAGACATACAAAGAGGAAGCACTATCTTTTAAATATGTATTATAAATCAATTTAGGCTTGCAGGAGAATGACTTTCCCTGATTGAGGAACCTAAACAATGAACACTAGACCTTCATGGCAAAGTGTACAGTACAACATCTTACGGTGGAAATGTCACATAAGTCCTGCCTTGGAGATGGTTGCAGCATCTACCAGGTAAGCTGTGATCATCTCAATCAAAAGGAGGGTTTGGATTCTGGTTCGGTTTGAAAGCTCTCGTGCTCTTACAGACCTCACCGTTCTTCTAATTTTGGTTCATGAAACTGGCTGTAACTGTGTTCTGTATGTAACACCTAGTCTAACTTCATAAAATACAGTATTTTTTTTTTTTCTTTAAGGAATAGCTTAACTAAGTTTGAAATTTGTCTCCGGAGCACATTCTGTGCTTGCCTTTTATAGAATGGATCATCTGTGATAACACTGTTTTTCTGGCACTGGTTTGTGTTTCACAAAACTCCCCGACAGCTCTTGCAGCCAAACAGATACATCAAAAGTTTGCACAAATCATACTTCAGAGTACTAATAAAAGCAGTAAGTTTAACTAGCAAATATGTGATGCTAGGTGAGCATTTTAACTGCAAAGTGAATCATTCTGTTCATAACACATTTCACTGCATCTGGTTATTGCATGTGTCCCTCAGGGCGCGGATACAAGGATATATCTCCCACATTTCACATGCAATCTTCCTTCTCTTGGAAGCACATAGGCAGCATGTACTACTGCATCTTAAATCTGAGTGCCTTAACAAAAGCACAGGTCAGGCTCCAAAAGGAAGAAAAGCCCAAACTTCTGCCCATTGAAGTTTAAGAGGAAAAGAAAAAACCAGCACTGTTTTCAAAAAGCCTGGGCTTTCATTCCAAACGGTTTTAAGATGGTCTTACTGCTACTCTAGTGGTAATCATGAGCAGCACCTACATACATTAAACAAATTAATAATCTCAGGGAGTTCAGTGAATAGGCCTGCCACCAGAGTGTGGCTGGACACTGGAACAGGCTGCCCAGGGAAGTGTTTATGGCCCCTCGTCTGCCCGAGTGCAAGAAGTGTTTGGACAGCGCTCTCAGGCACACGGGGGGATGCCTGTGGCTGTCAAGCCAGGAACTGATCCTTGATCCTTCTGGATCCCTTCCAACTCAGGATATCCTGTGATTCTAAAGTTCCTTTCACACCTGGTTAGGCTGAACCCAGGACACTCCCCACATGGCAAGATCAAGGCCACAGTCCAACCTGACAACTGCTCCACTTGCAAACTAAACTCAGTAGACTGAGGCACCCCCAGCAAACAAACCAGGGCTAACCATAAAGAACAGATGATTTCTATGGAGGCACAGCAGCATCAGGTATCACCACAGCACAGGGATGTGTCCCAAACCACCATGATAAACCTCAACAGCAGTAAGGATGTACCAAAACTCACTGCAACTAAAAATAAATAGATTACATGCTGTGTACATAGATATATAAACATGTATGTCTGTGGTGGTTGGTTTGGTTTTTTTTTTTTGAGTTTTTTTCATGTTTTTTTCCTTTAAAAACAAAATTGGAAGAATAGTGAGGAAAAATATTAAGAGATAGTGTACTGTACAGTCTGATTTCATGAAGACACAAATATAACCACACACTTTTTTTTTTTTTTTATTTAGAATATTTAAATCCAAATTTTGGATTTAATTTTGATTTTTATTCTAACTGTGCTTTTTTAGTTTTTTATTTCAGCATACTTCTCTCAGCAGCTCTCAATTCCATTAGAATTTATAATAAAAGCTAAAGCTACCTATATTTTTTGAGCAAGTTAATAATAGTAGAAAATACAAATCACAGTACTAGTTCTCCTCAGAAGCCCAATGTCATCTCAGGCACCAAGCGAAGTAAAACTCTTTATGAATTTATCAAACTACATTAAATGAGGTTAGTTTTTTTTAATCAGCTATTGCTATTGACAAGCTCTGCCAGACCACAGCATCAACAAAATCTTTCCGTTTAAATAGGCCTCCCCTAGTTTGATGTTATATATAAATGATGATCAAATTTCTTCTGCAATCACTCTGCATCACTAAACTAGGAAGCCACTTTAGTCTCACCACTTAAATAAATGTTAACTTACCATCGCTCGCTTATCACTAAGTCACTATCAGCATCATAATTTATTAAAGCTCTGCAACGCTTAAAAATGGAAGTAACAGTAATATTTAGTCTAATGTAATTAAAATAAAGCCTAGTGGAAAACCTGAAACCCATCTACTAAAGGAGTTGACTGATGCCTCCCTCTTCTTGCCTGAAAATTAAGCACTACAATCTTTAACTTCCAGGATGACCCTATTTCACAAGAAGTTCTATAACAGAGCTCCTAAAATAGATAATGGATCATTAGTGGGCTAATGCCAGTCACATCCCCTTCCTAACCACAAGTCATTTTCCTCATGTCTTTAATACATTGTAAAATGCAGATCTACAAATAGAATGAAATAATTCTGCATGCAGCACACTGCAAGTTGTTTTCTGAGTATCTTCTAGTCTATTAGAATATATTTAACCATGAGAAAGGAACAAGACTATGGTTCTACAAACTGTTCAGTAATGTAATTTGGATATTATGCTTTGAAATGAAGGTATAAATTTGTTACTTCTTTAAATAAATTTCTTATAAACCCCACCCATTTTTTTATTTTTCTCTTCATACCTCGTAAAAATGAAAGGTAAGATTAGCATACACCTTAAATATACAAAAAGATACAAATTCTTTTCAGACAGAGTTCCTTTCTCTGGAATACATGAAACAAGTAACACAAAATTGTATTTGGTAAGAGATCTTCAGGCCGGCTAAAGTAATGAGGTAACAGGCCAATGTCAGACTATGTTACAAGCACTGAAAGCAGAACAATAATTTAAAGTTTCAATACAATTCTTTTTGATAAAATAATTTGATGTGTATTTACAGTTTAGTACAATGAAAACGTAAAATTGTAAGGCATAATAATAATTCTTGGCAGACAATGCTATGACACATTCCTTTGTCCAGCAGGTACCAAGTGGCAATACACATTCAAGCACTTTTTTGTTTTTGTGGTTTTTTTTTTTTTTTTTTTTTTTTTTTTTTTTTTTTAAACTCTATCTTCATTTGCAACGCAATCTGGCCACCAGGTATGCTATGCTCAGAAACAGCCACACAATCAGTAAATTGGGGCTGAGAGCTAGTAAAGGAATAGAGTAGAGGAGGCTGGGATCTAGTCTGAAATCTCGGATGGGCACCAAGCCACTCAAGTTCTTCTGGGTGACTATCTCCCGTGTTCCAATGCTGTGAAAAGGAAGAAGTTTGGGAAGAGGGAAAATAAAGCAGAAAGGAAGACAGACATGCAAATGAATGGATAAAAAGAGATGGCAACACAAGGTGGTCAAGAAAATGAAAAAACATGGAAGAACGCACAACAAAACCAGAAGATGAAGTAAAGAAAGAGTGGAAAAACATCTCAAAAATATGTATCAGTACAATTATAGAAATAAGGAGAGGGAAAGAGAATAAAAGAGAAAAATAAGAAAGAAGTACTGTAGTCTAGTGAAAATAAACACATGTAGGTTGAACATTAATGGTTTTCCATGTTCATTCTTTCAGATTACCAAGCAATAATACCCCATGCTGCTCTGCCATGCTTTGGCATGCTGCAAAGAAGTGGAGCTCTGAAAAGCAAGCTGAACATGAATAACCATTGTAGTATTTGACCCTTTCAAACATCTTTCCATGTGGGCTGCAGTGATTTAATTTAACCTCTTAACTACGTGTCCAACATGTTTATAAAAAACAAAACCCAAAAAAACCCACCCACCTATTTTTCTGCTTGGTCATGAATTCAGGGGTATATCAATAGGCATTTTCCTGAAGACATGCTGCAAAGCCTATCTTATTGTGCACCCACTTCTTACATTGAGCACCAAAGGCTACAGTGAAGAACAACTCCTCAGGTAGCCTGGTAGGCTTTGTAGTGTGGTCTTAAATTTTGGATCACTCTTATACCCTGAGCACTCCAATTCTACTTTTAGTTCACAAAGCAACAACTAAATGACCAAGCTGAACAGAGGGATGGATCACCTCTGCTACAAGGAAAGGCTGAGAGAATTTGGTTTGTGCAGCCTGGAAAATAGAGGGCTTAAGGGTGACCAGATTGCAGCCTTCCAGTACCAGAAGGGAGCATACAAGAAAGAGGGAGAGAGACTATTTACAAGAGCATAAGAGTAGTGACAGGACAAGGAGAAATAGGTTCAAAGGGAAAGAGAACAGGTTTAAATTAGATATAAGAAGAAAATTCTTTACTCTGAGGATGGTGAGGCAGCCACGGATGCTTATCCCTGGGAGTGTTCAAGGGGATGGGGCTTTGAGCAACCTGGTCTAATTGAACATGTTCTTGTCCATGGTAGGGGTGTTGGAACTAGATCATCTTCAAGGTGCCTTTCAACTCAAACAATTCTATGATTCTGTGATTCTAAATGCAATCTGTAAGCCTGATGCTGTTAGAGCTTGTGCACTTGCTCCATTTATAACAAACCTTCCATAACGTTGATGGTTGTGTAGCAGGGTTATGTAAGCAGCAGACAGTGTCCTGCAAGAAATCAGATACACCCTGGAGGTGGTGAAAAAGAGCATTCACATGCTGGTGACACACCAAGTCAAATGGAATTAGGTGGGCAGGGAACTAAACCAACTGTGTTTCTGATAAGGATTTGATCCAAATTGGTGATGAAGATGTTTTCTCTCCTGGTGCCCACAGTGGACAAGGGCAAATTGAATCTGTGATGCCTACAAATCCCAATTACCTTTGCAGCAGCAGGGAGAGGGGTGTGTGTGTGTTCAGGAGAATCAGCCAGTGGAAACCTAGTGCCTACTGGAAAGTGGTGGATAAAGGCTCAACAAAATAGCCTGGAGGAAGAAAAGTGGTTTAGACTATAGATAAAATGTAAAACAATGGGAGAAAGAAAGAAGGAAGGCTAAAAATGCTGTTGGCATTATGAACATGACATGCCACATCTCCACCATTAAAAATTAGTATCATGCTACTCAATTTTACATGAAGACATATACACAGACACATATGATGGGAATGGAGGCAAGAGCTGGAAAGTGCTTTCCTGGTCACCGTTGGCCCATGTAGATGCTTCCCCCTGAGGGGTGAAAAGTCACCTTTTGGAACTATCAAATATACCAAATTGTACAATGTCTTAAATCAAAACATTCATCAGCAGACTACCTCTAGGAGAGGACTAGGGTTAGGAGACACAGCAATTTCCCTTCTAATTTAGCTTGCATATGGGAATTCTCTCTGTGAGGAGAGGCCAGGGCTGCCCCATGCTGGACACTGCTGGTTCCAGGCAGCTTCAGTGACCCACTGCAGGCAAAGCTGAGCCCTCAGCCACGCTGGTGCCTCGGGCAAGGAGTGTGTGAGAAAAGGCAAAGCACTGCATAGCAGTGAAGAGTAATGGGAAAAGATGTGAGAAAGAGCCCTGTGAGCACCAAAGTCAGGGAAGGAGAGGAGAAAGAGTTGAAGCAGTTTCCCCTGCTGTCGTGGAGAGGAACTATCCACACTGCAGCCCATGGAGGACCCATACTGCAGCAGATGAATATTTACTGAAGGAAACTAGAGCCCATGCAGGAGCAGGTTCATCCTGAAGGACTGCAGCCCATGGGAAGGACCCACACTGGAGTGCAGGAAGAGCACAAGGAGGAAGGAGGAGACCTGTTGTGGACTGACTGCAAGCCCCTGTTCCACATCCGCTGTCCATTGCTCAGCAAGGGGAGGAGGTAGAGGAGTTGAGAAAGAAGCAGTAGAATATTTTGGCCTGGGACAAGAAGGGAGGTGGAGAGCAAGGTTTTTCATTTTTGTCTTTATTTCTTAACATCCCAAATCAATTTGCAATAAAAAAAAATTCTCTGAGTCTGTTTTGCCAGTTCTGTACCAGTAACTAGCAAGGGATTTCCCTGTCTTTTTCTCAACCCATGAGTTTTTTCACACATTTCTCCTCCTCTGTCCTGTTGGGGGAAGACAGTGAGCAGCTGGGTGGGCATCTGCCAAGTAGTCTAGCTCAACTCAATATGATTTTATTCTTAAAGCAGGTCAATCAGTGCAGAAATCCAACCAAGCTTTTTATCACAGCTGTTTTACTGCAGTGAGTGGTCATACCCAAATATGACTCCTACAGCCTAATCATGCAATCCTTTTAGTCAGCACCATGATGATTTTTTTATTTTCCTCACCCCATTTCCAGTTGCTTTTCAAGAGCTCCCATCAGAGATGGCTCTTCTCTGTTGGCTAAATTGCTTGTGTTGAACCTTCCTAATTCCTTTAATGAAAATGAGCTGGGCTACCCAAAACATGTAAAGGATTTTGCTACCCAAGATGATCTTGACTGAAACTGCCTTAGAGCACATTCCCACAAACAGCTCCACTGGCATTTCTGACAGGACAGAAACCTGGTAGGAAGAGTGAGAGCAGGGAGTCAAAGATCTAGTGGGGAGCATGGGCTGCAGATGGAAGAGGCTACCTGAACCAGCTGAACTTTGACTCTTGTTCTGCCTTTACTGGTCACATAGCCATGCCCTCTTAGCTTGGACTTCCAGACACATCATCATGATTTTACTAATTGAGAGCTGGGAGTTACTGTGTGTTTGATTTAGGACTGGAAAAGCTGTAACTTATTTGCAGAAAATGAGTTTATTCTAATAGGGTATTTGTTTCTAAGGTGAAAGCCACAAACTTATATATGTAAATTTCTGCAAGAATCTAGAAGAACACTCCATGATCCCTCCCTGATGTGCCTGCTCACTGAACACAATTATCACAGATATATAATTATCACAAGACTAGAAAAGAAGGGAAGTCCTTGAGGATAAGCTAAGTGGGAACTAACACCTCTGAAGACAAACATCACATGGAAGAAGATGATGCTTTCTTAATTTTTTTCAAGAATGGTATAAGCAAGGACTCTTTTCTTCTTTGAGAAGTTGTCAGTAGAGAAGAGAGGAAATACTTTGAGTCTCACAAATTACTAGTACTTTTTCCCTGCCCTTCCAAACGCCTCAGAAACTTCAAAAATCTTTAAGAATGAAGCAAACCTTCATTTTCCAGTACAGTTAAATAAAAGATCCAAGTTAAAAGAACAAAATGCAAGTTTTCTGAATGCCCTGGAAGCAATTTGGGTACAATTTGTTACCCTTTCTTATCCTGTATCTGTCATCTAGGTCAGGTCAGGCTGACCTGGAATGGGATTTAGTGGAGTTGGACTCCCACATATTTGTTTCATAATGCTGTCTCTCTCATTAAGCTTTATTAATTCTGTGCCATTGTTCCTGAGTAGAATTGACAAATAATTTTCAAAACATGATCACCTATCCCAAAGAGCAACAAGATGTGAGGAAAAGTGATGGGCTTGAAGAATGGTCCAGTCTTGGTTTTCCTTCTGGACTAGTCAGTATTTGTCCTGCACAACCTCTCTTAGTCAAAGATTTAACAGAGGAAAAAGTCATGTCCTTCACCTGCCAGAGCAAGTCCCTGATGGTGGCAGAACACTCAAGTCAAAGGTTTTGATTAAATTGGCCCTCTTTCAATATCCCTGTGTAGGTCAACACAAAGCAGCATTTTTCTTGGGTCAATATTCTATCTGATCCTGTGTTATATGAAATTGGTAGACTGAAGGACCAAAACAATATTATTAACCTCTCTCTCTCTCTGTTGTGTCCATAATTGCATTAAAAAAATCCAGTGACCCAGTAAAGAATTTGAAGAAAGTAACAAGATTCCCAGTATTTTTCCTAGTTGGTTTTATTTTTATTAAATACACAATGGTGAAACTGTATAAGAGCTTCAGACATCTATGTCAACAAGTTGTGTAATTTAAATCAAGATGTTTGAAAATCACTTAGTCCATTTTAAGTTAGTAAATTCTCCCTCACAAAGTTGTTTCAAGTTTTGTTTCTAATATCAAGGTTTAAGTAGTTTCTGAGTGCATTTTTCATGTAATGTACTAACTCTGTGACAATGTAGCAAAAAGTGCAGCAAAAAACTGAAAATAAAAAAAATCCAGTGCCACCCAATTAGATGTAGATATAAACCCCCAAATTACTAGTGTCAGAGGCTGCAAGTGTTATAATATGAGACATTTTTCTTCTAGGTAACTGAAGAGTAAGAAAGGGTCAAACAGCAAAAACATACAGAAAGGATAAGAGAATTGAACACTCTAGAGAATTTGGTGAAAAGACACACAGTACAGTACATTCGATAAGAGTGAATGTTGAAAAACAGGACTGAACAGCATTGTTGAACTACATTGATAAAGACTAAAGCTAGATTTCTTATCCTTTCTTTTGGTATGTGACTTACGGAGTTTTCCAGCAGTGCTTGAAACAAGGCATTGAACAACAGTAAACAGATTTTTTTTTTTTTAAGTACTGCACTTAATTCTGCAAACATCTCTGCTGCTTCAGAATACAGAACATCCTTATATTGATATGACAACAGCACACTGACACGTTGTGATGAAATTTGGTTGCTGTAGTGTGAAACACTCATACTGACATTTCACCCAGTGAGCAGTGTTTCACTGCTAAAGAATACACGTGGCAAACCAGTGCAAACTGCAGGTGTCTGTGTTTCAAAGAACAAAAGACAGGTCATCCCTGAGTAATCTCCCTGATCTAGAACTAAGAAACCTAGTGCCATGACAGTTCAGGTAAAGTCATCATTAAACAACTTTCAGAGAAGCACCAGTTTCCTGTGCCATAAGCTCAGCATTAATGGAAAACATATTTTTACATGCTTGTCTGAAAACTCAAGCCCATCTGATAGAAATCTGGTAGGAACCAGCTTTAGCATATGCAACTCACATGCATGGGAGGGATGAATTCTAGCAGTCAGTTCTACAGTTTCCTGACCTTAGTTTACTTTTTTTTTTTTCCCTTTGATAGAAACAGAGACCACCACTCCTCTGCAGTTTGCATGGTTCCTTATTTAGGAATAAGTAATGCAGTCAAACTCTTACCTCCTCATACACTCCAGAGCCTGAGTGAAGACCTGTGGAGCCATTCCATGTTCATGCTGCAGGATCAAACACTGCTCCAGGGTGATGGACATGGCAGTCCTGTCCTTGGCACTTTTACAGCTCGTGAATCGAACACCATTAAGTCTGCGGCATATCTAGAAATGGGACAGACAATCCATCACTCCCTCTACAGGCACAACTTTCTGTCAGAGAGAACACCTGTACCTCACCTTACAGAGACAGAAATGTTGTACAGGGCTTCAATGTCAAAGTTTGGCACGTTTGAGAGAGCAGAACTGCATTGTATGAGTTGAGGGGGAAATTCTGATATGGAAAATACATTTTATCTCCCCATGTCTCATTCTAGAGGAGGTCTAGCCTGGCAGCATTTCCAAGCTACATGCAAGCAAATGAAGAAATTCAAACATATCAGTAATAAAAAAGGGGCCAATACATATCCATACAGAAAATCAGCTGAACTATGCAGACATAAATAAATACCTCAGCAGCTTGCCAAAGGATATCAACATTCTTGTTTTTCCTTGCATGTACGTTTTGTCCCAGAAATCTTAACAGTTCAGGCAGGCACGTCTGACTACGAGATCGAGGTAGACCTATAAAACAAACAAAACCAACTCCACTTATTCATCTGTATTCATCACATCTTTTACAAAGTGTTTCTATGTCTGCTGTGAACAATTTGTGTTTTCTTGAAACTAGAGCAATTATTCAAGTTCTGATTTACTTAGTACCATCAAAAAAACAAATTCAAGCTCCATTAAACTCAACTAGAAATATAAAATCCAGTTATTTAAAACTTCAGGGACTCAGAATCTAATAGGGGTATAATAAGAGAATGAACAAATGGAGCAAGATTGGTATAGTCTTTTGGCTTGTGTGTCACAGAGGTGACAGGAGAACATGCATATCTTCAGAAAAACTCTGAAGTTATTTTATATTCTGCTCACATTTTCGATTTTAAATTTGCAAACTGGTCAGCTTTCAGTTACAAGAAACACCCACAGGACATCACATTGTCATGATCTGTTTATTAATATTTCACTAAGTGGAAAAAAGTAGTTGAAATTTTTCAGGGAACCTTCAGCACTCATCTTCTGTGTTGAAATTGTTGCACATGATCTTTTACACATGTAGCAAGATACTCCAACAATTACAAGTATTCAACAAGTTGTTTTTTTTGTTGTTTCTTGGGTTTTATAAGGAATAACCAGAACACCAACTAAAGTTGTGACTGAATAAATACAGAGGTATGCACTGTAAGAGATACACTGCAACAAAAAGAATCCTACCTGAGTGACATACGAGGTTTTATTTTAGGCCTACTTATCACAGCAAATAATATGTTAGACTAACCTGATCTCCTCCTACAGGAAGGCGACCTGCTGAGTAGATGAGGGAAGGCTGTGGACACTGTTTAGCTAGGAGCTAGTGAAGCTAAGACTAATTAATTTCTTAGAAATTTTGCAGAGTTTAGAATTAAGAACACAGGGATGTGGACGGTGGATAAGGAATCAACTTTTCTTGCGTACTGTTCCTGAAGGGAACATTTCCTGCAATCTGCCAGCACATACTTCACTGGGACCTTTGTCCACTAAAATGATCTGTTTGTTTTTCCTTTTACCTCTACCTACCACAGACTACATAACTGGTTTGCAGCTAAATGTAAAATGCTATTCTCCCTTGATAATGGCTCACAGAAAAGTACACTTCATTTTGTATATCCTAAATATCACCACAACTTTCAGGAGAAAAATCAAAAGGCAAAAGCTAAAAGATGATTGGATCAAACATAAGAGGTTTGAGGAAGAGGGAAGAGACTGAAGTAAGAAAACAAAAGTCAAGCAAAATTAAAGAGATGAGGAAGGAACAGAACGGGAATTATTATTATTATAAAAGACTAGACAGAGACACGAACAAAATTCATTTTAAACTGGTTAATTTTTGAACTGTACAAGAAAATCTGATGCTAGACTACGTACAATAAAAAATTAAATTTTGCAGCTAACACTCCAGACATTTATTCTGCAGCATTATGAATGCCTGGATGAAGGAAAGCAGGTTCTGCTCTCAGCTGAAAAAAAATCAGGGTAACTGAACGTGCAATAACACACTTTAACAGACAGAATTCTGACTATCCTGGTGCATGCTATTGCATTTGTATTTCTGGAATAAAATTGCAACTGTAGGGCACTTCTTAGAAGAAGTTTGATTGTAATAATAATGAACTGATGAATTTTCACCATTTTTGTGATCACATGTAAGTAACACTTATGCTACTGCCTTCTCAAAAAACCCTGGGCAGTAACAAGCAAGAAATTAACCAAAAAAAAAAAAATTAACCAAAAAAAAAAAAACCAAACAGTAGTATTTAAGCATGTAGCTTTTGTCTCTTTCCCAGGTTCTCTGTTGTTTGCTGCAGATGCAACAATTATAGGGAAGTGCCAAAGGAAAAACAGAGGGAAATGACTGAGTTCCTAAAAACTGGCAGTTACTCTCTGTGCAGGTTTTATCATAAGTGCAGGGAGCATCACCAAAAACTGCACATAAAACTGCTGCTGCTCGAACCTGTCACTTTTACACCTTTACCTTACAAGAATCTCATTGCCTAACTGGATGATTATACAGCACATAGTGCCACTTAGACAAAGATGTAAAAGCAACCTTAAAAAGAAAAGTTCATCAGTCAGACCTTTAAAACTCTTGAATCCACTCTACTTAGTACTAAAGTATTAAAACAGAGTTGTATCATTTCTTGGAGGTTACTAATGTTGGTGTATCATCAACATTTAAAAACCAAATAAAGCAAACAAATGAAAAATTCAGCCTGAATTGTGCTGTTCAAGTAAACCTGTCATTAATTACAAAATACTTACAATCATCAGGCAAAACTTCCTTGAACTGCTCAAAATATGAATTCAACCGCACTAAGCTTTCCATGTTAATTATTTCTTGCAGTGAGGTGTCTCCAAACCTTTAAAAGGAAAAGAAAGGAACAATTAAGCCCAAGGTAAAATGTTTCTCTTTTTATTTCAAACAACTACACTTGGCAATATGTCTACCAAAAACCAATTTAAAGATTCATCCCAGTAGCTCCCTAACCATTCAAATGTCAGGTGAAGTGTAACAGAACTGTTGTAATGATTTGTTACAGAGAAAGAAGATATATAAGTATGAGGGGGAAAAAGGGAAGGGAGTTTTAAGGAAAATCTCATAGAAAATAGTATTTAAAATTCTTTGGCTTTCATGTCTCTCTTTCAATATTAAATTCCTACCTGGCAAATTGTTTTATCTAAATTTGAACTCTTAATAATGGATTTACTAGTTTAGTTCATAAACTAATAATAACAACCATAACATCAGTAGATAGGACTGAGTATGTTGACTCCAGGTACGTAAATAAAAATATGGATCTAGGAGTAATAAACCATGAATGTAATAAATATTGTCAACAATGCCCCGATTCATCTCATGTAAGTATATCTACATACACAGATGTACACACAGAGTGTGCTGACATCTGTAACTGTGCTAGTCATCTTGGGCTTCCTTTGTAGGCAACAGAGGACAGCAGTAATTGCTGGAATGCTTTTGTTAGACTTTTTCTCATTATCCACCAGCACAGTGCAGACTCCAGCCCAGTACTGAGGCTGCTGTCACAACATGCCTGTGCCTGGCTTCACTGGAGTGCTCCACTGGAGCAGTGCTCTGTCAATGTACTCTTTACAGGATGTGGCCATAACACAGGGAATCTGCTGGCTCTTCCACAACTGAACAGTTTCCCTAGCAAATACAGTTACATAATTACATTTTTCAGCTTTACAACAGCAGCGTGGCATTACATAAATACTGCAGGAGTATGTTAAAACAGGCGTACCTTGCCCATTGTCCTGAATTTTGACAGTGACCAGGAGAGGGAGTCTCAGGGAGAGTGCAAAACCATGACACTAAATACAGAGCAATACCCAGAATTATCTCAGCCTCTAGTGATCTGTCACTCACAGAGGTCTTAAGCCACTAGGAGCACCTGTGTGCTAAATAGCACTTGACAGATCTCCCACTGTAAATTCACATGTGAACCACATAATCCTGCACTAGTCTCAAATCCATGGGGTAAGGGGCTTCACAGCTACGTGGCACATAAAGAAGGATCTCCTTTTGTCTGGCATTTGGCAGATTCATTTAGAACAGCGCTCCCATGCTCGTGTATTGGAGAAACTGAATCGCCGTTAGTTACGCCAGGGTGCAATTCCACATCAACGTAGTTCCACTGCTGAACTGCCAGTAAGGCTGAGCTTGCCTCACTGGATACCTACTTCTCTGCTAGGGTCTGCTGCTCATTGATTCCCACGTTGAAAAGCACAGGCTGAACCCTCAGCAACATCCCACTTTGAATCTCACGTGGCAACAAATCAAACAAGGCGCTTGGCAGAGGGATCCTCACGTTAAATCCATCACTGACAAGAAATAAACAGCTGTTAGACATAAGGATCAAAAAGCTACATTCCAAGAATGTGTTGTTTATCTAAAGAGGGACAACACCTACAACATAATAAAACCATAATATAACCAAAACTGACTCTAAGGAACTGCCACAACTATTCTAGTTCAAAAACAAACCTGCAGCAACCCGTAATGTTGCATTTATATCCTCATGGACATTCAAGTCAGATCTGCTAATTTCCTGACAACAGCTGATTTTACTCTGCTCATTAATACTGCAGTTCTTCTACAACTTGGGTAGAAAAAGACAAATTTTGGCATGTTCTCACTCATCAAGAATAAAGTGTATTTATTGTTTTTTACCGATTTCCAGTGATGACTGGCAGCATGTCAGTAGATGTATTTGATGTAGCCTGAGTTACTTTGAAGGTCACATTCCTCAAGTCCATGATTCCCAAACTCATGTCCTCCAGCATTGCCAGCTCCTCACCTAAATACAAGAGGAAAAAGTGAATTGTAATTACTTGTTATGCACAACTTCCCTTTGTGAATTTGATGACAACAGTAGGCCATCACTCCATGAAGAAGCTCTGCAGATGAAGCGGTGCTGCAGCCCAGGCCTCCCCCTTGAGCTACAGACAACGTCATGGCTGATTTTTTGAGTTCAGCAAGTTTAGAAAACACCAGTTAGCTAGAAGTCCAGATTACTGCTCTTTAAGTAGTTTATATGCTGATTTTCCAAGTTAGATGATGCTAATAAGTACTTCTCAGCATTGTCAGAGCCATGACATCCTTTGCACTGGAGTAGCTACAAGGTATTCTGGATTTGTCCAGTAAAGCATTCCCTAACCAACATCCAGACAGCTTCTGAGACACAGGAGTGAAACACTTCTGAGTGAAGTACTTTCTATTTTTAAATTCTCTCTTCAGTCTTACATTGTGCTGCAAGACTACAGAAGTTTCAAGAAAATCCAAAAAGTGTATTTTGGGCACAGTTTCTCCCAGCTTACCAGAACTTTCATCCAATTATTTTCTGAAAAAAAACCAAAGACTGCTGTGATATGTTTCAGTCTTTCTTAAACATTTGATATTCTATTATAAAAGAAGTACACTTTATCTTTTAGAAGCAATTCAAATAAGTGCGAAGAAATTCAAAGTTGTTTGATAATTAAGTACTTCAGCTATAATCTAGTTTTGCATTTTAGTTTTCAAAATCATATTTTAGCTGAGCTGCAGATTGTCCGAAACACTCAGATCCTGCTGTAGCCAATTTATGCAGAATTTGCTGACTCAACAGTTATTTCCACCCCTTGGCCTTTACCGTAAGTGCTCAGCAGGCTCTCAAACTGTGCCAGCAAGCCAATGGTGTAGAGTTGTCTTAGAAATCCATCATCATGCAGGCAGTTCCTCAGCTTGATAATGAAACCACAAATGAGAGCCGTCAGCTGTGAGAGAGGAAACAGACAAGAATGAAATGATTCAAAATGAAAAAGATTCTTCAGCCCCAAACAAAAATGATAGCATGTATAAGAGGTGCAATAAAATCTGTCAAACAGATGCTGCTTTCCCTTAAACATCTTTTCCTTGCAGCTGAAGACAACCAAAAAACATGCATAAAATCAGAATCAGGGCACGTTGCCTTCATATCACAAGCTGTCTCAAAAAGGGGCTGCTGTAGATCTCACAACTTTTTGTTTTCTGAACACGATCACTTGTGGTAGGGTCTACAACTTATGAATTACAGAAGTTGCTCCGCAGAGAACTGTTTTAGTTTTAGACAGAAAAGCAACACAGCTAGTTCCAGGCCAAGAATTTTGATAGTATGAATAAATTACTGTTTTTCAAAAATGACATTTGAGAAAGCTTAAAAATGCAGTATCTGTTTGCATTATGCAGATTTAAACTCTGATGTTACAAGACACTCAGAAGAAGATCCTGAAGATCTAGTACTAAGGTCTGTGCTACTACCCAAGATTAGTACTAGTCTTAATTCACTGCCAACAAAGGAGTTTCCCGGGCAATGGCCATATGCTATGTACACAGGCATACAACTTTGTCAGAGAATTAAACAGAAGAGAATAAAGTTCTGATCATGATGAATAAACATATTCAAAGGATTGAGTTTAAAAATTATCTGCATTATGAGGTAGGTTTTATATAGGAAAATTCCCTCATTTTATCTCTATGAGATCACAGAATCAAAGAATCATTAAGGTCAGAAAACAGCTCCAAGATCATCAAGTCCAATGCAGCAACATCACCATGTACACCACTAAACCAAGTCTTCCACTGCCATATCCACACATTTTTTGAACACTTCAGGGACCACTTTCCTGGGCAGCCCACTCAAGGTCTTAACAACCCCTTCCATGAAGAAATGTTTCCTAATATCTAATCTAAATCTCCTCTGGCACAACTTTAGGACATTTCCTCTCATCTTGTCACTTGTTTTATATTTTTGATATTAGATTATGGGACAAAAGCCCCGCCAATGATGTCCAAGAAATAAACTGTTTTAAATAAATGAACAAGATAGTGATTTCACAGGAAAGCAGACACATCACAGAAGTGTAGTGGGCAGAAGAATTTTTTTTCTATGGGCAGTGGAAATTTTTTTAAGACACATGCTAGTCAGTGTCTGACACAGGAGATGCCACCACAAACGGACTTCTGGGAAAAAAATACAGAACTAATTTCTCTTCCCGTAGCTGGACTGCTGTCCTTAGGTACCATATGTTCTGCTGGGCTTCTCAATGCAGAAAACAACAAAAGGTAACTGAGGGAGTACACCTGCTACTCACAGTCCTTTTTGCCCCTCTCTTTCACATCTTACTTCTGCCTTCGGCTCAGTGGCATTTCAAGGCAAAAGTTGTTTGTGAATACAGCAGTATATTTTTCCTAGTTCTGAAATAATTTTTGTTTTCAATAGTGAATGAATGTATATCCAAGGGGACACCTAAAATTTATGTATTGTCAAACACATGTAAGTAACCAGTAAGGACAGGATAGCACAGCTTGTGAAGTGAAATCAGTGTCAAACCTGGGAAGAGATCTGAAAAAATCTGGAAAGGGAAATCTTTCATATTTCATAGAAACCCCACCAAATGTGGAAGTTAAATCAAATCATGCACGTTTGCTTGCTTACAGTCTGGCAGAAGACAACATCCCTGCGATACTGAAGGCTCAGGCAGAGCCCTATTGTCGGGGCACTGTCCTGCATTAATAAAAAGACCATGGCTTTCTTTGCCTTGTCGCTCATCATGGCTACACAGTCAGTCAGAGTGGTCAGCAAGGGATAAAGAGCTTCACTCCATTCACCTGGTTAAAAGAAAAAAAAAAATTATCAGCAGTGGAAGCACTTTATTTGAAACAAACACACATTAAGAAGGAACTTCCTGTTGCAAGTCAGAATTGTTGATAATTCACATTTAGTTTGGCTGGCTGGTTATTCTCTGCTTTGTAATAATTAAGTAATCTTACAGCATGGTTATTGCATGAGGAAAATATGGAGAATTTTACTCTGTAAAGCTGTTATGACTTTCCAGACCATGTAAAAGTAACCAGAATTTATGCCCACACAACAGGCTGTACAATAGCTGATTTGGAAATCATAACAGAAACATGAACAACTATATACAGAAGTGTATATAACTGCATGTTCGTGTTCAAACAAACCTTTTCACTGCACATACATGGACACACAGAAAGGAGTCCATTGTATTACAGAAATAGGGACCATCTACTTAGCCATTTCTGTCAATGAGATTTCTCCCAAATATCCTGCTTTTAGAATCTCTAGTGTCATAGGTGTATCATTCAACTCCCTCACCACCTTATTGATCTTTATTGGATCTCAGTGAGGCAAGCTGATGCTCATCTCCTATTTGCAGCTAAGAATAATAAGGTGTGAGGTGAGAAATTAATGTAGGTACTCTTTTAAGTGTTTCTTGTCTCCTGAGCAGTTTTAAATGCTTTAAGCTAGATAACAAGAAATAGTAAACACAGTGATTTACACGGGAGTCATATAAATTGTTGGAAGTACTTTGAAGCTTTTCTTCCACTGAAATACACAAGATATGACCCAGAGGATTCTGTTCAAGGTCCTGCACAAGAAGCACAGAAGTGAAACTGAGTAGTCTAAGTTCTTCTCTTTTTAAAGGGCAGGACAATTTGTTTGATATTTAAAAAGCACCAGTGCTTACAAACAGCACACACACAACTCCACCCCAGCTGGCTGTAGGAACAAGGCAATGTACAGACCAGAACCTGCATGGATGAGACACTTAAAGCCCCTGAAAGGAAATTGTCTGGGATTTTGACTCAAAGGCAGAGCTAAGAGTCAGTAATGATAAATGTTCCTTTGATAACCAGCCAAAGAGGGGAACTCTGGGAAGTCTGTTAACAGAAACATATCTGGCAAGATTAACAGAACTATCCTTCTGGCTTTTGTTCTATGTGGTACATAGATAATCTAACAAACTACACAAAGAGGAAGTGGTTTGATTCTGTTTCATTGCCTTAAAAAAGGCAGGATACATCAAAAGAACAGGCAAGGAATCACAGCTTGTCTTTTAAATTCTATTAAGTATTTTATCTCAAAATTAGTCAGATGCCATAACATGGCCTTGTGAACACTTAGAAAGCAAAATACATATTATACTAACAGTGTTTCTCTTACTGCATATAAGAGTTTTTCTGTAAGCAAATGCGAATAACGAGAACTGAAAATATCTCCCAGCACATCATCATCTCATTGACTGTTTGTACATATATGTATATAGTTACTAACTCAACAAAGATTTAAAACTATAGTATGTCTGACAGCACTTCATTTGAAAGATATGTTTATCTTTGGTAATCACAAAGTACACTGGTGAAGATAATGCAATTATTAAATGTTTTTTTTTTTCTTCCAACATTTATATACAATAGCAGGGACTCATCTGGGGTAGTGAGCAAAAATCCTCTCTGCTGTGTATTCTCTTGGTTTAAAATTCTAGTCATGAAAAAACAAACCCTTGTCACCCTGCAACGTTCTAAGTTATTTTTGTTACCTACTTCACAGAGTTCTACTACTTCATCACTGTTCTTTTATTTTTTTAGTCAATGGCAGCTGTCATTAACAGTAAACAAGGATAAAACAAATTGCACTCCCAGTCTCAAATTAGGTTGGAATGAGGTAGAGGTGTTAGGAAGGCCAATGAGTTCACATAGTGAACTTTTCTGACTATATACTACTGATACTGACTATTTCATAAAAAAGTAATGTCTTATTAAGAGAACTAAATGCATAAAGCTTTTAGGATGTAATGTCAGGTGGGAAATGTTCTTGCTTTTTAACAATAAAAATATTATTAAAACAGCTGTCCTCCAAGGCCTTGAAAAGATATTTTAGTCTTTTCATAGTAAGTACAGAGGGACAAGGACAGAAGAAAGAAGGTTAACACTGGGACGAGACTCCTAAATTCTGTATCCTGAAACATGAGACTTGCAATCCCTAATACTACTTGGTGTGCATCCACAGCTGAGATTTTCCATCAGCCTTGTTGACTCCTCCATGTTCTTTGACTTCCTCCATGTTGCTTGACTTCTCATTCAGAAAGAGCAGCTCAACAGCCCGTGTGAAAGAGCATGTCTGAAATGTCAGACTCCCACAGACTTCAATGACATTTGGAACAGGCCTCAAACCATTGTCTCCTACATCAGTTTGCTAAAACACACTAACTGGAGAAACCAAAGAGGCCCTGACCAAGCGCTCTCCCATATCTGGACATGCAAAATGACCAGATACACCCTGCACTCTTAGGAAACAACAACTTCTCAACAGCTTAGGTAACTCACGTGGTGTTGTAAAGCATTGCCATTTCAAAATGGTCCATCTTAGAGCAAGGCACTTGTTCAGTTAACTGTGAACAAACCCCTGCAGTTTTCAGAAGAAGCAGAAGCCATGAATGCACATACCTGGGGCAGATTCTTCCGGAGTAGGGCTGCAATCTGCACAGAAATGGAGGGGCAACATGCATGATTAAGGAGCAGCAACACAGTCTAAATACAAGCAACTCAAATGCTCAGTGCCAGGGTTCTCAAACATTTTCACTGAGTGAAGAGGAGCTCAGCAGAAATACTTCATTGCCCAGAGGCATGGAGGGCATGGGCTGTCCCCTCCACTCCATTGTTCTGATGGAGGAACACCTGGATGGGGATTTAGAGGAAAGCCAGTACCTGCTAGCTCAGAGGCTTGCTGTGGATTACCAGCAAGTGCACTGTCAATCCCCAGTGATCCACAGGGCACAATTTGAGAACCACTGGTTTACTGCAATTATAGATTAAGCTGGCAGTAAGGCTGCTAAACAGAAGAGCAAAAGACCAGCAGTAAGTTCAATGCACTGAACAAAAAATGACATTAAGGTACCCACAATGCAAGAGTAATAAAAAACCAGTACTTTGCTACCTTAGTCAAAATTCTGTTAGACAATTTCTGAGATAATTAACAGAAACATTAGAATGTATATCAAGGGCTGAAACCCCACCAGTGAAGTCTGTGAGTATTCCATGCTCACTTCAGTGGGAGGATCAAGCTGTCAAATGAAAACATACTACAGGTCAATGCTAACAGGAAAAAAAATAACATATGCCCTTTTATAGCAAGTCCTGCAAAAGTAGTTTACTAAGCTAACAAGATTTGAGCTTCTGTTGTTTATATCTAGATTCACTAGTCAATGAATTACAAATCTGAACTTAACAATAGAAAATATAAAGTGCAATAGTGTCCATGAAGATAATCATCTCAGGTAATCAGAAAAAAACCTCTCAGTAAATTAAAATTCATGTTCACTAAAAAAACCTATATGTCCCCATGCAATTTTAGTAATGAATATCTAAGCCAATAACCTAAGTATGTTTGAAAACAAATTTTTAAGTTTCCCTTCTACTATTTCAGGTAGTATTTTCTTTCACAAATGTTCATTTCTAGAGAGATCCTCCAAAGTCCTTCAATAAAATTTTACTGTCTCTCTCTTACCAATTGTGGAACTATTTTGCTTGGCTGGCTTTTACATTGCTTTCAAAATAGTTTGTCTGCTCTCTGCTCATTTATTCAAAATGCAAAATTACTACCAAGAAAAACATTAATTTTTTGAATATACAACAACAAAAATGTTGTGATTCTGAACATAGAGAAAGGACCTTCCTTGTCCTTCAATTCTGCCCCAGCTTCTGTTGGTTAAATAGGAAGATTTGTTTTTTCCTATTTTGGCAGGACAGCAGGGAAAAGTTACAGAAATTCTTTGCACTAACAAAATCTTTGGTAGGTCCATGCAGCCAATTCCACTTTTATATGGCATAAGTGTCAAGATCCAGAGCAGAATTAAAAGATCCATTGAATACAGTAGAAAAATATAGTTCTAAGGTGTCTTCAGCATCAAAATGTACTGGGAAAAGCTTCTGATATCACTTATCACAGATTTTTCCTGTGAATCTTTAATATTAAATATTCACAACATTTAATCATTTATGTGAATGTGCATTGAAGGTTATTGATTAAACTTACATGTAAATGCATATAAAATTTCATGTAAACTAGCTAGCAAACAAAAACATTTATAGGTATCAAACCAGTAGAAGAAATTCAGTCAAAGATTAATGAAACAAGAACCTACTCTCCTATTTTTCAGTAATACACAAAAATGTCTGTTTATGGTTGTCTAAGATACTAAATAAACTACAGGTAACACGCAAAGCTACACAAAAATACATTAACATTTATTTTCACTTAATTTTTGCCTTTTTTTTCTAAAGGCACTGCCTTCCACTGCAACACTAACAATGTGATGGACATGAAGTCACAGACACACATAAGGGACAAAGGGCCATCAAACAATAAGACAGAACAGGACAAAGGGAATGAGAACACAGATCAGTCTTTTTAGAGCTTCACTTTGCCCACCTGTGCTATTAGGTGGCCAAATCATAGTGACAACACGTAAAGAATGTGAGAATAAGTCAAGTAAGTACACAGGTCAGTAAAATAATTCTGAAATTTAATGCACGGCTGCCAAACGTTCAATCTAAATCGATAAGGATATATTTCATTCAAATGCTCACAAATTTACAATAGGCTCAATGCAGCACCCACTTGAGCTTAAATTTTGAATGGCTTATTCAGCTAAGAGCTTGCACTGCCAATTTCTACATTCCAGCTACAAGAAGTCTAAATAATTGAGTGCCTCAGCACCAGAATTTGGATTAAAATTTGCTTTGAACTCTGTTAGGTTCATCTACATTCAGCTCAATCTAATAGGTCTGCTTGGGGTCCTCTCTCATGCTTTAGCAGTCCAGCTGGGACTATCAGTTTTTCAGTAGTGCCTGCACTTCTCTCATGTTTTATTTAGCTGTAATAAGCTTTGATTGCTGCAAAGAAGCTGAAGCCAACAGGAAAGCTACCAGAGGTGGTGTCTGTCAGGTGATAACCCACACAACTATTTTACCAGCTTAAAACACACAGAGTGAAATCCAAGCGCCACTGCCATCAATGGATTTGGCAATGGTTTCAGTGGGACCAGGATTTCAAATAAGTAATGGGCTTAGCAGCTCCCAGTACACCAACAGCTCTTTCTGCCTGACACCACTGCTTAACACCACCCCTGAGCTGAAAGCACACGGAGGGCTGTCAGGGAGCGTTAGGAACGATGCCAGCACACAGGAAGAGAGCAGCAGTGAGAAGCAGTGTCTGGCATACGCACTTGTCTTGAGAGAATGGCATGCACAAGATGGTGTGGATGAAGATGGTGGTGAGGATGATGAAGGTGGTGAGGATGATGAGGTCTCATTTAAATCTTCTGGATTTATCCAGTAGGCACGACTGTCCCGATTACCTTTCTTACTAGTACTGCTGACGTCACACTGGAAAACGTCTTCACAGCTGTCACTCTGCAGGCGCTCCTTCTGGAGAAGTTTGTCCACTCGCTGTATGATACACTCCAGACTTTTGTCAACGTTCAACCAAACCTTCTCCTTAAAAAAAAAACACCATTTCTTTCTCAGTTTAAAACCAAAAGACACGTTGGGTAATAAATCTCTTGGTGATATATTTCCTCCTGTGATTCTAGTCACAATTCCTCTGTAAAGTTTCCTCTGGACTATTGTGGTTGCATGTGTGCACACACAAACTATGGATATATAAGTAACATATACCAGGATGTCAACAATATGTAGTGAAGTGACTTGTGTGGTAAATTGCAAAGTCATTTTCTGTGTAAGCTTGCCAAACAATTTTAAGTTCCTCTTCCTGCACTATTATTCCAATTTCTAGCTGGCACTATTGTTTACTCTTGAAATTCATGTTTGACATAATAATTGTATACAATCACACATCTTTTTTTTCTCTGTAACTCAGTGAATAACAGATAAAATTACTGTATTATAGTAATGTCTAAATACTGAATTAGCTTTATTTGTATTTAATCTTGACTATTCGTGAGATTTAGTTAACTTCTGTTTATTTAATACAATGACAGAATTTACACAGTCCAATTCTCATTTTGACTGGCAGTATGCTAGGGAAAATCATTTAAATACTTTGTGCAAACAGTTTTAAAATGCTGTTCATAACCAAAACAGTGACTGACTGGAAGTTCTAAATGGTTACAGGAGAATTTCTGTAAGAGGAAGGCTAAATTGCATAGCTAGCACTCACAAAATACTCTTTATTTGGGAGACTGCAAAAGCCCATTGTAGTATGGTCAGTTTTTCACTGTAAAAGCTATTTACTTTCCCTTGGATCTCACCTTAAAAATGCTTTGCACCTAGTGTAACAATTTCCACTGTTTAGGAGACCCAGAAATACTTACTAAAGCCTGCTTGTATTCCCATGCCAAGGAGTAACTGCCTGCAGGATAGAGACAACCTCTTTGCTAGATGACCAATACCTCCTGCATACTCATCCTATGCATCTCTGTTGAGCAGCTACAGAGCTTATTGAAAAAGAAAGTTATCAAAAGAACAAAGGATTCATCACTCCACTATGCCAACATACCCATTCCTCTTCATGCCAGTCCACCTGCAGAGAAGATCGGCTATTTCTTCCCGTCCATCTGGCCACAAGTGTATCTTGATCATTCCTCAGCATCACTTGTTCTCCTTCTCCAGAGGTTGGAGATGCTTTTGAAGCTATATAGTCTGGCCTTGCAGCATTCAGTCCGTGTATTGAATTTGCCAACAGTTTGCAGTCACAGACTGTGACAAGTTGTCGGGTCTAAAAAGCAATAAACCCCACAACCTGAAAACTTTTCATTATTCTATACACAATTCATACTGTATTTTTTTCAAAAAAGGAAAAAAGAAGTAGTATTCTGTGAAAGAAACTATTGCTTGAAGGTGCCTTTAGAATACCTTTACAGAATGACCTTAAAAAATAGTGTAAGATCCCAAAACACAAATGATACATTTCCAAAGTCTGTACTACTACATTAGATTTGTAATTGTTAAAAGTTTCACTAGGGAAAGTGCAATTTATCTTTATTTGCACTTCATTCTCCACTTGATGAAACCTTAGAACAATGTGCAGACACACGGGCAGTGTTTGAGGATTGGAACAGGCTCCTCAGAGAAGTGGTCACAGCACCAAGCCTGACAGAGTTCAAGAAGTGTTTTGACAAAGCTCTCAGGCACATGATGAGTCTGGGGGTGCAGGACCAGAATGATCCTGATTAGTCCCTTCCAACTCACTATATTCTATACTAAATGATTTTTATACCCCACAAAACAGTTGCCACACCAGAAGAATCAGGCTCCCCCTCTACCATCCTGTCCAAAATCATTACAAGACTTAAGAGGAGGGCTGAAGGTGTAACCCACTAACCAATGCAATTTGTTCCCTGTCTTATTTAGCCATGTATTATTAGAGGATTTCTGTAAGCTATATGAATATGAAAACTATGTGGCCTATATGTCTATTAAAAAAACAACAAACAAGACATTAGTAAGTTATATCTGCACATAATCCAGCTGTAGAAAATCCCACAGATCAGTTATACACTGTACTAATTTAGAATGAGTATTACAATAAATAATACATTTACATGAGGTCCCATTATACAAAGTTGTATGCATATCCCTTCTGCTGGGACAATTTATGGCAAGCTAATTGGCCACTACTGCTGTTTAGAACCTTCAGATCTCCTTCAAGGACAGAAGAGGTCAATAAAACTGCATTTGGGTTTTTTCTCCCTGCGTTCAGCTGTGGGTCCAGTCTGTTTTTTTGCTAGCACACATCAAGAAATAACTGGTTTACATCACTATAATTCAAGCAAAGGCTGTGCCATCATTATTCCTTATTTCACCAGTGGAAAAATACAGAATTGTTTCATTAACTTTCACACAGTTGCTGCTGCTTGACAGATGACTCCAAACATTAAAAAACCCCAGGTGGTTATGGAGAAAAGGATATAAAAAAAAGTGAAGAATGCATATTACTGCAATGTGATGAATGAATAGAGAGGATCGGAGGGCACTGCTCTCCACCACACTTTCAAGAGGAGGTGAAGGGGAGAGTGTCAAAAGTAGGAGACAATGTAAATAAAACCAGGAACTTTTAAAGGCTGATAATGATTCTTTTTTAGGTCTGTGCATGTTACAACACTACTGAAAAAGGTAAAACAGATGTTTCAAAAACATCTACTAAAGGTAGAGACAGAACAAACAATACACTGTGCTTCAGCAGGGAAATGAATTATTCTCCTACCTTATCTGCTAGGATGGCAAGTGTTCTTTCAAGGCCATTAGCTGATCTATCCTTGGCAGCTCTTGAGAGCCTTTCTGCATAGTAGCTGACTTGCGTTTTCAGGGTGTTGATTTGTGCAATAATTTCCTTTGCTCTAACAATGTCCTGTGGGATGTATATTATAGACTGGGAACCTGTTGAAGTGCTGAAAAAGAAAGACTGATTTTAGGGGGGAAATTGATCGAGAGGTACACACATTACAGTGGCATGCTGGGGAATTAATGGCAGACAACAGAAATTTACCTAAACTAGTGATCAACAGTGAAAGTCCAGTGGGCAATTGCACAGCAGGAACATGACCCTAGACACTTCTCTGCTTTTACTGAAAGCACTCAGATGCAGATTTACTAATGCCTAATACCAAGGAGCTGGGGGCAGAGTTTGCACACCAGAGGGACAGTTTTGCTGAGAATGTGGGTGACAGATTTTGCCATCAGATACAGAACCAGTGTTTGCAGAGACATCTTGCTCCATTCTCCCTCTCCTTACAACACAGATACTTTACTGAGGCCTTGTTTACAAACATGTTTTTATCGCATATCTACTAAAATCATGAAAAGAAAACCTGTGCTCCTTCTAACACAGAAATGCTATCCAGATCCATAATGCAAACACTGTGATATTAACAAAAAAGTCCTTCTGCTAGTATATAATTTCCTCTATTGCAGACCAGAATCAAGTTACACCAGCAAAAGTAATTTTATGATATGTAAAAAATCAACATGCATCTTCAGGCTAATCTAAGGACACTGTTCTTTGTGTAGTTTCTGTTAGTACACAATATACTAAACTAGAGAAACATATCTTTATGTGGGGCTAATGCAGCTCCACAAAGACAGCTTATTTGGCAGTGGAGAACAGTTTATGCCCTTTTAAGTTTAGATGTCTACAGAAGGTGTTTGTGCAATCCAAGACAGAAGTTCTACAACTGCTAGAGAAAGAATAGCACTTCTAAAGGATAATTTGATCCCACCTGAAAGAGTCATTTACAAAAAGCTGCTTTTTAACTTGCTAAATTACTCAAAGCTGAAGCTGTGCTCTTAGTTAATTATCTGGAAGCAACTGACCACTACTCCCTTTGTCAAGCAAAATGCTGGGTTCTTCCTTCCCATTAGGAAAAGAACCCAAAGACCAGGCCTTACATCATCTCCAGCTGTGCCATGTGCGATGCCCATTCACGATATGGCATCAAGCATGAGGGGACACCAATTGTGTATTATCTTAATTTTATTATTTATTTTTCAGTCATGAATGGCTTCAGCATAGAAATAGCACAGAAGAACCTACTGTTTGCACCGATCTCAGCACTGTTAAATGGAGACAGCCACGCTGAGAGGTTACATGGAGAGGAGTTTCTTTTTCAGGCATGGTTACCACAGATCACGACCTCCAATGTGAACTCCTCTGCTACCCTTAGAGCAATGCTGGTAATTTCTGCAGCGTATCTGTGAGGTAGGACACGAGGGTTGCGTGGGGCTCACTTCAAAATCATGCCACAATTCCAATTCTTGTCCCTTAAAAGATATTAAGGCAAGGGAGAAGCCTAATGCCAGTGTCTGTCTGGGTTCCATTACAAACAAAAGATAACGGATTTGTTTTCAAAGGATGTAACTCGGAAGCGATTCTTGAAAGAGTTTCCTTGCTTGTGCTCTGGTCACCCACTCCAGTGGGGCAGAGAACCACTCCCCAGTACTGCCATGCCTTACAGCAAATTAATCTCAGCTTTTAGGGCTTTCCCTGTACTTGATTTGTGCTTTCTAGTGACTGATGATCTTAGTGACAATTCCTCTGAGCAATTTCTTTCCACGACAGTGTGGTTAACATGCATAAAGACATAGTTGGCAGAAAAGGCCATGCAGCATATTGAGATTGGATTCAGAATTATTATTTTTTAATCATAAACATTTGCGAGGATGACTGGGGGAAAATATTATGGTGTAAAGGTCACATATACTTACTTTCCAACCTGCAATTGCTTTTTCAAATGAACAGCTCTCATTGTATTATACCAGCAAACTGTAACACAGATTTAAACTCTCAGTGAATTAGGGGTTCAACCTTAATAAGAGTAATTTTGTGCAGAACATCTGCATTTTTGAACCATCCCGTAATGTCTGCTTTTGATAGCACTGAACACCACAAAATGAGGAAAAATATTATGTAAAAATGTTTAAATAAAGACATGGATTACAAAAATATACACCATGCCAAATCTCTCACTATTAAGGTTTTAAAATACATAAAATTATCTTAATTATGTTCCATCACTGGTAGAAAAGTTTCTCATTCCAGATAGTTTTCACTGGAAATAACAAAGGAAAATACATAAAATCCTTGTGATCTGATTTTCAGTTTTTTAACTTCTTCTGATCAGAGAGAGCCAAGAAGCAAGCTGTTCATTGCAAACAAACATTGCAGATGAAATGAAATTCATTTACACATCATGTTCTACAAAGCAGTTACAATTATTTAGAGCACAATTAGGGATGCCATGACGCATGACATTAAAAAGCCCTGCACACTTTAAAATACACCACATCTTTGCCAAAGAAAAGGAAAATAAAACAACCCAGAGAACAGAAACCTTCTGTAGAACTCTCAGAAACAGAAAACTCACCAACACTCCTCATAACTGCTACAAAAACAAAAAATCAAAATAAAATTAGCAGATTGTTAGCAAATACCAAAAGCAGAAACAAAACAAAGTATGACTGGGGAAATAACTTATTTGAGTCATTTTTTTCAATAAGATAGGCACATGAACTTGTAAGCAAAAAACCAGAGATTGCCAGATGACCATGAGTTGATCTGGGGAATTGCTGCGAATGCACCAAGCACAGTTATGCCAATGAAAGGAGGAACTGAATGTAACAATGAAACTGAGGAGATGGATCTCAGTTCTACTATACTGGCTTTTTTTGATAACATGGATGTACTTAAAATGAAAGTTGTCCTTCAAATGTTGAACCTGCAGTTTTCATGGACCCAGAAGGAACAGTTCTGAAAAGCTTAGAGGAAAAGTACTGGATAGAAATTAAACTCTCCAATCAACTTAATTATTGGGTGAGGGGAAAAAGAACAAATCCACATGGGAAATTAGCTATTGCAGGAGGAAGAAACACTTCAGTGGCTACGCTGACAGAAGGAGGTTATTTCAAAAAGCAAATGTGTTATCAAAAGAACAAAAAAGGGTGAGCCTGGCATACCAGTGTTCCCAAATTTATGGTTTCCTCTAGTCCCATTCTAGTGCATTGTGTCAGCCTGAATAACTACACTGAGTATTTTTGCACCAATCTTTTTATCAGTACATATCTGACTGACGTTCTCAAGATGCTGCTATTCATTTCTCTACTGCCAGAATTAATTCTGCATTTGATTCCCATGTCATTCTCTCCTCCTATCAGCTCCAAATCCTACTAATCCTTTCTTTGGAAGGGCATTATCAAGCTCTCCTTTTCCCTGACTACAATGACTTCTTGTACTGCTGCTTGTGTGTCTCAAATGCTCCATACAGCAGCAGAAGCAAAGCAGACCCTGCAGCACTTTCCCTTCTCTGGGAAGGGTGGCCTGTTAGCAAATGTGCCCTGTTAGCAAATGTGACCTTCCCAGCTTCTGCACTTTCCTCTCGTTCATATATCCACACTTCTACAGAGGTCACTCGCAGTCCCTGCAGACAGGACCACGGGAGTCAAGTATCCCACTTGTAGGGCAGAGGCCAAATTCAGAAGCCCAATCTGTGCATAAACCTTCAGGCAATGCAGGAAGGCCTCCAGTAATAGTTTCAGAACTAACCCCACATTGTCAACAAGGAATTTACCAATCAGGCAAAGCAGGTTCCTACTAAAGAGAGCTCAGCAACTGGACCTGGAAGCTCTGAGAGAGGTGCAAGTTTCCTGAAAATAATGGGTTGAAGCATGATGTAGTGCAGCTGAGGAGGTTCAGCAGACAAATGTTCTGACCCACAATTAGGCAGAACCCAAACCCCAACACCTAAAATAACTAAATTAAATGAATCAACCAGTATTCAGAAAAATTAAAGTTTTCATAAAAAGACTCTTAGAAAGAGCCCATCAATAAACAAATAAATACAGTAATATAAGGAGAAAACTGTTTTCCCTCTCCTTCTTTGGGAAAAAAAAAAAAACCCACAGAAAAATCTTCAATACAAAATATTGTATAGTAGTACTATTGAATGAAATAAAAAACAGAATGGAATGATTTTCCAAATAACTGAGCATGGACCAGGAGAAAAAGGCACAATAGCAGCTGACACAATAGTATTTCTACTTACTGTTTCTTTGCCTCTTCGAATTTATGCAGCTTTTTCCGCAAGCCACCTGATTTAAAGCCTTGGCAATGAGCTGCTGGTGCTCCTATGGTGACTATGTCGTAGTTCTGATCTGGGATGGACAAAAAGGACTTAAAAATGAAAACCTGTCATCTCTAACGCAGACAAACAATTGTGTAAGTTAAAAACCTTTTCTGCAAGTAGTTTCTGGAAAACTTTGCCATGCTTTGAAAGACATGGAAAACTGAATTGGTCTAGAGGCCCTGGAAATCCATCAAACACTTTTTCAGGTGAAAGACCCTTATGTGTTTCTTAATCTAGAAGACTGACAGTGAAAAAGAAGTCTTGAACACTGGTTTGTATATAAAGCTTGCCATTACTGGAATCCCTCACATGGACACCTGAGACAAGTGTGTGTCCATGGTCACAGGGAATTACTGTCAAATGAAGGGAAAACCCAGATTATTTGTGATGAAACAAGCTTGATGTGAAAAAACATGATTTTGCATAACCATACATGTTGATTCTGGAGAAAAAGCACACAAACTTAACAAGAAACAACAGTCAGAACCTCTTTTATTCTACTGCTGTTCAAAATGTCTGGAAGGGACACAGTAGCTTAACCCAACCCAAGTACAAAGGCTAACTTCTGCCACCTAGAGTTCAGTTAACTCCAGAACCTAATTTTGCCACCTGTAGAACAGCAATAATTATACTTACATCTCTTCTTTTGCAAAGAGATTTGGAATCTGAGAATAGAAGGTGCTAGAAAAAATGTCAAGTAGCACTACTACAGTGGTTTTTAGAAACTTGGTTGTATGGTTGAGGATGGAAATAAAAAAAAGTGGAGAGAAAAGCAACAAGATAAGTGAAGAAAGAGAAACTAATACCTGATCCTCCATCATCCTGGACTCTCATCCTCTGTATATGTAAATTCGTAGGAACGAATTCCAATTTTTTATCAGCTTTCAAGCTACTGGCTTTAAATGAAGGACCTGAGAAATGCAAGACAAAAGCAAGCATAAAACCCTTCTCCTTGTGCCTATGCTGAAACATTCAAGAAGTTTCATTCATCATTTGCTATGTGCTGAAAGTAAAGCAGAGAAAATTAAAAAGAAAAAGCAAACTCTTTCTGTTACTGTTCACACTTGTCCTCTACTTTCAGAGTAAGATAAGAGAACTAATAGAACAGACAGATATTCCCAGGTAATTAGGAAACTCACAATAAATATTAATAAAGACAAGAAATATAATAGCATTGTTTACTCATCATAAAACATTCTGGGTTCCCAATTTCCGCATGTTTTTATTTAAAAAAAAATTAAAAATCACCTTTATACTGGTGCAGGTCAGTTAGATTTTCCTGGTATGTTAAAATAATTGTTTGGTACTGTGTAACTATTTGTCGACGAAGGCTTTCCCAACAAGGAGACAATTCTCCCAATTCTTCTAGTTCACAAACCCTGGGGAAAAAAACAGAAAATGGGGGCATGGGGAGGGAAAGAGAAGTGTTTATGTCCATAGTGCACTTGACTAAGAATGAGATTCACATCATTGCAACAAACACCACATCATAGCACCATCCTCAGCTGACACACTCTCAATTTATCACGTCTGAGCTACTCACCAGACTGGAAAATCTTCCAAACACCCATCCCAAAGCACATCTCAGAGCACAGAGTGAGCACTACTCTGAGGTAAATTGCTTCCTCACAAGCAGAATACACTGTACTCCCCCCAGGAGCCTCAGGTGTTGGTCATACATAAGCAGAGGTTCCCACGTTTCTGCAGGAGCTCTCAAACTATATGAGGATTGGTAAACAATGGGAACTGTCATCTTGTCACGTGACTTGGGACAATGAGGACCTTTTAAGGACACTTTACTGAACTGTGGTGAATCTTTAATTAAGAACTGTGACAGAGGTTAGGTGGGATATTAGCACCTATCTGATGTTAGGTACAAGGAGTACATTCACTGGTAAGGTATGTACCCTACAGTTTGCAAGGCCAGAGAAAGCCTAAGAAGCGTAAGCATTAAGCGTTTGGAGAGACTGCAAGCATTAAGCATTAAGGGTTTGGACAGACTGAAGATGAGCCAACAAAACCTTTATTTGAGATTCAGGATCTTGGGCTCTCCGAGTGGAATAAAGGAGGACTGGACATCCCCATATATGAACAGGAAAACCCCTGGCTGCCAGGTTTCCTGTCACACGTGACAATCCTGTGTTGCATACTGTTCCCCAGTAGGGCTGCTGAGAAAATACTCAGTGTATTTCATGTCATGTTTATAGTACTGTCTTCTTGGATTAGTGTATTATTTGGAATAAAGGAAGAAGGGGAAAAGTAAACAAGTCAACATCAGACACAATTCGACAGCATGTTACCCCAGAAAAGGTAGAATAATCATCTGTCAAAAGGATCCAGCAGTTCTTTTTGCAGTTCTCTCAATATCCCTAATTCCATAGTTTCAAACAATTGTCTGTGTTTAAGACAGCATTTCACAGAGAAATTCCCACTCCACAGTACTTAGGATATTATCAAAAAGCACTAAATTTCCAAGAAAAACATCAGATTGATTTGCCAACAGGCAACAGCGTAAAGTATATTTATCAGTGACTTAGATAAAGACACTTCCAATTTCATCTTAAAACTTGCTTTCTGTATAAGATGCTATCATGATTACTTCATCAAACTCCCTCCTCAAAACCAGCCATGCATCTGAGCCCTGGTCTTCCTGAAGTAAATTCACAGCTTAAAACTTCACGTTTACTTGTTTGTCCCACGGAGCCAAGAGAGCAAGGGATATGTAGGCCATAAATAATGAGACAGTCAAAATATCACACCCCCCAGTGAGATGTTTCCTTTCAAAGGGCTCTGGCCCAGATGAGTTTTATCTAAGAGACAGCAGTAGTGATTATCCAAGGACATTTTAAAAGCCACCAGGATGTGAAGACAGAAACAGCTGTGCCTGTGTAGCTGTCTGTCATTGTTCTGGGCTGCAGCACTGAGATTGGAGAACAAAGCCCTTGGTCAAATCTGAGTGACTCTATCAACAGAAAGTGTGGTTGTGCACATTATTGAGGGTGACCTCAATAATGAGACAAGGGAGCCTTTCTCAGTAATTACACAAAGGCCTATTTACCTTTGAGCCACACCACCCAGTGTGCATATACAAGGTCATATTAACAATCACCTGGGGTGTTATTAGCCTGTACCTGTTTACAACAGGCATCCACTGATCTCTGCATGATTTCAGCAAGAGCCTCTAAAGAGTCAGATTTCATGGCCAAGGTCTCAAACTTCACTGTCTACAGTCTTACAGAAAGATACATCTTTTTGCTCATTCACCCTAAATTCTCCTTATCTTCAAGTCCTTAACCTACATCCATCATACATGGCACCTTATGGATAAGCTTGCCAACTCTTTATTATTATGTTTGTACCTAATAACGAATAGGTGTTTTTAAAGCAACTGTGAGGGAAGCTGTAGAGAAACAAAGATACAAAACAAAAAATTTATAACCCACAACTAAATGTGCAATGGCATACCCCTAGCCTGCTCCATCAAGGATGTATCAGGACAGCTGAAAAAGATACAGCATTCCATTTTTAGAATCTAAGTGCACATCACTAAAAACATAACATCAGAAAAAAGAATCAGTGTGAAGTTCAGAAACTCAATTAGTTTTCCCATGCATTACAAAAAGTCTCTGCCATCTTCCTGTGAGAGTTTATCATTTTCACAAAACATGAAAATACCTACAATGAATTGATTAAGCCATGATTTTATTTCACAGTATCCCAAAGGAACTGAAATGCCCTAATATACAATGATGAGAGCACTAGTTAGTTTTAATTAAGGTCAGACTTAGTTAAGGTCTATAGGATTGGATTCAAACACAGTCAAAATAAAAGACCAATATTCAAAAACACAGCTAAAATTCTTTAACATTGGCCTTTATAAAGAATACATAAACCATTAGATCTGCAAACCACAGTCAACAAATGGAGGGAAGAAACACTCATAGAGAAGTATGTTGCCTGGAAGAGAGTTAATTGCTTCAAAAAGAAGTAAATTCAGAATAAACCTACAAAATGCTTAACAGATTTCCTTCTCCCTCCCCCCTGAGGCAACTGTATTACAGTGTTTCATTTTACTTGCTTTTATTCTGTTTTATTTTCAATTCAAAACTACTCTTCTGACTCTCAAAGCCACTTTTTATCTCACTGAGTAGTCAGTGCATTAATAGAGATATATTTATGCCCTTGTAACTCAATCACATCATTGCTGTATTACTGCACATGCAAACCATCTCAAAACTCACCTTGCTGCATCTTCTTCTAGAAGGAGCTTCACAAATTGTCTAGGGATGTGCAGTGACAGGATGCTCTCTGCCATCTGCTCCAGGATTCTCAAGTGGTTTCCATCAGTGGTTGGGAAACGATACATTCGGCAAATGGCACCACCAAACACTAAAGAATTAAAACCATATTATTTAAGCCTAGGGTTTGACATAAAAGTGTACAGTCTCTTCCTCCTTAAAGTAAATGGCTTCATATCACTAATGTGCTGAAACACCCTGCTGTAAAGATCTGGTTCAACCAGGCATCAGTCTACCTTTTGCAAGCACAGTCATTCTGCAATAACCATTCTTCAAGTGTTTGCAGGAAAAGCCTCCACTCCAAATGACTTACAACACTGCTAAGGAAATTAAATGAAATACATATTCACCTTTTCAAATGCTTTTTCTTTTTTTTTTTTTGTCTATGTGCATTTTTTTTTGTCTATGTGTCTTTTGTTCTGTGCATTTTCCTCTCATGCAAATCATTTGCTGGAAAACTAACCTTTCTGCAAGATTCTTTTTTTAAAGCAAATTGCTTTCCTCTGTCCCTCTCCTCACCCTGCAACAATTGCTTAGGAACAGACTATGAAATTGCATGGAAAATGTTATATTACAATCAACTTAATGGCAAAAGTTCGCTTCTGCTGTTTTTCTGCAATACAGAATAGTGCATATGATAAAATGATTTATTCTGGTATGACCCTCGAAGGACTGCTCAATCAGCAGCCTGTTCCTATTCAAATGAAACATCTGCTGAAATGCCTTGGGGCCACAGGCACACAGGGAGAGATTAGCTTCTATTGATACCTAAAGCTTCCTTGCTACAGCCCTGGGCAGCTTACCAGATTTGAGTAGTGCATCCTTCCGCAATGAAGCATATTTGGATCTGATTCCTAAGGATTCTGTTAAACTTTCATCAACTGGCAACACAGTCTGAGCAAAAACAAAAAGAACAAGGAAACCAGAAATAGTAAAGAATGAAACCTCAGTGCCCAAGCAATATGCAGTAATGACCTATCAGAGAGACTTCAAAGAAATATTCAACTCCACACATGCTTTAAATAAATATTTCAAATCTTTTTACTATAGACAAAAAATACTGCAGCCTGGAATAATAAATTCGAAGCATTCCTTTTTTACTTCTACTGCACAGTTCAAAATGCCACAAAAATTTTCTTCCATCCTTTCAACTACTCATGCTAGCACAGCTCCAGAGCCCTTACAGCTACTGCATCAATAGGCATGAACAGATCTGGAGGAGAAAAAGGGATTCTAATGCACACTCTGAATATAATACACATGTAAGAGTGCAACGATCAAAATACAAGCTTTACAGAATTAAATATATGTCTAGGCTGAGAAAGTGCTGCAAACATCTGCTCTCAAGCAATTGTGTGGGGATCAGGAAAAAAAAAATCCAGTCATCAAGTAACCTCTTCAGTTTTACTAAAATTCTGAAAACTCCCTAGCATCCTCCTTACAGTTTTGCTTAATGGTACCTTCCAATTCACACTGTGAAATAAAATACCACGTGTCTCTGAAACTGGTTATCCATGCACCAAGTGCACCAACAAACCATACCAGAAGCCTCTTCCAATGAAGAACATGAGTACTTGATACTAAAGCTTTATCATCTTAAATTAAATTCTTTTTCCCAAGATTTTTATGTCCCAAGACATGAGCACCAAGTGTTCTGCAAAACTTAAAATGGCTTCATCATCATTAGGCTGCTCCTTATAGTATTTTGAAAATGTAAAGCATCAAGCAATAATAAATACCAAGATGGGTAGGAAGTTGATGGCAGATGTCAACCTAGCTTATTTCAATGCTGGCAATAAATCTGCATTCTTCTGAATTTGGTAAAATGCTCATACTCACCCTTCCATTAATTGTATCAGGTGACCTTGTCACTGGAGGCCTTTGATCAGATTTTTCCTCCATCTGCCATCCAATAACTGTGATGTTACCAACACGGTCACTTTCAGCCGACCTGCAACAAATACTCTGCGTTGAGATTTTTTTGGAGGAGGACCTGTTCATCAACAAGGAAACACTTATAAAAGGCTATTAATCTTCAAACATAAAGAACATTTTAAATAGGTAGCTTTTCAACTTCATTAGGAATAATTTTATAATGGGTTATTTCAACAGGAGAACATTGAAGGCAGCCTAGGTAGTGCTCTGTGCTCAGCTTATACATTTGAGGTTATCATGACAATGAGAAGAAATGCAGGTATTCACACATTTTGATAATCAGAATATACGTGATATCAAAACAAGGGAGTTTAATGAAGTACATTTTCAACTTAGTCATGAAATAAGAGGTTTTCATCACAACTTAAGCATGTTTTGAAGAATTAACACTTAGAAGAAGGGAAATATTACAAACCTTAGTGTTATGTGCAACCTGTGGTACTTCTCCTGAAGAAGATCCTTTACAGTGAACGTCCCAGAACCCAACAAATACATCTGAAAGAAAATGAGTTCCAGAATTGTATTTACCTTTACAGTGAACAAAGGCTTTGACCACAGCACTGAAGTGCAAAATACAATTATTATGCATAAAAGCCCAAGAGTAAAACCATAACTAAATATGCCACATATAACTAATTAAAATCTCTTAACATTTATTATATTTGATAATTTAAAAAAGTTTTTCTTCTACTGGAGGACAATATGCATTTTTGTTTCTCTAGGATACACATGGAGGCACCTCAGTATACATGAGCTAAGGCCAAGCAATATAGGAACACTGAAAGTGATGACTGAACAGGGCTCAGGCTGCATCCTTGACCCAAATTTTTCTCCTCCTGAAGAAATTACTTCCTCTGGAGGTATTAATTTTTTCCTAGAGTTTCCCCATGAAGCACTCAACAGAGTGGGACAGCTCTGCTGCCCCTGAGGAAGCCATGGAAAAACAGACACGTGGGGCCTGAAACAGTATTCTGAACAACAGTCTGAGAATAAATGGCCTGTATTGCCCACAGATCCAAGCAGCAACATGGGAGTGCTGACACTTGTTTTTTTCGGTAAAGGAACAAACCTTACCCCTGAACAAAATCTAATGTATCAGGGCAGGATGATTCCCAGAATTTAGGTACTCTGTTCCAAAGGACAGTTTCCTTATGGCATTTTGGCACAGGCTAGAAGCCTCAGTTAGGGATCTTGGACCCGATTCATCATCTTGTTCACTAAAGATGTCCACAATGTAAGAGCACAAGTGACAGGACCTTTTTAATTTAAATCCATGGTTTACAAACTTGCTGCAGACAAGCCTTATTTGAGAAAACTGGCAATGCTTCTCACTCTGCCAAGCCAATCTCATTTGTTCCTCCTTTTCCTACCCATGTTGTTTTCTGTATGATCAGTGCTGCTATCCCTTTGTTTTCTTCCACAGAAGTTACTAATTTTATCTCTTTGCCTCTCATTTCCTTGCTCCACACTGACTGGGCAGGCAACAGAATAAAGAAAACTTACTGTTCCCTGAGATCTATCTTTGACGTCATACACGGAGAGTTTGATTTGTGTCATTTGATTGATAAGAGAGTCTTGGAAAAAGGCAATGCTGCTTAGAAAGATAGGATTGCTTGTTCCCTGTAATCATAAACAAAAAGCCAAAAGTTATTCTAAGGTGATATTTGTCAGGGAAGAAATGATTCCTTGTGTTAGCCTCGATTTTAAATCTAATCTAAGTACCTCAGCACTTACCTCAATAATTTCTGTCTGTGCATGCTTCGTCCAGAATGCCTGGGGAGGTGTGGTTACACTCACTGCTACAAAACTATTTGGTTTTCGATCTAGCGATGGAGTTAGCAGCTCACTGCAAGCTTTAGATACACAACAGATAAATAAATTTAGATTCAGGATCTTTTTCATATTACTGTAAGCCTCCACATTTTTATAAAACCACATTATATACCCTGAGCAATCAAACCACAAAGGGCTTAATATTCATTCTGTCATCACACTGTAAACCAGACATCACTCACCTTGTTTGTGCATGCAAACAGTAAACATGCAACCAGCACGGTCTGGCATCAAGCTCTACAGCTGCAATTTAAACTTGTTCTCTTCTAATACATGCCTATCCACCCCCTCAAGGGTCATTCTAACAGCCCACATGCATAGGTTTTCCCCTGGGAATCTCAGGAGCATGGCTGCATTTGATTTGAAGTCATGCTCCATTAAGCCCATTATCAAATTTGCCCAAGGAGAACCAACAGAAGCGCCTGAGCATTGATCAAGCAGCACTACTGAGGAAAACCAGCTGGTAATTGTCAGATGACAGCAATTTATTGCCTCTAAAATGTTATTGTGGGTTTAACTGCTGGGAAAGGACTGTGGAGAGTAGGAAACAACTTCCAAAAATTTCAATGAGTGACTCTGCACATTACATTAAACTTCAGAGCCAAATTCTATCTAGCTAGATACAGGTAAGTACGGTGTAGTCCAACTCTGTCTCAGCTACGTGCAGGAAGTTAACTCCAAAATTTAGCTAAACAGCTTTGTAATTCTAGATATTTTTAATTTATCTGAAAATAATTCAAGTACCTTATTCAGCTCTGAGAATGCTTGTTGAGATTATTATTCATAACACAATTACACATGACTGAAAAAATTTTCTAGTTCTTCAAAAGTGCACTGTTAAGAGCATAATTTTCCAAATACTAGTCCATTATTAAGCCAATAAAACCATCCTGCAGTTGAAAATACGGACTGAATTTTCATGAAGAAAATATTTTTCACTTATGTTTCAAGTGAGGTAAGTTAATGCACAAGCTTCTTGTCCAAATTCAACTATCTCAGAATTCAGATCATTTCTGGATCATGCATTATCACTTGACAGCAAAGACCCCAGGAAAGAAGTTATGTACAATTCACAATTCTTAGAAAACATTCTGCCCTAAAATGGTGTTTCCAGCAAATCTTCAGTTTGCTTAAAGACCTGAACTGCTGATTCACTGACAGTGAAGGCAGTTTCACTGCATCTTCACATAAACAAAGTAAATATTTGATGGTAATAATAATAATATTCACATAGTAAACATTTAAAATTTTATAAGACCGATGTTTTAGTTACAGACTATTAGAAGCTTCACAAAATGAAACTGCTGGCTGCTTATCAAAAGATACTATCCAGGCAGCACAAAAATTGTACCACATCTCCATAAAAATCAGAGCAAAGTTGCAAACCTTACTATATGAAATGCACTTCAAAATCAACACTTACAAAACGCCATACGCATTCAACAGCATGCATTTTCAAAACTAGCACAAAAATCACTAAGCCTACCTAAACTGAACTCCAAAATTGGCTCATCTGGATCTTGAATGTTTCCTGTAAATCAAAAAAATTAACACAAGATTAGGCAATTTACATCACTGCCATGTGAATTCTCTCCTGAAATAGCAATCATGGAGAGAAAGAAATTATATTTTATTTAAAATTTTTTTTTCTTTAATTCAGTGAGCCATGGCTGGTATCTAAAACATTTATCTGGTAATCCTTGGTATCTAATAATTATTTGGAAAATCTGGGATGATCTCAGTTTATAAAACATATTAAAATATCTAAAGCTATGTGAGATTATATGCAATATGGGAATATTAAATGCTTAATCTCAATAGAAAACAACAGGATTAAAGCCTGAGCCACTATTAACTCAAAATTACTAAATCTGTGGTAGTTAATAGGACAAAATTTAAAAGTACCTGTCTCTCTCACTAATGAAAGAAAGCCTCTGAGGGCTACAAGCCTAATTTAATAACCATAAAAGATAAGGGAGACAAGCCTCAGCTCCCTGAACTCTCTTGAAAACTTTATACAATGTCAAACAAGGAGGTTGCCAACACTCTTCCTGTTGTGGGACATGATTTTGTTATTTTCGCTCCATTGCTTATTTTTGAGTGATAAACGTAGCTACACAAAACCTTTTTTTTTAATCCCTCTCTTACTGTAATGCTTTGCCTATTTTAAAAATAGCAAATTCAAGTTTTTTAGAATTTTTTAGCCTAATTCTTTTATCTCATTACCTCCAGATAACCAGACAGATCTAAATCTTCGAGCAATTAAAAGAGAAAAACCAGCATTAGTACAAGTCAGGTTCTGAAAGGAGCACCAACAGAGCAATAGCTGACAGAAAGGTACAAACCTGTTAGAGAAAGGCCAACCATGTCAGAGGTGACATCAATGGTGGAGGCCCTCTGCACAGTGCGGGACTTGGCACCATGGCGGGGGCTGTGTTCTCTTGCTGTCATTTTCTCATGAAGAGCCCTTCTTTTCCTGCTGCTTGGCTTTACTGATGTTTGTCTCACAGAGTAGCAGAGTGCAGCAGGTTCTCTCCAACTGCTATTCCTCTAACATTACCATGCTAAGCAACAGAGAAAGCAAAAACATACACCAAAATTTTAGGCCACTATCAGCTCCCGTTCTTTTCAACAGCAGCAAACCTACTAAATCATCTCAGGTCATTCAAATAAAATGCACAAGGCAAAGCTAATACACAGTAACTCCATTTGCATGAATTGTACATCTGTAGCATTTTACACCAAATTGCTGAAAACTGGACCATGTGCAAGAAAGCTTTTCTGTCAGAGAATGGGGCTTGAGAGAGACACCTTAACAGACCAGCTGCTCTTCTCCTTTGTCTAAGTTATTAAACCACCCTTAATGAAGTTTCCTGGTTTCTAATCCCTGGGGAGCACAAGTAAATTTGTCAGATGGGGCCTCTCTCTGTAGAGGAAGCACTAGGGATAAGGACAAAGGGACAACAGGTTGGTGGAGCGCTGAACAAAAGGGCAGGAAATGTTGTCAGTGTCAGCACACTACGTTGTTCTAGGCTCTACTGCCATGAGAAAGGGATAATGAAAACTATAAATAAAGCCTACTGGGCCAGAGAGAGGTTGAAATTCTAGGATGGTGGTGGAAAGAAAAAGCAAAAAGGGATGCCTGCTGATGGGGCAGATGGCAGCATCTGTGCTTTTCCTCCACCCTACACTTTTTTGGACTACTGACATCCATGACAATTCTTCCCCTCACAATGCCTATGAAGTGAAAAAGTACAGTAGGAAAGAAAGCCTACAGAAAATTTGGTTATGATTTTAAATGTGAATGTTCCTTCAATCAACCATGCTAGCACTGAAGTTATGGAACTTTTGTATTTGTTTCATACTCGTATGATCTTGTTTCATACTCTTATTAATTTAGCAAGTGATAAACCTGAAAAGTACTAATAGAGTAACTAACACCTTCCCAGCAGCCTCTCATTCATTCTACAAAACATTTGAACCACACTGCAAAATGGGAGAACATTTCTTTTCCTTCTAGGCTGATGGACCTAACAATGAGCAAGATGCATTCTAATTAAATAAAGCACCTAGCTTGTATTTTGTTCTAAAACACTTTAAACCTGTCTGAAGGCCTCCAAAGGAGCATTCAACCTGCTTAACTTAAGTCTCTGAATTAGTCAGCATCTCACTCTGGAGGATTTCAAAAGAACCTTCCTTTCTCCACAGGATACTCAAGCTTCTTCTTAACTATCACTGCTTCACTGGACATCAAAAATTCAAATGCAAGTTAAGCATGTAAGACAAATTAACTGAACACTGCCCTGGCCATCTACATCACCTTAGGAACTAGATTGTAAATGAGGAGCTCATTCTAGGGAGGAAGGAATTTGGCATGTGTCTACAAGACAGGCCAGTCTGTTGACACTCAGAAGTAAGAACTTGACTCAAGTCAGGTTTATATAATATGTCACAAGTCAATTCCAAATAGGAAAAAAAAAAAAAATTCTTGAAAGGAAGAAGCAGAAATTGAGATCTCTGAACATCCCATCCCCAAAGCTCTGAAACTCAGTGACAGTGTACAAAACAACACTCCACCTATAGATACAATTTCTGACAACCAAAAATTAAAGCAGGCAATTTTCCAGTTCATATGGAATAGTTGAGGTTGGAAAAATTCTGGAGTTTATCTAATCCAACCCCCTTGCTCAAAGGAAGCTTCTCAGGACTGTGTCCAGTTGGTTTGGGACAAGAACGTACCTCTCTAGCCAACCTGGGTGTTCCAAGGTTTGATCACAGACAGTAAAAAATCTTTTATGTATTTATTAATGTTTAAGTGGCTAGTGAAAAATCATCTTTTTCAAATAATACTGAATGTCCTAGTATTTATTAAAATAAAACTTCCATCAAAATTCTTTGACAGTTTCCAAGGCTTTCCATTCTCCTGCTTTCTTCCCTTCTTCCAGCAATAGGTTTTCCTTGGTTTGTTCTTTATATAATGTGATGTTTAACAGTCTGTAAGTCTATTAAAACTAACTGCCTGATGAAAAGACCTACAAATAACATATTAGAGAATAACTAACATGTTCACCAAGGTACAGGTCAGACAGCAATTAGGTTCAAGAGCCCAGCTGCTTTTCAGCTGAAACCTCTGCAACTCCTGACATCCTCAAAAAGGGTTAATTCTTGATAAGTTAAAAGAGGGTCAGGTATCTAATTTGTTTTGAAGCTGCTTCCATTGAAGTATTACTTAGCATAGTAATTTTCCAAGGCTCTCTAAGACCTCAACTATTCATTTAAATTGCAATATTAATTTATCATCTAATGATACATCTCTACATTACTTACAAGGATCATACTTACAGAGGGTTCTTTTCCTCATGCGGGGAGTGATTTTGTATATCATAATATCAGTTAAACCCACACCTAAAAAAATTAACAAAATAATCATCATAAATTCACAGTCTTTTATACTGCATAAATCACAACCAGTAGGCAGGTACCACTCCCAGATTAACTGTAAATTTAACTTCTGATTACCACTGCTCATAATAAAGTTTACTGAAAATAGAAAAACTGTATGATCTTCCACTGGACCTCACCCAGCATTAGTCACGGCAATACCCAGCCAGAGTAGGAGCACAAAGAAATAAGCTTATGCTGAAAAGGACTGACTTCAGATCAGCATTTGGTGAGTGGGTAGAGCAGCTGCAAGAAACACACCTTGATATGTTAACCAAAAGGCTTGGTGCTATTAAAAAAAAGGAACGTATATGATATATTGAGTATAAGACAGCATTTGTTACTATGCCTGCTTTTCTTCAGCTAAACTTTCAAAACATTGTTTGGAAGAGTTATAACTGCTACAGTCACAAGAAAAGATTCTGTGTCAAAACACAGAAGTTCAAAAGATCAGGATGTAGGTCTCTTACACCACTGGGTGAAAATACTCTGCGAGGGAGACTTCTACAAACAACTTGCAATGAGTGTACAGTAAAAGCAAATTATTTTTAAGCTTACTACGGGTTAAATGAAGGTTTATATTTTATAATGCTGCCATCTCATTCAAGTACATTTACATTAAAAGGCTATGTCTTTTAAGACCTCCCATTTATCCCATATTACAGTAAATAAATTGGCAATTCTAGTCTCAGTTTCTTGATTTAATCACCAGCCCTACCAATTACCCAAGACCGCTTAAGAATTTAACAAGAGCTATTACCACTTACAGAAAGATTTTATCTCACCTAAAGAACATAGGAGGCAGGTGTCTGATCTCAACTCACCACTCAGGTTCTCTGTACAGTCAGTGGTGAGACACAGGCACTTCCAGAGAACAAGTCACTGTTTTCTAAGGTAGGAGGAATGAGTCACCCCATGGAGATACCTCTCTCTAATTATAAAAATTATTTAGATGACTCGCTTAGTCCTGATGCTGCAGCTGGGCAAACTGGATCCCTCCTGCAGTTCTACTAGCTCAGGCAGGGGTGAGTTCCCTTTACTAATGCATAGCCAAACAACAGGTGCTCTGATTCCTCTCCTGAATGACAATTGTTTCAACAATTACAACCTTATGATCACATTTTTGATAAAAGCCAATGGAGGTAGCATTCTTAGCAAACTAAAGGTAGTATTAAGAGATCATATAGTTTCCTTAGATGGTACCTATCCTTAAATGGATAGTTTCCAAAGACTGGCACCACTCAAGTAGACGGCAATGCCAAAGGCGGATGTAATTCCTGTCAAGGTGACCTCTCCTCAAGATGGCAGGATTTATCTACACATAGCCTCTGGCTTTGCCCTTACTAAGAGGGCAGACAGTGGATGTCGGCAAGTTGTGCAGCTTTGCACTTCAGGAAGCTTTGCTGTAAGTCCTGTTTTCAACAGAAACATGAGAAGCTGTTGTTGACCTCCAGTATCAGTAAAGGCCACATCCACAGCTCAGAAAAGGCTTCTGAACAAGCCTCCCTTCTGATATATGAATATTTATTTGGTACTCTAATAGCAAAGAAGTGTATGACCTGAAGGAAAGGTCTTCATCTGATGCCACTTCTGCCCTGATCCCCTCAGTCCTGTCAATTAGATGTGGAAAGCAAATGCCATCCTGCTCAGCTACATGACCTTGTGTCTTCTGGGACTGAAATTTTGGGATATTTGGTCTCGCTCTGTTTGCAAGATCTCAAGCAAAAATGATGATCATCTCAGCCCAGAATCAACCCCCGATGATTCTCCACTAATATTCTCCTCATCTCACCAACAGTTTTGGCAAAGTGCTTTGGTCTCTTCCCTTCTTGAAAAAAAAAAAAATCTCCTACCAAACTACCCCTAGAAATAAACAAGTGAGGTGAGATGAAACCTTATGTCAGCCTAATATCTACTTTTTTTTACAGTCTTTACACAACTGCAGGAAATAGGATTTTTCCAATTCGCATATCAATAAGCAGGAGAAAGAGGATAATTTATATCCAATTATTCCATTTACTGACTGAATCCAAGTCTGCTTTGAGACTGTACTTTTCTACAGCCATAGTGCTCTAGGCTTATGGCATTTGATCAGGTAAAGAGGCATACCAAAGCAAAAAATTCAACAGCAGTGGAAGGCTTACTTATATATCTACATGAAGAGAATAATAGACAAAAAGGGAGAGTGTGACAGTTTCCTTAATGCTTTAAAAAAACAAACAAATGCAGATGTAGTCCTACTGGAAGTTTACCATCATCTCCAAGAGAGCATGAAAAAGTAGCTGTGGGTTACTTATTGAACTGCAATCAGTTTTAGAGTCTCAAGGCTCTCCAGACTGTAAGGCCCATTCCCTGAACCTTACCAGTTAGGGTTCTTGCTCCTGAAAAATCCATTTTGAAACACCAAGAGGGCTCCTTCAGTCAACTGCATTCTTAAAATAACATCTTCCTAGTTTCTCTGATTGAAAATGTTTTAACAATACACAAAATCATGAAAGTGAATATTGCCTGAAACAGTATTTTGGATCTGCAGCATTCCAACTAACATTCTATTAACTGTGTCAATATGGACAAAATAATGGAAAGAAAAAAAGCCTGATTATCCTAAGTTATGAATATGTTGCCTTTTGTGTAAGAGCACATCTCTATTATAACAAGCATGCAGGAAGTGTTTTATTATTTATTTATTACCTCCAACAATAGAAAACCTTGGTACTGAAATAAGATTTGACATGTTGGCTCAAACCCCATCTTTCAGCAATTCCAGCAACCCACCTCCAACAGCTGTTTCAAAGATGAGGCAAGGAACTTTATTAGCCACACAAGGATCTGAGGTGAAGGTCTGGATCAACCCTATCACTCAAGGCTGCAGAGGCAGCCCAAGAGCAGAGCATCAGCTCAAAGGACAGCAGCTCCCAGCTAAATCCTGCTAAGACCTTCTCCTACTAACAGCTATTTTCTTTACAGCCTGACATGCACTTCACTCTTCTGTCTCATTTAATGAGAGACCGAACGTCCTGAATCTCACACAGATCAAAACAGAAAAAGTCAAAGCCATGAATCTGGCACCTTGACTCAGATCCTTCTAGCCAAACTCACAGAGGCAGCAACACAGAGTATGTCTACTGCAGATCCACAGCATGGCAACAGTTTAGTCCATTCATTCCATGATCTAGGCCTTGGGAAGGCAAAAGAATGCAAGTGATGCCAGCATCCAATATGAACCTTTGCCTCCCACTGACATTACCTCCCCACAAAGACACACCTGGCCAATTTGTCAGCTCCACAAAGAGGCTTATCTCCCCCTCTCAGTCTGCTTCTTAAGTCTAGGTTCTCCTCATAATCTGATTAAATGTCCCCTTCTCCCACACACCAGAACCTTGATTAACAAAGAGCAAAATATTAAGTTTGGCCTGAAGGATCTTTTTGTCACTCTCTGAAGCTCCCCTGAGGATAAGTGAGTAACTGCAGCAAGAACAGGGAAAAGTCTTCCATAAGAAAATGAAATCAACTAATGCGAGATATAACAGATGTATTCGTGCAGTGTGGAAATCCCCAAATTCAACCTTTCAGTGATATTTAGATAGAAGGATATTTCAGCATCAGGAAGTGGCTCTCTTTCCTTTTGCTTTCCTGTCCAAAGATCCCACATAGTTGCAGATAAGTTTGTAAGTCACAAAATTTCTTCTTGATCTTTCCCCATGATGAACTTCAGCAAACTCAAATAATCTAAAAACCCAATTTTACCTCTTTAATATATTAGAGTACTTTTAACAGGAAATTGCATTTTAGGCCACTTCGTTCTCTGTGCAAATTAAAACTATTTGTCCATATTCACAACAGAAATACAATTAGCATTCTTCTTAATGAGCTGTTTTAATTTCACTTGTCATTGCAGTATTTTTATTCCTTTAGTGCTCCTAGGAGTACAAAAATATGCACATCCAGAGGTGGAAGTGAGCATTTGTAACACACACATCTGTTAGCTAAAAAGGAAAAAAAGCACAGCTCTATTTCACTTTGCAGAACAGTTTTTATCAAGTTGAACATAGCCCAATGCCATGGAAAATGCTGAGGTTTGTTTCAGGGAATTTCGAAGTCCAACCTTCTCAGCCTCCTCTGTCGCTTTAACAGCAGAAACTGAAACAGTTTACAAACGGTCTTTACCCCAAATTAACCTTTACCCTCTTCACAAGAAATGTGCTGGGCACTTTGTAGTAAAGTTTCCTGTGCACAAGACGACTTCTCTCCTCATTACCTGGGGTTCTCACACTGCCTACACAGACATGGAGAAACCCATGAGAACAGGGGACATATTTTCTGCTGAGGAGTTTGGACTGGAAACACTTGTCTGAATTTGATGGTCCTTTCAACACCTTCCCAACACCTGTCTCTCCTAGAGCAGTTTGTCATCATCACCATGAAACTAACAATGCAGAAACACACTGCTCTAGCTGGGAAAAACCAAAGAGCTTAACTCCCTCTCCGAGCTCCTCCTACTGCAATAAAGAGTGAGGCAGGGGAACAAAGGCAGGGAAAAAACCCAATGAAACAAAACAAACAAACCCACAAAAAACCCCAAGCACCCCCCTAAAACACAAAGAAGAAAGAAACCCCCCAAACCAACCAACCCTCAAAAACACAAACAAACAAAACCAGGAAAAAAAACCCCAAAACCAAAACAAAACCAAACCAACCAAAAAATCCCAACAAAACAAAACCCGCAAACTCATCCAAACCTCAACACATTATGACCTGAAACAGAGATGAACCAGACACATGTAACATTTGGTAAAGATTTCATGCTGCTGTTGTCTACAGATCAATGGCATTAATACATTCTCCCTCCTACAGGCAATGAGAGTGGGACCACAGAAAAGACAGAGGGATAAAAGCACTGAAATGAGATCTGTAATCAGAAGTTTTGGTCAAGCCTGGATTACAACAAAATGTCTAGGGAACTATCTGATCTACCTGTCTATAATATTCATCCATTCCACAGACTACGTAGCACTAAAGTTAGTGTACACTGGTTAAAACAACCCAGGAATCACAGTGCACTGATAGCACTGTCCTCTGTGTGTGATGGGATCTGACAACCTGCTCTGACATCACTGAGCTTCACCTGGGGAACAGGACTGCACCTAAGAGTCACAGTGGAAACTTTATTTTCCTGACACTATATTTTCTCACATGGAAGGAATGACCCATTCAGGTCATAGGCACACCAAAAAAATCTCTCAAGCACTCTTCATTTCACATGGCATTGTTCTGACTCACTGTGATTCTTACACTTACTATTTTAAATGTTTATATAAATGAAAAATACACAATAGCAGCTAAAGACAAACCAGCTATGCACGAATTCTTTCTCCAACATATGTGTTTTCACTAAGATGTAACTAATTGACTCAGGATTTGAAACAGTCACATGTATTTAGAAAATTAAAAATAAATGTTAGTGTAGGAGTAATATTCCACAAAGGTTATTACTAAGATTTAGGCAGCATTGCAAAACTAGAGTCTTAAGATACTAACGCAAATCTGTTGGTGTATATTTCTCCATCAACACTTGTTCTGTACTCTTGAACTGTGTTTTGTTCATATATTTCTGATCATGTAACTTTTTTCTTACAGAGTACATGCCTACGCTATGCCTAATGGCTACAGTACTAAATATCTTTCCAAATATTTTTTTCTGTTGTTCCAGTATCTGATTCCTTCGTGCTGCTTTCATTTCTTCTTCCTGGAAAACAAAACTATTTGTTTGCTTACATTGACCTTTCTAAATCAATGGGAGAGAGGGTTGCTGCAGGCCAAGATCCTGACTGCATGGCTCTTCCCTGCATTTCTTTCTGGAGTCATGTGAACAAATGGTGGGATGCTGGCAGTTTGGAAGCATAAGCATCTAACTCCTCAGAGGCCAACAACAGTCTGTGCTTCCCACCACTGTTCCCATTTCAACGCCTCGGTGCAACAGCAGTCCCAGTGAAAGCAATCCTTTTTAATGCCAGGACTACCCTGTGGGTAAACAGTAAGATCACCCTGTAACATACAATGGAGGGGCTGTGGTGCTTTGGTTTCCTGCCAATTTCTCAAAATAGTTTCCTTGACAAGTTACAGGAGGCCTGTCACTAGCCTGTCACCTCAAGGTTCAATTCTGGGCCCACTACTGTGTAACTTAGTCATCAAGGACTTGGATGAAGGGGCAGATGCCTCCTCAGCAAGTTCTAGTGACACAAAGCTGAGAGAAGTGGCTAATACCACAGAGTGCTGGGCAGCCCTCTGGAAAGACCTCGACAGGTTGGAGGGATGGGCAAAGAAGAACCATTTGAAATTCTACAAAAGCAAATGCAGACTCCTGCACCTTGTGAGAAACAAACCTGGGCACCAGCACAGGCTGGGGCTGACCTGCTGGAAAGCAGCTCTGCAGAGAAGGACCAGGGGGTCTTGCTGGACAACAAGTTGTCCATGAGAAAGCAGTGTGCCCTTGGGGCAAAGAAGGTCAATGGTGTCCTGGGGACCATCAGGAAGAGCACTGGCAAGCAGGTCGAGGGAGGTGATCCTGCCTCTCTGCTCAGCCCTGGCAAGGTCACATCTGAAGTGCTGTGCCAGTTCTGGGCTCCTCAGTGCCAGAGAGATGTGGGGCTCCTACAAAAAACTCAAGGACAGAAATAAAGGTGATTAAGAGACTGAAACATCTCTCTTATGAGGGAAAGCTGAGAAGGCTGGGCCTGTTCAGCCTTGAGAAGAGACTGAGAGGAGACCTCATCAATGTATACAAGTATCTGAAGGGAGGGTGTGAAGAGGATGGAGCCAGGCCCTTCTCATTGGTGCCAAGCAATACAAGACACAGTGGATAGAAACTGATGCCCAGAAGTTCCACCTGAATATGAGGAAGAACTTCTTTACTGTGCAGGTGACTGAGCACTGGAACAGATTGTCCAGAGAGGGAGGGGAGTCTCCCTCACTGGAGATATTTAAGAACTGTGTGGGCACAATCCTGTGCCATGTGCTCTGGGATGAGCCTGCCTGATCAGGGAGGTTGGACCAGATGTCCCACTGTGGTCCCTTCCAACCTGACCCATTCTGTGATTCTGTGATTAACTTGTAGCAGAGCAACTGAAACCCAACCATGTAGGAATCGTGATATGAATTGATGATCATCAATCATTTTAAAACATACTGGCATAATATTTGGAATATATTGAAACTGGCTGTATTTGGCTGCTAAATTTAAAAAGCCCAAATCATTAGCAGAAAACTGGAATAAATAACACAAAAAAATAGATAAGTGGCTTGAGTGTCCTTGAAGTGTCATAAGAGAAATGAGACCAAATGTCACTGACATATTTCTACGAATTTCATTACAAATCAGTATCCAAGATCAATAGCTTCCTTTTAGGATATCATATGTCAACAATTGTTCCCCACTTGTGAAAATTCCTGTGAGTTTCCCCAGTTTTGACTATCAACCTTACCAAAATACTATATTCTTTGTTGAAGTGTGATTGAGCAAAAGAGCTCAATAAATGTCTTGTAGTAGATATTATGATGTTAGCTCTGAGACAGAAACAACAAAAAGTAAAGTTTGATAAGAGTAACAAAAGGTATTTCAACTGCTCTGATGGTTTTCATGTGTAAGATGAGCAAACATATGAACACCTGAGGATAAATAATGTTGCAGGTACTCATTTCAAAGGTTCATGTCTGCTCATACCAACATATTACAGGTTAAAATGCTCCATTCGGACATAGAAGGTAACAAGTACTTTTGTAGCTGCAGTATGTGTTGTGCAATTTTATTCTGCAATAAACATTCTCTTCTTTCTCTCTCAGCTACTTACAGAACAGAGGTAATAAACAATTCAGTTCAAAATTCCAAGAATTTGAAGAATATTAAGACTCCTGTAGGGTACGACAATGGATTTCTGGAGTACAGAGCTTTTAAAAACAATTTTCAAGTAACTGTAACCACAATCTACTGGTTTGTTTTCAGCAGCTGGTGCTGATCAATCTTTAGAACTGATCCAGTTTAGTGGCCTTCAAAAATTTATTTAAAAAAATAACAACTGCTGCAGGGATGATAGCAACAATCACAAAAAAAGATATAAATGGTATGCAAAGACAAAGGGTGTATATTAATGCTGAGTTCCTTGCAGCACTCAGTGCACAAAAATATGAACTTAAATGTCAGAGTTTTGTCAATTCTCCAAGCACTTACATGACTTCTAAAACTGGTATGTTACTACAGGCCAAGTTTAACTGAATTTCACTTTTTTTAAAAGCAAATTTTGCATTAATACAAAAAAGCCTAAAGATGTGAACGATGTATCCCAAATTACTTTCCTTTCTTAAATTCATGACTAACTCATTCTCATGACTGGTATATTTGACTCCCAATTTTTGCATGTTAAGGCAAGCCACAGTGACACCAACTTTTACTAGCTTCTGTTGCCTCCCACCACACTTTATCAGAAATTCATAAGCATGCTGCCTACCTCAGCAGTCAAACCTCCATAGCAAGGCAGCAGAAATGATCATTTTGTTCACTGTCTTGCTCTTCAGGCCCAGATGAGAGCGGGTAACTATATTTCAGCCACACTGCATTTACAGTGCATCACCTCATCAAAGCCACTTTCAGCAACAGGTTAAACTAAGCTACTGAACTGCTTCACAGTCTGGGCACATGTTCCTACATTCACTGGTTCTGCTGGAGAGGCAGTACTTTCCAGCCAAAAGGTGGGACCAAAAGCTGGCCATAAAGACTGGGTCAGAACAAAAGCTTAATCAAACCTGGAGTCTTCTTTGAGAGCAGGCAATGCTAGAGACCAAGAAAAACAGTATAATGAGCAGCACTGGCATTCTGTGCAGCATCTCCCCTATGCAGCTGACAAGCATCCAGAAAACTTCTGAGCTGGGCATCACACCCAGACGTCCGTATTTAAGGTCTGGAGGTAACACGACAGACAGACAGCATGTTACCAGTGTCCCTCGCTGGCCCTTGCAGCTCTGTTACCCTGCTACTCTGTAGCCCTGCAGACAGCACACTGCCATCACCATGACTGGCCAGAAGCCTTGCAGCAGGGCTTGCAGACGCTGAGCATTTAGGTTTTTCAGGCTTGCTTTGTTTGAACGTCTGTTGACCTGACTGCACCTTTGTTTTAGCCTGTAAATAAACTTGGTTCACTGTGACACTTGGTAAACTGACAACAATTTCTTCCAACTGCACAGATGTCTGTGGCTGATTTGTTTTTATTTTTGTTTATATTTGCATGGTACCATCATCATTTTACAACTCAACACAGTGATTTAGTGTAGAAAAATAAAGGCCTGGTATGACAGCAGAGGCCTTCAGACTTGGAGACATAGGATGGAGTAGAAGCATGGGATAAAAAGAGAGAGAGAGCAGAGCTGGCACTTGGAGGGACTATGGCTATAGCTCACTCATGGTCATTTAAAGAACTGCAGACTTAAGGCTGGGCAAAATTGGTTCTAGAGTGATCAATCGTATGTATGGTATCACATACATACAGTAAATCTGGACATAACTTGGAGCTGCAGACCAATGAAAAAAGATCCAAGTTTAAAAGCTTATCAGCAAATATAAAAATGACCCTAAGTGGATCCTAGAGTGGAGAAGAAGAAACTACCAACATGAACCTCATAACCCTTAGATATTCAGATCCCTCAGTATCTGAAGTCCCTTGGATGCTGACAAGTGCTGAAATGCCTCCACATACCCACCACCAGAATGAAACCACCTTACAGTCCAGAGGGGAAGGAAAAAGGTGAGAATTACAGCATGATAGAGGTAGATGCTTTATGTGTTCAATGAATTTAACTGCACAGTTACTTATTGGGACTTTCCCCTATAGAGAAGCATTATTTCTTTTCCAGTAATTATTGGATCCAGCCAAGTAATGATTCCTGGATCAGGCTTTTAATTGACTTTTAATTATAACAACAACAACTACTTGTTTTTAGATATAACATGAGTTTCATCTTTCACTTATATAAAAAAGATTCTGAGTGTAACAGCATGTATGTGGAATTTTGTGCCATTCTTAACTGCTTACATGTACCAGCAAATGCTGCAGTCCCATGCTTTATGAGGTAATTTCTTCAACAGTTAGGAGCACTAATTTTACTGTTTCCAGCCTCTTCAGGTCCTGCAGATCTCCTCTCTACTCTACAGCTTCATTTACAGAGTTTTTATAGACTAAAGATGCAAGAATGAGAGCTATCCATAAAAGGCTAGTCAGGACAGTTTGTGATTGTTTGGATAACTTCCATGTTACAAGCACAATATATCTGCTTCCACTGGAAACATAATACGATTATCTGCCCACAGAGATATCACTGGGGATCACGGACATCTCTGTAATACACCTTTGTCAATTTTTTTTTTTTAAACAGCAAATGTCACAAAACTCAACTTTTTAACTTTCATAAGTGAAATAAGCTAGAACTGCCTGAGAAAACTAAATGGGACATTATTAAACTCAGTCATCAATAGCTTTCAATCTTTTCTGATTTGAAAATGCCCTGAAAATTTTCCAGTAGAGGAACAAGCTAATTTAATGCTATGGATTGTGGGATGTATTCCTCAGTCACTTCCCACTAATTTTATTTGCATAGTTCATGGACAATTTAAAACCATCAACTTAAACATTCTAAGAACTAAAAAGCTATTTCCATCTGCTAAGAACTACATGGAATATTCACCTAACATTCTAAATTTTTCCATGTTTGGTCTCAATTTAGAAGTAAATTTGTATTTGGAAAGTGTGAGCAAATGTCTTTCTGGGTATTTTCCAGTTCTGAAAAGGGAAAGTCTATTAATAACTTTCCTTATGCAATTAAGAAAGAGAAAAAAGAAAGCAATCTTTTTTCAATAATGCAATCTTTTTTCAACAAAGAAAACAAAAACAAAGTGTAACTGAAACCCTACAGGGCAAATAGTTCTTCATAAAGTATACAGTCACAAACAATTAGCACATTTGCTAATCCAAAACAAAGAGAGTTAGAAAAAAAAAAAAAATCAGTCTGGCATTACCTGTGTGGAAGAAGTCAGGAACCACTGGTTGAAATGAAGGAGAGTAGCCTTGGCCTTTTAATACTGAAACAACAACAGCAAAGCCCAGTAAAAACCCAGCTACTAAAGGATGATGCAGAAAAAGTAGTATTAGTGTGCATCCAACAAGCACTTTGTTAATTCTTCCGTTCTGAATATCTCTGTGGCTAAGTTCCTTAGAAGGGACAGCTCTGGGGTAATACAGGCAAGATTTTTAAGGAGCCCTCTACAGGCAATGAGCTACTAAATTTGCATCCTTATTTTGGCTATGAAATTATCTGAGCGCTAGAGAACATCAGGTATGCAGCCTCAGTTCACAACAAAGACCGTAGAAGTCACAAAAATACTGTCATCTATCCTTCATTTACACTCTACAAGCCCCAAAAATTGTTTAGCTAATTTAAACGACTGGTACCGTAAATCACAATTTTGCAAATGGATGAATGTTTCCAGAGATCCAGAGGGGGTGAGAAGTTACAGAAATTTGACTGTACAGTCAGGTAGAAGATGCAAAAATTAACATATTTATTAACATTTGCATAAAAGCATAGGTCATGAAAGTGCAGCTATAGCTGCCTTTTACAACTGCAGATAAAATTAGATCACCTGGGAGTGGACAACAGCAGCATCCAAATAATTAGATTTAAAACATATTCAGTTGTTCTCCCCAGTGATAGTCCCCAGGACCATCCTGCATAAGGAATAGAATTTGCAAACACTTATCCAAACAGATTTTCCTAATGCATTCTGTCATGTTATACAAGGACTCCTTAATGTACCAAAATTCCAGCTCAAAATGCAGGATTCCACAGGGCAAAATATACTCTGAATTTCTCCTGAGTTCTAGGAAATCAGTGACTATGTGGTAATTGCCCTGTCTGTTTTGCAGGCACTTTTACAAACCAAAGTCCTTTTAGTTCTCATGTTCAGATTTTCCTTTTTGATCACTAATATGGCAACTGACCTCAGGACAAGAGATATCTTACTCCTTTTGTGCTAAACAACTCCAAAGCCAAAACATTAAGTTACAATATGCCAGTGTCATCTCTGTAGTGATGGATGCAGCTGGACAGAGAAGAGATTTTTCCTATGCTGTGAGGCTCCTGTTTAGCAAACTGATTTAGTCCAGTCTAATGAAAGATGTTTTGTAAAGGATGCCAAGTACTTATTGGTACTTACTGGTGCTCCTGGGGAAGGGGAAGAAGTACAGTTTTTAAACAAGACCCACAGGAGTGGCACCAGATGACTGGAGCTGTGCTGGGACAGTTACAAGCTGCTTTAAGACTTGAAGAAAAACCATAAGACATTTTTTGTCTGCACTTGCCTCTTCACTGCACAGCAAGACATCCAAACTCTCAATTACAGACAAGCAGGAGTACAACCAAGTGCACTTCTCCAACTCCTAAAGTTGAACAAAAACCAACAAACACAATTCCCAGTGCTCTGGGCCTCTGTTCTGTCCTTTGTATCCACAACCATTGCCCCTTAGTTTGACTTTTGCTCCCAGCAGAGCTTCCTTAAAGAAACAATCCTCAAAAACTTTTTCTTTCAATTTTTTCCTCCTTCCATATCAAATACTATCTGAAAGCACTTATCTCCCAGCCTTCCTTCTCAAAGAAACAGAAGACTCTGTGTGGCAGGGTTGACTTCACAACTATTACTTAACCCATCAAAGCAATTGGTTTAACACATATAACCCATTGTTTGAGGATAAAATGCACCAACAGGCACCACACAAAACAATGCTGATTTGTCATACTTTGAATCCAAAATAGAAAAAGCTTTTCTTCTGGTAATGTATGTTTTTCAAAGCTGATTCATGGAGAAATATCAGGAAATTATTAAAGTTTTTTATTATTATTATTAAAGTAATCTAGAAACTTAAATGCTACTTGTCAAACTACTGATACATGCCACATGTCTTAAATATTCACAAGACACTTTTTTCAGAATTTATCTTCAGCATCCATTTAAATACACAGTTAAAGACCTCATCCTTGAACTAGCAAGGATGAGCAAAGAGTTCATCTGTTTGACAGTGCACCATTGTTGACTCTGAAAATTTTGTATTATCCCTCATCTTATTGTTAAAAATATGCAAAATGCCCTTAAACTCAAATTTCTATTTTTCACCTAGTTCATATTTCTATGGCCTATGAACTACAAAACAACAACAAAATAAAGCAGTGATGGCTTTCTCTTTTTCAGTAACAACAGAAACATCAAAATCACTATGTTGATAAATAACTGCAATTCTATGCACCTTGTTAGACTGGCATGTGAAGATACTTATAACTTCTGTTCAAAAAATGCAATGAAAAAAAATCATAGCAGCAAACTAAACTATTTATACTCTTATATAAGCAATTAGAAAGTAAGACTTTCTTTTCCCCAATAACAGTGGATGGTGGATTTTGCTGCAAAACAGATTGCAGTCTGATTGTTTACCATCTTTTCTGTATTTCCACTACCAACAGATTACTACCATGACATTTCCATCACTAATTTGACATCTTTCAACTTGTTTTTTTACATCTTCTTTCCTAAAGCTGTTACTTTATTTCTGTAAGGGATCTTTTTTCCTTTCTTATTAAATCTCCTTCATAGCAGAATTACAGAGTTACTGTATTAACCTGGGCTCATGCATTAAAAAAAAAAGAATACATGGAGACTACCAGTTATTTAAGAAATAAAGCAGTAGAAAAATATTCAAAGGAGTGTTTTCCTTTAGTTTCTGTGACAGTTTAGCTAGGGAGAAAATTTCCCTACTCTCTATACTGAAGACGAAGTCTTTACCCTGTACATCAAACCAAAATGAAAGCCTTTAAAAAAGGAAAATCAAAGCTAGCTCACACTCGCTGCTTTTTCCTCCCACCACCCATAAAAATCACAGTTATTGCCTTATGGGCTCAGTTTAAAAAATCAGGTCTTGTTCATCTAGTACTAACAGTCTTCACTGAGGACTAAGGGCCCTGTGACATTTATCAAGTAGAGTCCAGGTCATCTTATAGGATGGGATTAACAAACTTCAACAGTGCCAGATGAATAACAAGAAAAATACCTCAAGGTTGAGATCTACCAGTTTCTGAAAAATCACATAATCATTGCAATAGCTTGGAAAAGACTACTAAATTCCAGTTCAACCACTAACCCAGGAGTGCCAAATTCACCACTAAACAATGTTCCCCAAGTGCAACATCTACAAGTCTTTTAAATACCTCCAGGGACGGTGACTCAACCACTTCTCTGGGCTGTTTGTTGCAGTGCTTGACAACCATTCATTAAGAAATTTCTCCTAATATCCAATCTAAACCTCCCCTGGCACAACTTGAACCTGTTTCCTCTTGTCCTGTCACTTATTACTTGGGAGAAGAGGTCAATCCCCACTTGGCNCCAGGCCAGGTGCCATTGGCCTTCTTGGCCACCTGGGCACACACTGGCTCATGTTCAGCTGCTGTGGGCCAGCAGCCCCAGCTCCTTGTTCCTTGGGCAGCTTTCCAGCCACTCTGCCCCAGCCTGCAGCACTGCTTGGGGTTGTTGTGATGTAAGTGCAGGACCCAGCACTTCACCTTGCTGAACCTCAGACTTTTGGCCTTGGCCCATCAATCCCACTATCCCAAGATCCTTCCAGGACACTATACCAAACCTACATACGTACACAACTGGAGTTTTCTCCACACAACTGTTTTTCTCTACACCTCCACTTTGAATGTTTGACAGTATTTGGCAGCTGCCTGGGAAAACTCCAAAAACCACCTTGTCTCAGATCACAGCAGATTTGACAGAAGGAAAGTCTCCAAAGTGAACATGCACAACCACAAATGAAAATGCCTGCACTTAGAAACACCAGATCAATGTTCAAAAGCCCCAGTAAAAATAGCTCAGTGTTAATAGCTGAGCAGCACTTTTAAAACACTTTCTCTTTCTTTGCTCATGTTAAAATGGAGAAAAGGCAGAAGTCTTATTTCAGACAGCTTATTATTAAAATGTTTTCAAAGACAGCATGCTCCTACAAGGGTCTGTGCTATAATACATCTTTCAGATTATCTTATCTTCACATTCTAGACATCTCTGGGGATAAAATTTAGCAGGAACTGCATTAAGTGTAGGGGTTTTTTAATATGGAAATTACAGAATGATCTTGAACAAAAATATTCTGCAACGTATATATTCTTTTTTCAAAACAAAATCAACATAAACACATTTCAGGAATAAATTATCTCTATATGCTTGACTACAAACCCCCGAAATACCTTGGCAAAATTTATTTTTAGTTTTTATAGCATATATTCTATCCTAACAGCAAACATTCTATCAAAAATATCATGACAGAATACACAAATAAATTGGAACAACCTTCCCTCTTGTACTGCATGCAGTTCAGCAGAGACAGAGTTCACTAGTTCATGTAGTTTTGCTGTAGAAAAATATTTAGTTTTTTATTATTGTTTAATAATCTGTGTGAACAAAGCATAAGGACAGTGTTTACCTTGATTAAACACTACACTATAAAAACGTTAAGCAAGGAGTACAGTCTTTGGCTGGGATTCACTTCACTGAACTGTACTGAAGTTAAGCAAAATAGGCAACTAGATAGAATTGAGTAGGGAAGGATAGGAATCTTCAAAAGGTCTTTTTTTAACTTTCAAACAGCTATCTTAAGAGACTATGAAACAAGATTAAATTTGCATTCCAGCATCTCATGTTTAATAATGATCTACAACAGTAAATTGTGCTTATTTGATCCACCACCATCCCCCTCACCCCCCATTCCCACACACAAAGAATCTGAGTTTGCTGGAAATTCTTCTGTTTCTTCTTCTTCCTCAACATGACTGCAAGATATCTTTTTCCTGAAATTTAGAGGTGGGTTCCCTCAGACCTTATAATCTTTTCCAGAAACATCTTCAAGTGATGTTCTTCCAGTTTTTCTGGGCATCTTTTTAAGTGACAGCCACGCAGGCCTGAGATGCTCCAGGTGTTGTCTCTCAGGAAGAGGCTTAGACAGATTTTCAAAATAAACCTCCAGTTTACTAGCCAGAAAAACATGACTTGGAGCTAAATAAAACCTAGAATACAGGGGGGAAAAAAGCCATATATAAACTGGGACATATTCTAAATCTAAGGTAGTTGACCATGACTCTTATAAAAAATAAACCTGCAAGAGCCCTGACACATTTTCACACTTATCTTCTCAATCCTCCCCTCCCTGTCATCCCTCCTCCTGGACAGTCATTCAAAGCACTCTGCTTCCAACAGAACAACCCCCCTTTCAAACTACTGACAATTTGGTGCACATACAGAATTTTTCTTCACTGTGGCAACTTCCCAAGTAAGGACTGTGAGATCATCATACAATTGTTTTTACTACAGAATAATAACAACTTAGTACCACTATACAATAATTAATTACAAAGCAAAAGAAAAAAAAAAGAGAAGTCATACTACTCTCTCCTGATATTCTTGTCAGCACTTAAAAACCTCAGAATCCCAGGCTGAGCCCTTATTAATGAACAAATAACTAGAGAGCTAAACATAGTGCTGCCAGAAGTACTTTAAAATTGTTTCTTGCTGTGGTATTTTCCTCCTGCTATTTCATGAAGATTTCTGGTAAACTGTAATCTGATCAATCTCTTAGAGCTGACAAAGCCAATTAGAGCAACTCAGGATCTGCAACAGAGCAGAAAGCAGATTACTCACCCTTGTTCAAAGGATTCAACTCCTTTTCAAACCCAATGTTGGGACAAACCAGGGAAAGGGCATCCCAGCATCCAGGGAAAGGGTAGCTCTTCACTAACATACAGTTTTAAGTTTCGGTGTTTGTCAAACAAGGTAGGTATCTGGGGCAAGGGCTGTCAGGGACTGTTAGTGCTGCACCCATCACTTGTCACTACAGGCACATCAGGGATCTACAACCACAGTTTTCACTTCAGAGCAGGCTTTTCTCTCAATGGTCATGAGTTTGCTATCCAGCAGTCAGCCTCTAAATGTATCTTTGTCACAGGCTAAGCTTAACATGCCTTTGTCCAGCCCTACAAATTCACTCAAAGCCTGATTTATCACACAGCCTTCCCTATGCCATGCAGGGGAACTGCAGGGCAATACAGCAGACAGTATGCATCACACTCTGTAGGAGTTATCAAAAAGCACAAGCTGCCAAACAGCCTAAGTCCAAAGAATCCAAGCAATCACTGACCTTCATAAATCTCTAAGTTTGTCCCCAACTGTACATAAAGCATTCTCCTACTGACTACTGTCATGCATTATGCAATTATCACTATGCATTCCATGTTGGTTAAATATTTTGTCCACATGCTAGGTGAACGCACTAAGTCAATCAGTAAGACATGCCATGTATTCAGTTCCCATTACCTCTAAATCACACAAGTAGACACTTCTGTTTTGGCATCATAATCTTCCTACAATACCATAATGTTGCACATAGAGCTGCATTAGTCCTCTGATGGTCTGCACATATCCTGCTTGTTGGCTATCACCTAGCTGATATCGGCCACATTTCAAAGCTCCCCATAACTCCAGCAGCAGAGCTGTGGCAATTACATTTCCCATTTTACCAGTCTTCCTGACATATCCAACACTCTCCAGACTCCTCTTGTAACAAGTATTCTCATCATCCCTGCAGTTTTCCACAGAATGGTTTGGGTTGGTTAAAGACCAACTAAAACCTGCCCTGGGCAGAGACACTTTCCACTAGACCAGGTTGTTCAGAGTCCCATCCAACCCGGCTCTGAACACTCCCAGGGATGGGGCATCCACAGCTTCTTCGGGCAACCTGTTGCAATGTCTCACCACTCACAAAGTAAAAAATTACTTCTTCATATCTAATCTAAATCTGCTCTTTCAGTTTTCTCTGTGTCTATTACATACGGAGGTGAGGTTTCTCAGATAGTGCAAAAAGTGTTGCACACCTATTGTAGATCATGTCCCAGCAAAGATGCACCCAGCTGAGATGCCCTCCCTCAACTGGAAATCCCTCTTTTTGACATTTGCTTGTACCCCATACATTATTTTCATGATGGTGTCAAATTGACAGACTAAAGACAAACTTGAACCCACTTACCCTCATGTAGGCCTTTCTCCTTCAAAATCTTCCATTGCTGAACTCCCTCTTCATAGGAAAAGCTGTTGCATTACTTCCTAAGCTGAGGCTGTAGCACCATCCAGTTTCAGGCATTCAGCACTGATGCCAGAGTCAGGTGCCCAGGCTCTGTTAACAGTCAAGACAGAAAGCAGGAGTTGGGTGCCTAATTAAAAATCTGCCTCTTTTCACTGGTTACATAAGAGCTCAGACTGTCATACTGCTAATTTTGACATCAAGGTTAAACTGGGTAAGAGAATTCATGACAATGTGTGGCCTGACACTGCTGGGTTGAGTTCCACCCCTTTAGTATTATCTAATTGTCCAATTAATTGTACAGTCACTCCATCTAAAACTGTGCACTAGAAACTAACGTCCTCCTCCCATCCATGAGTTTCAACAGCCTGCCTTCAATATAGCATGCCAACAATATCAACTCCAGAAAAAAACAAAACAAAACAAACAAAAAAGCCTCAAGAAAATGAAACAAGTCAACTCCCAGAGAATAATTTATCACATATATCTACCTCCTTTTGTCTCTTCTATGTCAGTTCTTTGGGTGCATTTACAGTTCTTACACTAACCTAATCTTCCTCCACCTTGAACAGTGTTTTTGATGCAGCACCATGTTAAATGGCTCAGTAGAATCCAGAGAGACCAGATCTAGCCCATTTATTTTTCTAGAAAACCTACTTTCTTATTAAAAAAAGATACTAGGCCAGTTTGACATGACCTATCTTAGTAAAATAGATTGTGTTTCTTCCTCCCCTCCCTCAACTGCCATGTCTTTAATTATTTATTCCTTAAAAAAATTTCTAAGGTTATTAGAGTCAAATTAATAAGCCTGAAGTTGCCTAGATCACATTTTCCATATATACAAAATTCAACAGTATGAGTAATAGAAATCCTCTAAAAAACCTTAGTAACGGATCTATATTTCAATCACACATAAAAAAGGTACCTTTAGGAAATTCCCAAATTGGAAACTCCCAATGGAGCAACTTAAAAAGCCATTCTGACAGCCAGAAAGTCTGATTTATTTTAAAATATGAGCGATGCAAAAACTGGATGCTTCTTCTCAGAAATGTAAAATCATGAGTAAAATACACAAGACTCCCCAAAACCTCCTGAGACCACAAAACCACAGACTATAGCTAAAGCCTTTGTATAACTTTTTATGTGTTGGACTCAGTGATCTTGGGGGTCTTTTCCAGTCTGCATGATTCTATGGGAAATCCCAGTGCAAATCTGAAATGTTTGTGGGATTCTCTTACACAAGCCTCTAAGAGTCATACAGTACCTTAAATTCTCATTATTTAGTACAATTTCTTATGTTCACAACCTGTTGAATATGTTCATGTGGGCTTTTCAATTACTTGGGTGATTCAAGCATTGCAACATCTGGAAGTTTCTGTTATAAGGCATGAGTATTTTCTTGATAATATTCAAAGGCTTTTTAAAAGAATAAATACACTATTCATTTAAAAAAAACCCTGTTAACATGCTGTAAGAAATTCTTTTTTTTTGTTATTCTTCCTCTTCTTGTTGTTTCAGTGTTTTGGTATCTCTACCTGCTTGACATAAAAATGAAAAAAAAAAAAAAACTTAAAAGTGTAACACATTTCCTTAGTCTGCAACTTTAAGCTCTTTTTCTGACCCACATTTGCATTTCTCTGCCTTGAGCTGAAAGTAATCATCTTGTTAAAAGGCAATATTTGTACATGTTGCCTCCTTCAGACAAATTTGGCCTGAATTTTAATATACTTACATATTGATTCATTCTTCAAAGAGCAAAAGTGTGAGTTGTGCATCTTGGTGCTTTAAAAGTAGGTAGCTGCCTGCACGTGTCACACAACAGTCAAAATAGAGAAGCAGCTAAGATTTCTTCTGAATATCATGGCTAAAAATGTCTAATTGTGCTAAATTAATAGCTATGGGGCATCCAAGAGGAGGGGTAGAAGTGGGAGGCCAGGCACCAATCTATTCTCTTGGGTGACCAGTGACAGAATTCCAAGGGAATGGCATGAAGCTGTGTTGGTAACGTTAGGCTGGATATTAGGAAAAGATTCTTCACCCAGAGGACGGCTGGGCACTGGAACAGCTTCCCTGGGAAATGGACACAGCACCAGCCTGACAGAGTTCAAGAAGCATTTCAGCATTCTCAGGCACATGGTGGGATTCTTGGGGCTGTCCTGTGCAGGATCAAGAGCTGAACTTGATGATTCTTGTGGGTTCCTTCCAACTCAGGAGATTCTATGATCAAATAAATTCTGGTACAGCAAGGTGACTCAGCTTAGGGGCAGCACATGAGCAGATGCATAACTACAAGCTTCAGTTCCACTGAAGGAAGCAGAAAAGCTTTCAGAGCAGAAAAGATTTCAAAAAGTTTTCAAAAGCAGAAAAGATTTCTCCTGCTGTAGATTTTAAGACTGATCTGACTTTTTGGAAGATCTCAGATCACTGACAATTGCTCCTGACTTTACCAAGGACTGCAGATCCTCAAAGGACTTTTATTGAGATGTCTGACTTCAGATTAAAGATATGAATTAGAAATTTTTCCCTGCCCTCCCCAAAGTTATGAAAAATCCTGCACTAAAGTTAAAAATAACTATGAGCCTATTCTGCTATTTATTCTTCAGAGGGTAGCATGCTAGCAATGCCTCAGTGTGAAGCAAGCTGCAGATTATTTGTCTTTTATTGCAGTGCTTCAAGCTACTGCAGTCCATACGTATGGAGACCACAGAGAGTGTTTACAAGTGTTTGTACTACACAGTCCAGACCTTTTGATGTGGAGAAGCCTGTACCTGAGGACTTACACGGTCACTTTCTATCTTATCTTCCCAGCTAAAAGGAAAATACTAATGGAAGTAGGAAATTATCCATATGCAGAGTTTCCAAGAATGAAAGTAGCATGATAGGCAGCTGGTTTTGAAGGTTGGTTTAGATGGCTCAGATTAAGTGTTAAATCTCTTAGTATTTTTTAGTGAAACAATTATTACTGAAACCCTCATTATTATTCTGTGGGAGTTCATCTATGTATCTCCCAAGGATAATACTGAGATTACTAACAATTAGATACTGGACATTTTGCAATTTAAACATTGAAACAGATGCATAACTAAAATGCAAACACAGGTGTAAAATAATGCTATTGAATTGAATGCAAGCTTGGACAGGATAAAGTTCATAAGACTTTAAAGGGCTTAATGTAAGAGTAGCACTTAATTGCAGCAAAAGCTTGAAAAACCAAAAATAAAAGAACCAAAGTAAAAGCCCACAGATCACTGTCATTTCCAGACACTTAAAACATTTGAAATTCTGCCTCTGCCTTCTCCCTATGAGCCCTCCTCAGCTGTTCTCCTTAGCTATGTGAGATCATGTCCTCTCACTCTTCTTTCTTTCCCTCTCCCTGCATTCCTGCTCTATTCAACGCCATTAGGCCTTTGTGTAACACATTATTCAAACGCAGTTCTTAATCTCTCTTCTCTGCTAAAAGCCCTGGTTAGCTCTGTATACTAAAGCCAGCAGTCAGAAAACCCTCTCATGGAATACAGAATATTACAGAAAGGTCAAGTGCCACACATTATGCTATGACTGTGCATGTAGTTATTGCAATTTTCCATGCCAGGTTGGCATGGGGCATGAATTGATCCAGCATGAACAAGAGCTGGATTATGCTGGATTATGCTCTAAGAAAGAAGATCACTGCATGTTTAACACAGCCATGCAGTCACACATGGCCTCCTCTGCATTTACAGTTTCCAAACTGGCAAGAAGGAAAAAGTTACAAACTAGCAAATGCTGGTGGTTTTGCTAAAAAGCCCCCAAACTGTAAAAACAGATAGAAAACTTGCAGTAAAAGCTAACAACAATAATCATAAAGCAGCTTGCTCTTGCTGTGCTTATATTAATAACCACCTCTCTTTAGTCTGTCACCCGTGCTGTTTGTCCACTCATCATCTACACCTGTATATTCTTTAGCAGGGCACATTTTCTAGAGATGTCACCCAGAGAACTGACTGAAGAGAAAGCTGTGACTGTTACCTAAAAAGGGTGACATAACGTGTCTTATACACAATTAGGGAGCCTAAATCAAAAAAAGTATGTGGAGTTTTACATATGCAACACAGAGTTTGACTCCTAATAAAAGTGCCACTAAATCTACATCAGTGGAAAGAAAGTCTGCACCAAAATATCAAGCAAGCAGGCAAACAGAAGTGGTGGCATTCTCTTTTCCTTCTCTCCTATTTTCTCTCCAGACCTACTCTACGACAAATCTTCAAACAGGTAGCGCAAACTGACAAAATATGGAGTGGGTTGCACAACCACATATTTGAGAAACACTTAATTAGGATGATATGCTGTCCCAGTAGGGGAGCCCAAATGCTGGCTTTTAGCTCCATTATTATGGATTTCTTTGCAAGTGTGGAGACAGACCCCACAGGGGAGAAGTCATAGCTGTCTTGGGGTAGAATGACAATTCTTTTTTAATTTCTTCAGCAAGAAGCAGCACTGCATCAGATGAAGATGAAGGATTGCCTCAGGCATTTCTTTTCCAATGCAGACAATGATTAATAAAAGAAAGAAAGATGGTATGAATGACCAGTATTACTGCAATTCCTTTTAAGTCACAATATAGCTACAGCGTCTGGCAACGCTAATTTGCTGCTGGCAACTTTATCCTGGCCTTCTTGGGATGGGAAAGATCTCTAAGAGCATGCCTGATTCCTAAGTTGCTCTTCATGGAGCAGTTCAAGATGGTGAAAGGAAAAAAATTATAAGTCCCTAGAGCATCCTGTTGTGCACTCTATTCCATTCTGCCCCAATTAAATAACTGAGTCCATGGTATCGACCATTTGCTTTAATTTCAGATGTAGGCACAATCATGGCAGCACACCTCTCTAGACTTTTCAGAAATTGATTCTCAGTCTGCATTAAGACACAAATTTAACACAAGAAAGGCAATGCTGCAGGAGAAAGTGCATCTGCTGACTTTCTTTGATCTTATAAATGAATTTGATCTCCCTGAGCAGGAGCAGGGGAATAACATCTCTGAGAAGTCAATACTGTTCACCATTGACTCTACTCCACCATTCATTATTTGTTGAACTCTGTAAAAGGGCACTGAGGGCACTACATCAGGGACAAGGACACAGAGGTCCACCCTCAATTTCTGCATGCAACCATAAGCATCACATTTGACCAAGAGCATCCCATTTCACCTCTTAGTACCTCCTATTCCCCCACCAGCAAAACTTCCTGCCTCTACCAGAAGACTCATTTTATTAGTCTGCTTCATACTGCCTTGCAGTTCAGGCCACATCCCCCATCTCATCAGCATATGTGGCCCAACTTCTCTTACTCTTTGGAATACCAGAAGCAGCTGCTCAGCTCAAAACACAGCTGCTCTGCACACAGGAAGCAAGAGGAGTCATGTGACTGACCTTTGCTTGGAAACGAGTGGCCAAGAGTCTTCTCACTTCTGCTAACAGGAGCCCCACTGGGACAGAGATTTACCTCTCAGGGACTAATAATGTGACCATTAGCCTCTGCACCCTGCCACACCACAGGACATAAAGTGGCTCTCTCACTGTGGAGAAGCAAATACTTGAGAAATGTTTGCGAAGCGCCCAGCCAGGTTCAGTTCCCATCCTGAAGGATACTGCTCTACGCTACAGCAATGCTCAGTGACAGGCACACCTGCCTTCTTCCATCTCTGGATGTTTAAGGAGAAAAACTAAAGAAAGACTGGTTTGTTCCTATGGTAGAAACAGGCAACAAATATTGGCCTTTCAGCCTAGGCCGTACTTTAGATCTCACAGACTTCCAGAAACACATGATTTGTCCATATCATACTGTCACTAGCTATTGAACTTCCTCACCTTCTGTGGGCAATGCACTCAAATAAGAACAGAAAACCCCTGGCAAATATAATGAACTACCCACAATACAAACCATAGGGTAAAAGCACATCACTGGTACGAGAACATCAGACCTTGTCAGTGCTTCATTACTCCCTAGGCTGAAGCTCCTTTAGATTTCTCTGCCTCTAATTTATGATGAGTTTTTGAATCCTTGCCTTCAGTGTCAACAGATCATCACACACTACCATAGTAGTCACTAAAATTATCTTACCTTACTCCACCTTTCACAAATGAAATTCAGCATGCGGATCCAGTACTTCAGTACTTTTTTTAATCAAGTCTGAAAGACACAAAAAGGACAAATTATTTTTGACTGAATCAATCCAAATCAACAGGCCAGTAGTATAGGATTTTTTTTTTTTTTTGGCGGGGGGGGGAAGAAGAGGGGCAGTAAGTAATAAATATAGGACCAAAATCCCACTAAAAACCTGTGAAAAAATGCTGAGTGTTAGCATTTTATAAGATAGCTTCTCTATAATTTAGAACAAAATTGTTCATTCAGTTTCAAACCTTCACCTCTTTATGTACACTCGGAGAACAAAGTCTGTATAATTGGGAGGTAGCTAATAACTCTATGGATCAAATTTTTTATCTTAAGGTCAAAATATGAACATTTCAAGTAGCATGCTTTCCAGTATCATTTTTAACCTGAAATATCCACAATTTTGCTTCAACAGAGCATGTTAGAAATCTTTGACTGTGGTACCACCAAACTGTGTCAAGTCAACAGGTTCCTATGAAGAGAAGATACTTCTCTACTAAAATGTACAGATGAGGCAGCCATATGAATATATACAGTAAGATTAAGAAAGGTAAATCCTTAATTTACAGAAAAATGCAGTCGTAAGCAAAGCACTCCTCAAAACATTAAATTCAGGGAAGATTCATATATAAAGCAGCGTTCAAATGTGTGATGCAGTAATCAAGATGCAATTCATCTGTTTACAGCAAAACTAACAAAGGAGAACCAGGACTGAAATAAAAGAAAGAAATTAAAAAGTACTAAGATAAAACAGCACCCTACAGACTAACAAGCACTTCTGTTACCTATTGGGAGCTTATCAGTTGAAAAAAACCAGGAGGAAAGAAGGCCTTCGACTCAGATAGCACAGCCACAAAAAGGGAGATACTTCACTAGGGTGTACCAGCCAATGTGCTCCTGTTGCTAGAAGAAGCAGCAATGAAACTAAGTCAGGAACTTCCTACAATAAGCTGAACACCATCAAGCTCGGCCTCCAACATGTAGAGAAAGGCTTGTGCTGACATGGAAGAGCCGCCTCCTGCAAAAACACTGTTCAACTCAGCAAAGTGGAAGCTCAGATGAGTTACAATTTGCTCTTCAGAGATACATAACAAGGGTTTTCACCACTGAGGTGAAAAAAGTGTTAAAATAAACAGGATGTTAACAAAGTAACAAACCTAAGCTGAATAATAGCAATGAAGAAAGACAGTTAAGCCAAGGGCAACCTTGTTTTCCATATAATAGGAGTATCATGTCAATGTTAAAACCAGATTGAACAACTCAGGAAACTTCATCACAGCAAAGCATCTAAAATTTCTTACAAAATTATACCTCTTCATAGAAGTGGCCTGCAAAGCAGCTTAGCTTTTGCTGTCTTTTCATAGTCCAAGGCAAATGCAGAACAAAACTCGAGTTTTGTGACTATTAGTTCAGATGAGAAGTAACAAATGATTTAATTAACACCGGCTTTTTGTCCTTCATGAGACAGAGACATCTAACATTACATGGAGCTCTCTTCAGGGTAAGTGTGATATGGGCGTTATTCAGAAAAAAAGTCATATACTATTTAAAATTATTTTTATATTGGCAAATTCAGTTGCAAAGTTCCAATTTAATATCCTTTACAACTTCAACTGTATTTCTTTAATACGGGTTTTTTTTTAATTTTTCCACTCTAAAAGCAGGGCAAGTGCTGTGAAAGCTCCTAGATACCATGAAGGCATCTCCAAGGCAAGTCATTGCCAGTCACAGCCACAAGATTAAGGGCTGATACTGCGGACCTACTACATTAAAATCCTGTAATATACTGTAAATCAGGTAATATACTGTACCACCATTCACCTTCAGGACCTCAAATATAAATACTTAAACCTGGTCAGTTATTATTTATTTATTTTAAGGAAGAAATTAAAATGGCAGAGACGATAAAGGAATCTAAAAATTCTATTTACAACACTGTGACAAAAAAAAAAAAAGATTAGTTCTGTGGAGAAAGGCAAATCCTTTTCACCTTTGTGGCTTAGCTCACATTTCTGTAAAACAGAGACAAGGCGACCTAGTAACTACATCGAGCTGCTTTGCTGCAGAGTCACATTTGTAACTTGCTCACAACCTTCAGGAAGTCACACCCATCTTGCAAAGCAACACTGAGATTAGTGATGTGTTTTAAAATCAACCCATCAGTGAGATTTTTTAATAAATACTTCAACTTCTGCAGAGAAGGCAAGACTACTCTTACCAATCTCTGCAAGTTCTGACCTCCTGCAGATGCCCTCCTGCTCTGCATCCCCTTCTGAAAGCAATTTTGGGTTTTCAACTACATTTCCAGAGGCCATCTTTAAGTTCTCTTCCTCAACCACAGTTTTAATTGCACTGCAGTTCTGTTGCACTTTGGTACCTGAGTGAGAACGGTCAAAGTGCAGTTTTAGCTGTAACAACCAAACTGAAGAGCAGCAGCATATGCCCAGGTATTACATTTCCAGAGATGCCAATGGCGCCTGCAGATGAACGATTCTAACTGGGCACTAATACAAGCCACCCTTTTTCATCCGACATTGTAAAGTTTTTAAATTACATTGCCCTGTAATAGCAGGAAAACCATAGCAGTGTGGTAATGTACTACTGTAGACTGCACCAAAGGATCATCTTCTTGAAGTTCTGCCTTCTGTCTCTGGCCTTTTGCATTAAGACATCTTCATTACAGAAAACAAGCAAACAAAAATCTATTAAAGACTGCAGCATGCTTTTGCTTAATTAAAACCATACAGAAATTGTTTTGCAATCGGTTGATGATGGCAGTTCAAACCTTAGAGCTTGCTGCCAGATTTTAAAAGCCATTCAGATCCTTCACTGTAAGAAAATTATATAGAGTGAGGCTTTTTTTCTCCCCAGTCACTTACACTTGCATCCAGGGTTACCACACATCAGTTCTCAGTTAAATCTGCCACACCATTATTCCAAAGTAATGCAGAAAGTGAAGTGCATGACATTATTTTCTGTAGAAAAACATCAGTGTGATAAAAAACAAACATAAAAATAACAAGGAATATACATGCTCCCACTGGAAATCCCTCACTTTCTCCTCCACATTCCCTTCTTCCTTCTTTCTGACTCACTGGATAGCAGCTAAATCATTCCAGGAAGGAAGGCACAACTTACCCTTCTCCTTTGCAATTAAATGTGGCGTCAACACTTGTCAACGTGATACCAGGTGTGATTCTGTCTGTTAGTTAATCAGGGAAAAGGAGAGCTACTTTGACTGGAGGTTAGCCTTGATAGCTTTTGTTCAGGTTCAGTCCAACAGATGTGCTGTTTGTTCAAGAGCTGTGTCAATATAAACTACTGTCTCCCATTGCCTGGCCTCACTTTTCCCCTCCTTCTGTCTGTCAGCAAAATGGCACATGTTGGTATACCCTACACGTCTTTAAAAAAAAAAAAATCCAAGCACATCACCTCAAAAGCAAACAACAACAACAAAAAAAGACTCCACCACCCCATCCCACTTCTCCCCAGAATACTTGGACAGAAAAAAGAGCAAAACAGAACACTTTGCAAAAGGTAAAATTCAAAACCAAAGCGCTCTAACAAGCTTGGGAGAGGGAAGGACTGTTTGCTGATATTACTGGCAAATTTGAGGAGCAAGAACCTCTGCAGTGGAGAAGAAGCTGAGGATGAACCACATGATAACAGAGCTGCAAACTAATGCTCATTCAAAGCAAGTTGTTAGACCTGGTGTAGCTCAGAAGATGTTTCCTGTAAACATATTTTAAAGTTTCCAATAATCAGCTACCAACACAGGCAGCATGTTCTTTTTCTAGTAGACAGAAGGCAGAAAATACTGTGTGCCCTGCTGTGCTCTGTCTGATCTCCTTTGCTTTGGGGTAAATAAAATACTGCATTGTCTAAACTCTCTAACAACTATATATGACTTTCTGGACTCTTTCTCCATTCCTCATTTTGAAATATCCGCTTACAGGAAACATAAGAACATAAGGAAGATAAACTCCCTTCATTCTGAGTGAATCATTATTGTCATCAATATGGCAACTCTTTTGGCAGTACTTACACAAGAGGCTATCACCATTATACCCAAATATACCCTCCAGAAAAAGAGGAAACTTGCCTTGTCTTCATCTCACTTCCCCAGAATTACTTCAGATTAGCTTGCATTATGTATGCAACCTGTACTGTGCACGTTATGTACACCAGATTAAAATTTCATCTATTCTCAGCTCCTGGTTGGGAAGAAATCAAACACATGTCTGCAACTCTATCTATCACTTGGTTGCAGCAGTGCTTTAGCATTCCTAATGCTAGGCCGTGTTCCTGAAGGAGCCACAACTTCTTGTCGGGCAGAAACCTTGCTCTGCAGCTGATTTTTATGAAAAGAAAAACCATAGAACACAGCAATATCTCCCCAGGATATTGCTGATCACATAGAGTCAGAACCCACAGCATGACCCAACATCAGGTCCATTCCTCAACACTGTCAAATACACACCTCCACAAAGTCAGTCTACATAAAGACTCCAGAAATAAAGTTCCACAAAATGGGGAGCCAGGAAGAGAAGATTACAAAAGACAGTCTCAAGGTCAAAGTGGTTTGCACAAGTAGATCCTGTATTTCATATTCTATTTTACATACTAAACAGAAGACATGGTTTGATTTCACAAGCATTACTGACCCAACCATCTGCTATGTGTTTATGCAAAAAAGGTGAGGTGACACCCAGGACCACGGTGCACCAACTGTGAACAGTTTTGTAATAGTGTTGACAGTAAATGAATGGTGTCCAGTACCTAAAATTCTCACTCTCTTCTTTCATTTATTTTATCATTGTCACAGTAAGGCACATTTTACTTAGTCACCAAATGCCCACAATGCCTCTCCCCTTTTTTATCATGAGAGGCAATGTTTTCAAGCTAGATAATATTTCACTGTAAAACTAAACATCCAAGGAACAATGGCTGGAAATTATCTTCAGGCAGTGTAACTAACTGATAATTTTCTGAGGATGTTCAGTTTTACACAAATTCCCAAGATGGTGAGACATTAAGATGGGTTTTCCTTACTGCACTGACCTTGCAATGTTCATCTTACGAGCCCCCAAATGCAGCTTGGGAGCTCATGTAAATGGGAACATTGGGTACTCCAGCCATGAAACATACCGTACAATATGGAGAAATCTAGGCTGCATTATTAACTTTTCATTTAAATAGTCATGTTTACTGTGAAGGCTGTTTTCTCAGAAATGTGAATCATAAAGGAACAGGGGGGAAATACAAGTTCTGGGAAGTTGGGAAAGACTTCATACTTCCAAAAAATAAATGCTGCACACTGTAACATTCTTCCTTCATCAGCTACAGCAGCCCTCCCAAACACCTATTTGATACATATCTTCTTAGCATTCTTTTAGATGTCTGCAAATGTTGCTAGTGACAATAAAGCATTGTGCTAGGAAGAAAAAGCTCTTCCTATTTATCCTGGATACCTTGCTCATGACTGGAAGGGGGATCAAATCTTCATACAAATTGAGTTAAATTACTAGAGTTCTTGTCTCCTACTTATCACAAATATAACACCAGCTAAGCAGATCTTCACTGATAAGTGTTCTGTCCTCCATTTGTCTTTCTGCCTAATTTTACATAAAATTGCTATTTAAAGACACCTCTGGTTTTTAAAGAGACTACTTTTACCTGTGCCAAATTTTTCTTGCCCACAATAAAATCTTACTGTGATTTGCCCCTTGTGACATTTTGATTTTCTATGAATTTAATTATTATGATGATATTTAGATATCTGAAATACAAATCCCTCTAACAAGCACAGAAAAGAACATGCAGTCCTTCTTGATGTATTGGGAAATACTTGCATCCCAAAAGAAAAAAAAAAGGCAAAGCATTTAGAAGGAAGTCAGAAACGAGACAACATGGGTGTTGAAGCCAAACCTTGCCCTTCCTCAGATCACACACACACATAGACACTGGCAGCCTTCCCTCACTTCCACACATAAAAGGAGCTGTTTCCCTCACACTCTCAAAGTGCAAATGGAAGTTAATTCTTCCATGTGCCCAACCAGGCCTCCCCCCTTCACTACTCTGTACCCTGAAGGTGCTCGTCTCTTTCCACTTTGCCCATGCACTCTGCCTCTCTTACTACGCCCCAGCAAAATCTGCCTCTCTTACTATGTACCTGCAAAAGAGTAGTCACTTTCCCATGCAACTGTCCTGAGTAAAATCAGTTTTCTGTAGAAGTGTCAGCATTATAATATCATGTCCTCATCAGAATCTACAAAGTTATGGGACAATGACGAGAAATCTTTCTTATGTAGGCAAAACCACAAAGGCCACATTCTTCCTATTACTCATGACCTCCTGTTTACCAAAACACAATTGAAAGTCATCTATTTCTCTCAGGAATTGAGAATAATTTAAGCAACTTTTCCCAGACACCCACATTAGAGAGAGAGTTTATGACAGAAAGAGCTCACTTCAGCCAGCTCAGTTGCATGCATTTTTATGTCATGTATTTAGAGCCACATTGCTAATATTTAGTGATAGTAATACTCGTGACACAATCCTTTTCATACAAATTCACCATACTATCAAACAGAGCTCAAAAGGGCTCTTCTTCCAAGTTTTCCTGAAACAACAGAGGATACTGTGAACATGGCATTATTTATTTCGTGTCCTTGTATGTGCATTATACAAATCAATGTTTTACCATTTTTCTCCGTCTGTCCTCAGGAGAAGCCCTTCCAACTGCTCAACAGAAATAACATTGAAGCCTGGAAAAAAAAAGTCTTACGCAGTCAGACTACTTGTGTCTGCTTCTGAAATGAGACAGAAGAAATCTTTTATAGCAGTGTGTATTTCAGGAATCTGGGACTTATAATACATTCACCTATCACTCACAGGAAACCCGATGAAGTTACTGGCATTTAGTGCAATCCAGAATATTGCAGTGTTGTCTTTTTTGTTTGTTGGTTGGTTGGTTGGTTTGGTTTGGTTTGTTTTTTGGGGTTTTTTTAACAGCAGACTTGCCATCCAAATAACCTGCATGCTCTGTTATTCACCTCTGCCTGTAGCTGCTTTGCCATCTGGCACTATCAAGAATTTATCTAAAAAGTAAATTTGAATTAAGGATCATGAACCCACTCCCTTTAAACTGTGTTTCACCAGAACATGGAAGGTCAATTCACAGTTATGTGAGACATCAAACCTACCAATTAGGTGCTGTTTATTTAAGCTCACACAGACGAGTCAGAGGTACTCTGCTGCTTTAAAGGCAAGGCATCAATTTGAAACAAAAACTGAGCTAATCCCAGATTTCTGCGTCCCTATAAAATACAAGGACAATTCTGCACAGAAATAACATGCCATCATAATCCAGGCCATAACCTCATTTAACCAGAGCAAAATGAACTATCCTCATCCTTACAGTGGTTCTGATTCTGGAGAACAGGGGGACAACAGTCATGAAGTCAAGTGAAAACCCCGACCCTGAAGGCAAATGAAAGGACCATCATTGTTATACTCAGAGTATAGGCTGTACCATTCACTCTTTATTGAACAGCTTCAAAATACACAAAGGTTTAAACAGACAAAAAATGAGAGCATGACTTTTTCTGCCTGATGAAAAAGCTCATGCAACACAATGAGCTGGGAGCCCCTCTAACAGTTCAAGCCTTCCAGGGCAAACTGGACGTGAGCACCACCTCCCTCTGTGTCCCTCTGCTTGAAATGCTCCAGGATTAAGTGAAGAGCTTTTCAGGACACACTATAAACAAAGATTTAACAACTCTTTCTCTCTCCTCTTTAAAACCGGGAAGCAAATCTAATCTCTACAAGAAGACTTCTTCAGAAAACAGGAAAAGGGGCCTAGGAGATGCCTTCTAGATGCTTACACTTATACAAGACCCCAAAAATAACTCACGTAAAATTTGTCGTCTCTAAAAATTACACAAATAAAAAGAGGAGTTCTCCAACAAACAAGATGGTCCAGTACTGCAAATGGTGCTTTCATACTGCTCACATGCAAGGATTTTATTCCAATAAAACTCCAGTTTACATAAGCTTATTTCAAATATGCAAAAAAAGAAACAAAAACTTGTAAAAAAACCCCCAACTCATACCATTTTTTTCCCTCCTTCCATTTCAAATTCCTATTTGAAAACAGAAATGCCGTGCTGTTCTCTAACAAGGATGTACTACACAAACACCAAGATGCTGCTTTTTCATATACTGCAGAGTCCTTTCTCAGGAAGTCTAATGTCAAACAGCACATCACCATAGAAAATATGGCAACCATTTTTTCTGGGGAAAAAATAGAAATCCTTGTTGAGTGCATAGGCCGTGTTTTACTCTGTGTACAACTCAGCTTCTGATACAGCAGTGGTCCAGTTTGGGTTGATCATTAGCTAAAACTGTAATACAATAAAAAATATCACTCATATTAAAGATGACTCACATAAATTAAATGATTGCAATGACAGGATTGGATTTCCCCTAAGTTCACCATCAGGCAAGGCTAGTTATAAATCATTGCTAATGCAGCTTTTTTGTAAAATAGGACAGTAAGTGCTTCCTCCCACGAAAGAATTTTGGAGAAATGCTTTTATTTTCTCTAGGGTCCTCACTTCTCCACCGACTACCCACAGCAACAGCTCTGTTTCCTGCAGCCATTTCCTGCTGTCACGGCAGGGAGAGGTAGAACAACATGCCCAAGGATGATGCCACTGCCTGTTTTGAAACTTCTGCTCAAGGACTGAGAGAGCAGAACACGTAAGAGTTCAGAGTTAATCCAGCAGCTCCCCGACTGCCAGGAAGGCTGACAACAGGCTCAGAGTAACATAGGTAGGGCCTGGCCAGAAAAGACACCACCAAAAAAAAAGCAGGAGGTTTTACAAAGGAAGAAACAAATAAAGGACAGCCTGAACACCTCACCTGTTGTTTGGAACACAAGCAGCACAAGGAGCAAAAGGAAATTGCTGAATTACATGAGCTTTGTGGCATTCAAGGCTTTTCTAGGTGGAAAACTTACCAAGGGGAGAGAATCCACACCTGAGCAGCTGAAGTGAGAATCAAAAAGGGGGCTTAAATTTCAGCAGGAAGTTTACAAAAGCTTTAGAGAGGAGAAAGTAACAAAGCATGGCTCTGTAGTAATGCAGATACAAGAAAAACAGCCACGATATCCTGTAGGTTAGGAACAGGAGGGGAGAACCAAGAGCTGGGATCTTCTGTTTAGATTTACAGAAAAGAAAGGCCAAGGAGATCGTGAACTCTCACAGTTCAAGTCCTGCCAAAAGTACCAGTGAAATAATCCAAATAGCTTCTGCCACTTGTTACCTTTGCAGCCTAATACAAAGCCATCTTAAGGTAACAAAACCCAGCTTTCAGGGTGCCTAGAGAACAGACTTTGACAAGCCCTGTTATACTTACTGCAAAATCCCTCCACAGAAGGATCAAATGCAGCTGGCTCCCTTGCACTTAACCCAGATATGATCACTTCCCTGCACAAATCTCTCCTACCTTGGATGTCTATGTTTTCAGTTGTAACTTGCTAATTACATCCCAAAGAAGGCACATAGTTATTGACATGGTATCACAACAATCACTACTAGAATTGCATTAGCTCTTCTCAGAAGCTCTCCAACTCACACAGAACAAACTGTCTAGCTGTCTTGGAAGACTGGACTTCTTGTTCTATTTTCAGCTGAGATTCCTTTCCCCTTAGTGGCAACCCAGCAGCAGAGGGATGTGAGGAGGACATAAATCAGAGGGAGTTCTCTCTGGTGGTCAGCTCTTACACAAACAGTCTATGAACAAATAGATGGAGAGGATGTCTTCAGGCTTGTGTTGATTTAGGGGCTGTCACCCTGGTTTTTAGATGTCTCAGGGGCTGTCATCCTGTTTTCTAGATGTTAAGCATTTTCGTGAAATGTCTTTTGAAAACATTAACGTTAATTTTTTACCTGTGTCCACAATGTGTAACAATACAGAAATTATATAAACTAAACTGAAGATAATTGAGTTTCATTATAATAAATTATTTGTTCTGACATAATACAGAATTCATACCAAAAGGAATACTTAAAGGCAGTCATTAAGGCACAGTTCTGACACAATCTTAAGTAACAGTAATTACGATACAAGTCAGTGGAAAAATTAAGACTGTAAAGAATGTTTTATTTCTACTTGTTTGGATTTGGGAGGAGAAGGAGACCATCAGAAATTTGTTAGTGAACAGTCCCAAAACCAAACCTAACATTGTTTGAACTAGTTTGCATTTATAATGCTGTAACATGAGAAACATTTAATACCAGAAACATAAATCATTAAAATTAGTAACAAAATTTTTCCTCTGGGAGTTGGGTATCCATGACGGATATTGTTGTAAAAGCTCCTCTCACACTCTAGTTTTCCAAGTTGAATGTCACCACAAGTATAAGGATACTACAAATGCACTAACAGACCTTATTTTTCATTTTATTAAGAAAAGTAATCTACATTAAAAGCTAGAGCAGCACCTAATCTGGTTAATTCATAGCAATGAAAACACTGTACATCAGCAAATGCTACAAACTAGCAAACAGAAGAAGAACCTAAAGTATGCTGTCATTTTTAAATGCTATTACTACGGCACTGTGTTTCTTCCAGAGAAGATGACAATTGTCCCTTTTATGTAAATTCTACGTGGAAATGAGTGGTAATTTCAAGTACCTGAAAGTAATCTAGTAAATGAACAGGTTTTGAAAATACCCTCATTCCCACTGAAAACGAGCACAAGTGATGTGGCTCCCCTATTACTGAAAGCAGCTGCCAACCTCACTGTACGATGCACTTTAAAAAGATACTGCTTAGCAAATCCACAATAAATGGGGAAAAAAAAAAGAGGAGAAACGAAAAAAGTAAATTAAGATAAATTCATTACTGCAATTCAAAACCAGAATCCCTAGCTTATAAAACCTCTTGTGGGTAATACAGCAAATGCTCAAGACTCAGTGGATTTGACATGAGCATAAGCAATACCAGTCTAACCTACATTAAAATTATAGCACTAAAGTGAGTAAAATAGCAGTAAAGCCACTACAAACAAATGTTAGACCTACTCTACATATATCAACACTAACTAGAATATGTCTCATTTCTTGCATATTACTAATTGTCAGTACACGACATATGTGCTTTTAGTGGCACAAGATGAAAATCACCCCAATACCTGGAAGTACCATTGATAGTATTTAAGAAACTGTTTACATCCAGGCACTGCACGGATCACATGCACAATCCCAGCCTGAATGCTGAAGGCAAAACAACACAGTAAAGGTAAACAATTATTTTGCTACTTCTAATGCAACTGCTTTTTTTATTCTATTGACACAAATTCAGTAGGCAAGAACTAAATAACTGCAGCACTCTCCAAAGAACAGAGAGCTGCTCAAAAACTACTTGTTTTCCTTGCCCTACCATCTAGCAGCACTGTTTCTTCAAAAGAGGTCTTCTGTCCTTAACATGGCTGCCATGCCTTACATAACATCAATGAATGAGAAAGTAGTTATTTTGTTTCCAGGACGCACACTGCCCATTAGCCATTTGATTTTCCATATGGCACAGCAAACACTCCAGACAAAGCTTTGCGGTAACGCAGCTCCAAAGATCAGCATCCTCTGAGAATAACAGCAATTCAGACTTCACAAGCTCCAAATTCCCTTTGGCACATACATAAATAAATAGGCATTCTTACCTTAAGAAAGCAATACTAATAATAATAGTGGGTGCTCAGTAGAGCCTCCTCTGTTTCATCTGTGCTCGTAAAAAGAAATCTTGGTGCAACTGTCTGCTGCAGCAGGTAATCAATAATATAACCTGCTTCTTCTGTTGCCAGAGCTGCTCCATCTGAACGCTAGCTAACGTGAACACTGTCAGTGTGAGTCATACCAGTGACTCAGAGCAGATGCAGAGCTGCAGGAGGAGTTTAAGTTTCAAGGCTTTCTCTCTCTCCAGCTCCCTGTCACACAGGCACTCACTGCCTGCCTGTGTCTCTGCGTGTGCCTGCAGACTGCCCCAGCTTGTTCTTGCAGCAGAAGTTGGATTTTATCCTCTGCATAATCTTGGAGAGTGGAGGGGTTTTGGTTTGTTTGTTTTGGAGCTCGGGTTTCTCCCCCCAGAACAGCAATTCTGCTTCTTCACCACAGAAATATTTATCGGGAATGCAAAAGCTTGCGGTGCAGACCAAGTTAATACCATAGTATGTCAGGTGATGTGTTACCTGTGGGCTCATGTATCTCATCAAGAATATGGGCAGAACTCACAAAAAACAGGAAAGACTGTAAAATTATTGAGTCTGGGCAATATCCATTTATTCATGACAACTTTGTAGCAAAGTGTCTGATTTCATTAAGTACTCGGCATGGCAAGTTTGGTCTCAAATGCAGTGAGATGAAAGAACCATAGGAAGGACTATAGGAAGAGATGCACATGAGCAGAAACGCTGTGTGCCTGACACCAGTTTAGCAGAGAAAAGAGCCTATAGGAAAAGAGAATAGCTGCATTACAAACAGGAACAGTGCATTCGAGTGTAAGGTTGAGTTCCACCTCACCAGGCACTGATAAGCTAATCAAAGGAGCATTTTGAGCACATTTATTTCCCAGTCCTGCCAGACTCCCCACCACGAACAAGCGAGAACAGGCATCATAAAACCAAAGTTAGGCACTTAATGCTGGACACTCTTGATATGCGTTGCTGTACTGATCTCACTTATTTCTGAAAGGCACATCATACTAAGCAGTTGCAGTATTTAACAGATTCAGCCTTCAAGAGAGGCAGATGAAGCCATCCAGCACAGAGTCATCAGGTTACATGGAAACAAATTACAGTGGGATGAATCAAGCAAGTACTGTCAAAAGAAGATGCTGGCTGAAGGAACAATGCCACTAAAACTCGCAGACCTGCTTAACAGCCACTTATATAAACATCCCAGATAGTCTGGGGAAAAACACTTGGTTTATGTCAAAGCATTTACAGCTGAACATTTTTCCTCATACTTAGCAAATGTCCAGTTGGCTATCACCCAGCTAAACAGATTTGTGTTGAGATTTCTCATGGAAAGACTAATATCAAAGCATGACTTTCATGGGTCTGTGTGTTTAGTCATTTTAAAGAATTCCTTCTTTTTCAAAGCCCAGTAAAATGAAAGGTACCCCTACCCATTCAATCCAAGTATGTGTGCAGCACTCTTCAGGACTGCATCTGGCTGCTAAAACTGCTGAACAAACTCTGTACAACTGATGGCGAATGTTTACTCCCTGTATCTCAAAGCAGCCAAGAACACTGCCTTGGCAGGGACCAAGAGATGAGAAGGAATCAAGCTGAGCAAAACAATCCTTGAAGTATGGAGACAGCATAAACAAAGGGGATATAGAATAGCTGGTATCTATGAAGATACACTGAATTAAATTCTTTCCCCTAAAATCATTAGTATTCTATCACTTGGAAAATCTTCTGTTGAATCCTATCCTTTCCCCCAGTTTACTAATGACAGTGAATATAAATTGTTCCTGTCACGCTTCCAAGGCTTTTTTTCATGTTTTAAATGCTTAAATAGGCAAGAGAATGCTAACAACCACAGCATGTTAGGGGAAAAAGAAAAAAAAAAAAAAACAAACAAAAAAACCAAACCAAGACCCCCGAGATTTTATTCAGGAAAACTAACATGGTCCAAATGGCATCTATGATACAGGCAGAGAAGACAAAACTGGATGATACTTTACATGTCTGGGGGTTTGGAGGATGGTAGTTTACTTTCTCTTGGGAGGTGGGGAATTGTATTTTTTATCTCCTTTAAAATATATGGCATGCAATTGTGTATCTACATTTAATTTTGTGCTGCTGTCCAGCTAACAGCAAAGATTTGGATCAAAGCTGACTCAAAGAAAACAGCTGTTAAAGGCCTCAAAGAGATAAAGCACACAAGAGCGAGCACCCACTGTGTAAAATGCACATACTTGCTTCAGCTGCAAATGACCTCATCTACAAATCAGATGTAATTTAGCTGCTGTAGACAGCAGTTTCCTGCTGTTTAATTGATCAGTCTTTTTTGCTGGACCTTCTGCAGTACAAAGGGGTTACGTCAGGGGTTGAAAAGTAGGAAAACCTGAAGCTTCTTACTCCAACAGAAGTAAACATACACAGATGTGGATGAAATCTTGACCAGAAATTTAATAGAGCCTACTGAACTAAACACTGTTGCAGGAGATTCTGCATTAAGAGGCAGTGTACACTATTATAAACGCTTTACAGTCTACAGTCTACAGATAATGTAGACCTTCTTAAAAGGTCCTTCTTCTCCTTCAGGTAACAAGCAAGCAAAGGCTTTTCTATAGTACCTATTCAACATGGTAATACGCTCAAGAATCTTGCTCCTCCTCTCACCTCCCTGTCTCTAGGAATTAGTTTATTTGGCTTTTTTTTTAAGTCATCATTAAGCCAGCAATGGTGGAAATGGTTTCCTACAGCCTATTCCAGATTGTCAGATTTCTTATTAACCTGCATTCTCATGAAAGCTCAGACTGTCCTTACTGAGAACATGAACCTCTAACCCTGTTTCTGAGCCTTATTCTTCTTAGGTTATGCTGTCTGGGGGTAGGGAGGGAATGGAAAAAAATAAAAAAAAAAGCATTCATTTTCTTCAAGGACAGACCTGGCTCCTGATGCAGTACAGCAACAGAAGCAGATTGAGGACCACTGCCAATATCCACAGTGCCTCCTTCCATCCTCACCCTCCTAGCTTTCCAGTCATCTTTCCAACAGCTATACTCTCTGCTGCATCCTAATATTTTGTAATCTTGTTTTTCTGAGCCCTGTGTAAAGGTAAGAGTTCAGAGCTGCTAATTTCTGACACATTTTCAAGAGGAAAAGCAGAGCTAATTTCCTGAACAGGGTCGTACTCCCTTTATCACTGATATGGGCATTACAGTACTTTCCAAAGTACCAGTGAGCAGCCACACACAGAAGTGAGCACTATGCACACACACGGTAGAAGACACCCACTGCAAAAGGAGCATGTATTTTGAAAATATATAGAGACAAGAAGTTGAGAAGATAAATATTCTTTGCATTATCTTACAAACACAGCTAACTGACTTGACACATGTCCACAGCAAAGCAAAATGCAGAAACCAGATCTCAGTGCCTAGCTCACTAGACTATCAGACTTCTCTTTCCATGCATCTCACTAGCAGGTTCCTTTCTTCCATCTAATTACCTTTCATGGGTATTTTGATATGCCATGACAAAAGCACTGTTTGATTCTCAGGAAAATTAAGACTCCTGCTGGGAAAAGTGTCCAAACCAGAATCTTTACCCTGCACAGACAACATACAGAGGAAGCCACACATGAAAGTAGATCTTTAGTGATTGGGTATGGAGGGGAGGGAAGAGCACTTACCACAGCTATCTCAAGGTTTCTGAAGATAAATAACAGGACACACTGTAGCAGTTGAACTTTTTACCCTCACTACATCATCCACCACTCAGTAGCATCTCGCAGTTCTCTTTAAAAAGCAGTTAGCAAAGCAACCCACAAGAGGCTGTGGGAAACCATTTCCTCCACTCAAGTACATCTCTTCACTGAGACCACCTCCTCAAGCTACTGCTATAGCTATGACCCACGTAAAATGTATTTTTTACTACTCCCTAACAATCCAAAGCTATGCAGGCTGCAATGGGAAGAGACAACAAAGGGACAAGCTGTCAGTAACACACTGCCTGCAGATCTCATCTCGGAGGGAAGTACTTCTGCAAATCCACTGAAAATGCAAAAGACAACCTAAATGCCCATTTCCTCTTAATTGTCTGTTCTCAGCAGATGAAGCAACAAACTGCAGAGACCAAGATCAGAGAAAATAGCCAAAACAAGACAAGGACAATATTTCTCAGAGCAACAAAGACGTACTGCCCAGAGGAGAGACTGGTTCACAGACGCTGCTGTGGTTCCTGCATATACAGAAAACGACACATTGCAAAGGCTTGCCTGGGTAAGAAGGACTCTCCAGATTGCACTTGATGTCAGCACAGTGTCAGCTGATCTTCTGGCAGCCGGCCTGCTCACATCTATCCACTTCTGCTCTCTTTTTCTCTCTAATGCTAACATCTGCCCATGTTTTGCATCAACAGAAAAGGTCAGCAAGACCCTAATGACATGTTAAACCTGATAATCAAGCAATGCACCATTTGCAATTACTGTGTGCCTGCTCTCATTGCCCTTATATTCAGAATTCACTTTTTTCCTAAGAAAATCCCAACACAGGGCAAGTGCAGAAGAATCTGTAATCTCAGATCTTACATACATGCCATAGAGTTCAGTTTGGATAACAGAGAAATCATGTCAGAACACACCCAGTCTCCCCAGGCTTCCAAGAACATTAAAATATGCTCTATCAATATAGACACAAATTTCTTATTCCAAACAATCGTTATTTTTCTATACAATGCACAACTACCCCTCTGTTACAAACCAACATGCTTATTTTCTGCACTCCTACAATCACTACAATTGAATATTGACCTGTAAATCCTAAGAAAAGAGACACCCAAACAAACCCAGGCATACTTGAGGCGAGCCTGTCTGACTTAAACACCGCAGTTCTTCATACTGTCTAAGAAAATTCTATACTCTGATGGATATTTGCTAAATCCCTTGATTTTGCTCACTCAATATACTCTAAACATTTTCAAACTGAAGTTTTTCCTTTTGTCTCCACAATGCAGGGCTTGCAGAACTCATGCTGCTGACCTAAGACTGGTAGGTTCTTCAAATGCCTCAGAAAGAGCAATTGTCAGTGCTGGAGAAAGTGGATGCAAGACTTATTGTTTTCCCAGTACCATCTGCTGCACTGGGGAAAACAAATCAAAACCCTGTAAGACTGAATGCAAAGCTGGACATTTTTGATGACTATTCCTGCAGCATTTGATATAAAATTTACTCCTCACTTCCACAAAGAAAGAGCAGCTGTAATACGAGATTTCTGTGGCTGCACAACAGATTTCTAACGCTTTGTCTTATCTTCCCAACTCATCTGCAGTCCTTCAGAAGTTAACCAGTCCCTATTTTCAGCAGGGAAATCAACTTCTGATAGGTTCCTAATTAACTGTAAAACCATAAAAAGTAACTGCCTATCTAGACATGTTTATGGGCCTCATTCTCTTATTCCTATTTTTGGCATTCTTTGCCTCCACTGTGCAAATGAAAAAAAAGAAGTCTTGCTCTTAGTATAGTGTAATACAGCACTTCACAAAATGCTAAGAGGGTCCCCAAATGTAAGTAGATTAGTAAAAAAAATAAAGGCCACAGGGTTAAACCATTTTTCTTCTCTCTCAAAATTCTTTATTTCTTCTTTCAAAAGAAGATATTATTAGAAATATAAGAAAACAATCCAATCATAAAGAGTTATCTGCAAGCTCATAACTTTTAAGTCATGATGTATTTGTGGTACAGTGGTAATTATTCTCCAGATAAATGCCACCAAATAATCAATGAGACCACTCAAAAACTAAGGTACTGTACACGTTGAGTTGCACATCCAGCGGGGAGCCCAAGGTGGAAAAGCTTATTAAAAGTGCTGATAATGGAAGTGTTTCTTTCATGATTAATCTAAATTTTGACATTCAGAACTTAATTGATTTGAGACCATTTGGGATTTTTCCTAAAATTGGGTCACAGAAAAAGCTCACTAGAAGTAGCACTGTGGTGTTCCTAATGGGATTTCAAAAAATCTTTATGTCAAAGGTTACATGTCTTATTCTAAGAACAGTCAACTCTAAACTGGCAAATCTACAGAGACAGTAAAAGTAGGCAAGTAATAATGATTTTAAAAAAGCACAGATTCAGAATCTCCTTATTAACTAAACCATTTTCTTTTCTGGCAGGTACATAAAAATACAGACCCTACAGAGACCCACCAGTTATGACAACTTTTTCCATGTATCTGCTGGAAGAGCAGGTGATATATCAGTGCTGTGATGGGTTTCTGGTTTTCTTTTCAATGAGTTTCTCTTGTTTATGTATAATCCATAAGCATGCATTAATATATTGCTATATGTTTAGAGTATGTTCACTTTTTTAGTAGAGTAAAATGTCTCTGGCGTGGGATGGCTTGGTTACTAAGGTATGACCAGAGATAACAGATGCTTGTATCATATAGTGTTTTGGGAAAAGACGGAGTCCTTGAATTTTATATTACCATACAACCTCTTGTTTATGGTTAAACTGCACTAATCTAAACCGGTAAGATTACTGGCGTCATCTTCTTATATTATAAAGACAATAAAACAAGTATTTTCTATCAACCTGCTCTCTCTCATTTGCACCTTTTTCTAATTCTGTGAGGTACTTCAGCTCTTTGGAATTGATGGCTGCTCCTGCACCTGCCTGACGATGGTCAGAGCCCACAGGTCCTGCCACTCTGCAGCCCTGGGAGCTGCAGCTGACCCTTCCAGCCTGGCTGGGCCACAGAACTAAGGCTTCCTTCACACAGAGATTAGTTTGGTGAAAAGCACAGGTCTGTTGGCATACATTTTGCATCTGAGACAAGTGAAGATAGAGAAAAAGCATGACCCTGGAAATGAGGTCACGTTTTCCTCATTACCTGTTCTCCAGATTACCTCATAGCTTTTAACCCACATCACAGGACAGCTGGTTTTCCTCCCCCCAGCTCATTTTAGGTTTTTCTGGGGGGATAAGGTATGGGACTGGATGGCTGTGTCTCATTGCTTTGGTTTTTTTCCAATGGAAGAATGAAGCAGATTGAGGCTGAGGCACAAGTTTCTAGGGCCCAGCTCACTGAGGTGATAATGATTTTATTCATTACTTGCCTGACATTATTCGAAGAGTCTTGGGAACTGAATCTTAAGCTCTAATTAGCACATTTAATATTGGACAAGCTTTCTTTAGGGTATTATTAAGTAATTCTGGGAAAATACTTGGTTTTGGAAGGAAGATATCCATTTATCTCCCATCCAAATCTTGTGACATTGACTCTAGTCAATGTAGAATGCTTCAAAGAACTATTTAATAAATGACAGCACATTCCTAGAAAGGTACACTCCAAACTACATTCACTTTTGCAAGCTGAGGATTTCAAAAACTCACTAAATCATTTTAGAGACAAAGAAGACTAACAGAAAAAAACCTGGCTATAAACACAAAACCACCAGTACAAGACAGCAAGAGCCACAAGGACAGGTAGTATGAAAATACTTCATCAATTGCAATATTCCAAAAAAGCATTAATTCTCTGTTAATTTCTCTTGGAAAAAAACAATTCTAGTAACTCACCATGCAAGGGCTTCTAAAATAGACTACAGAACATCAACATTTGCTGATTATATGAATAGTCAACAGAGACAGCAAGCTGAGCAAAGAGGAAGAACACAGAGCATGGAAATTATGGGATCCACACCTACAACTGTGGAAGGACTCTTAAAATACACAGGCAGTAATTCAGTGTTACAGCTGTAGTTAAGATGGAAAAGGAAACAGAAACATTAAAATGAAAGACAAGTAAAAGCTATCCTCACATTAAACCAGTTTCAAAAGTATGGGTGTCTCTTTTTTTTTACAGTGGGTCAAAAACAGGGTAAGATTTAAGCAGCACCTGTTTTGGGCAGAGTTTCTAAATAACCTGCCTTTTTTAGGAATTCATGTAATAGGCTGAAACCACACAAATACTGGCTAAACACTATTTCAAAAGGACTTGACGCTTTGTCAGCTTCATATAAATAAGCTAAAAATTTATTTTTATAGACTATAATAAATAGGTAGTCAACACACACCTTTTTCTTCTACAAAAATGAGGCACATTTCTTCTACCTGCTCTCTCCCTCGAAACTCTTCCTCCCAAAAACCAAATGATTGCATGTTTAAAATATATATATATTTAAGACATGCCTGAGCCTTTTTAAAGACAGTAACAAACTCTGTATGAAACTGGTAGCAATCAGCACCTATATAAGAAAGTGAAAAGGGAATAATAATTTTTTACTTGCATAGAAAAGAATTCCACAGGAAAGCAACATATTTTTGGTAAAAAAAAAAAATGAAAAGTGAGAACCTAAAATACTTCATTAAAGAAACAAAAATCTATTTATTCCTCCTACAGATGCAGCCTGCTAAACAGGAATAAAGGAATATTTCAGTACAGAAGCTAAAAAGTCATGCCTTTAAATTCTGCAACACCTCTTCAATAGGTTGAAAATTACTACAGTTCATGCTACCCCTTATATGCAATGTGGAGGATGAACAGACTGCATTAACAAGAATGTCCAGGAGAGTCAGAAAATGCACTTATTCTCTACTTTCTCAGCAAGAACACAGGCAGAGTGTGATTCAGAGCACCTAAGATAAGCAGGAGCTATGTTGCTAACCTAGATTCTGTCGGGAATTACCTCCATAAAGGCAATAGCTTTCCTCTAAAACCACAGAGGGGATGAAGTCTGCTGGTGTTCATATGCCCCAATCAGGGCTACCAACAAATGAAAAATTCTGCAGAAGATCTACAGAAATGCTGCAGTGGCTTAAGTCAAATAGCTATCCAGAAGAAGCACAGCTCAGAATAGAACACAGACAGGAAGAATCTCTGGTGAGATTTTTTTACAAGATAATAGAAGAAACCGAGGAAATACAGAGCAGGGCAATCAAGTCTCTCAGCAAGGCAAAGATCAATGTTAACCATCAACAGGATACAAGTTCCAGCTAACACACCAACCTGAAAGTAGTTCTTAGGATATGGTCTTGAAAGGAGAGAAGTCAATAGCGCTGTGGTGGCTCACTAATGGGGCAAACTGGTTTAAAGAGCAGGAAATAGAGTGATGGCAAAAGTGCACAGCAAGTCATCTCAGGGGAAAGTGTGGCAGGACAGGAAAAACAGCACAGTTAACTCTGATGGAGAAAGATGCAAAGAGGTGGATTCAGGACAGGAGGAACTCAGGCAGAGACAGGCACACATTTCCTCAGGCAAGAGTGAGCTGACTGATTGACAGGCTGCTCAGAACAAAGAGAGATGTTTGGGAAAGCTGTGACAGTAAAGGGAGAGAGAGGAGACAAAAGGACCAGGGAGAAATCATCAGGAAAGCTTCACAAAAATATTATTTGGCAACAAAAACAATGTTTGCTAATTCTCTGTGGAAAAAGACCCCAGTTTTTCAGGTCTGTCTCTCATTTTGAATTTAGGCAGAAGAGCTTTAAAGCTGTGCATAAAACTTTGCTATAGTTACCTCTGCTCCTTGACAGCAGCAAGGCCTCTTCCACTGACCCAGCTGTCTGAAGAGCCATGAAAAGCTCTACAGGTTTCCATCTGGAAAAAGGTCCAATTGCATTTTCTGATGAACATATCACTCCCTGGAAGTTTGAGTCTGACTGTCAGCAAACCAAGTGAGACACCAAACCTATAAAGCTTTATTTAGTCAGAGGCTTCAAAAGTCACTCCCTTCCTTGTTCAAGGGGACTAACCATTTACCATGAGCCAACAAATTCTTACATCAAAGCTACTTCACATGAAGTATTTAAGGTCTGCTTAGCTTCTTTAATGCAATAAAAACAATAATACTGAATAAAGGGAAAGCAAAACCATGCAAGTTTGCAGTGCTGCAATCAGAAACTCCTGGCTGGGCAAACCTTTAAGCAATCTTCAAAGGTTTGGCTCCTGAAGCTGCAATACGGATTTATGCAAGTCCTCCAGGATTTCTGAGTGTGCTGGAGCACAGTTACACAAAACACATGACAAGCTGAGCTTGGATGCTGTTTTAGACCACCCATCTCTGAAACTCCTGGCCTTTTGGCTCATGACAGAAATACTCCTTTATTGTCAGCACAGCTTTCTCCAAGCGTCGCTTTGCAGATTGGCACTAGTGTCATTTTTCAGAATTGTGTGGTACCAACAAAAAAGCCTACAAGAAGAAAAATATCAGTAACTCTAGAAGAACTGCTGTGCAGAGCCTCCACAGGATATTCTACTGCATGGGCTGCAGGCCTGGAAGAGTACTGTGGGGCAGGTGTGGCCTCTAATACAGCAGAAGCCACATAGAATAATGAAAAATGGTACTGCAAGTTTAACTTTTTTATGATACTCTCTTATCAACACCCTGAAATCTATAACGAAACCACCTGTAGCAGTTACCTTTTATTGTCCTCTTTAAGTCCACACACTAGTTTTTCGACTTTGAGCAGCTAGTTAATACAGAGTCTTCTTGAAGAACTGGATGTCAAATACAGGAAGAAAGGGTAACTAACAGGACTGCTTTTTTACATCCCAGAAAGTTGTGGGGGCTGCTCATCCTTTTTCCTCCAAAACCTGCTACTCATCAGTTTTCTCTAAGTACAAAGAACACGGAAGGAAGGTGTGAAAAAGGCAGTACTATGGTACTCCAGTCTCAGCCTAGTTTCTAAAAACTAAAGACATTAACAGATGAAGTACAGGACAAACCTGGCTTAAATGCAGCACTGTGGAGAATAATAGCACCAGCAGAATGAAAAGCTGTTTTTAGCTCACATAACACTCAACATACCCCAATTTGTGTACAAAGCAGACCAACCCTAGTTTTTCAAAATAGCATAAAATTAATCCCAGCAAGACACGGGGGATACTATTCAATTTGGGGGAGCACTAAGAGCAGCTGGTGCAGAGCAGCATGTCTCCAAGCTAATCTCTAAACTGTTATCAAGTCCCAGAGTGCTCCTACTATCATCTGCAAGCACAAAAAAATGAGACAATTCAGGAAATTACTGTTAGTCCTTTTTCTCTTCCCCCAGTCTTTTAAGCCTGAGAGTTAACAACTCTAATAAGAAAGAAAAAGAAAAAAAAAAGACAAAATCATTTTTCAGATAAGTAATTAGACTGGTAGGTCTTATTTTAGACAGAGATTATCCAGTTAAACATCCAAAAATATTCCATCTCCTAGGTATTTTTTGTCCTGTTGCCTGTTTGAACAAACACAATATAATCTATTTTCGCACTATACAATTGTCATGGATACTGAAGGATGTGATTTGCACACTTGGGGCTAATTAAAGGTAATGTCAACACTTATGCACACATGCACCACAATCAAGCACCTACCTTTCTCTGCAGGTGAAAACACGAAATTAGTCAGCTAGTTTTTGTGGTCATTTAGCTCTATTTCCTCAAGTCTATCTTCTTTGTCACCCTTCAAATTATTAAAGCAGTTCTGCCACAAAATCATTCAGAGCAAATTATCTGCTTGAAAACCATACCTATAGACAAGTGTAATTTTTAAAAGTTAAAGCAGGAAGAGTTTTCTCCCTGCATTCCTTTAAGCAATATAAAATTTGTACCAAAGAAGTAAATCTTGTATTTATAAGAAATCCTTTAACATATTTCTCAAAAAATGTCACTTAGAACAGGTAGGTATGGCTACATAGACAATAAAACTTGAATCTCTTTAGGATAAGTTCAGCAAATACTTTGAGGGGACAGTACAGAGGTACAGGCCTACCCATCTTAGTGCATATACTCATCCACATCTGGCTCAATACTGCATGGAGAGACTGAAGATCAAACCAAGGAAAGGCATGTTTTGCAAAGAAAATTAAGGCAGAAAAACACCTTAGGACGAAACTGCTGTGGTAGACAAGATACACCCTCTATTGCTATGTTGCCCCAAGGCTGGTGCACAGTCAGAAGTTCAAAAGCAACCATGGTTGTATATAGTGTATCAGGAATTATAAACCTTGTGATATTCAATGTTTTCCTCAAATGCCCTATTGCTAACATTGCAAGACTAGGCAAAAGTCTCAGATTTGACTTAAAATTAAGTAACCATCACTGCAAATCTCTACTCTTTTGTGTTTTAGCAGAGGGAACTTAGAAGACCTGAACCACAAAAGTTCAAGTGAAAGAACACTATTAGAAGGATTTCCACCTCAGGGTTATTTGAAACCCCATTACAACTAGCTTGAAGAGCGAGTTTTGACCACTAGCAGCAAGGTAGCTGCACCCAATTACAGTCACTTGGACTGGAATACTGCAGAAATATTTAGACCAGGTTTAAGTAGTAAAAAGAAGGATGCACGTCGGCACAAAAGACAAAAAAAAGTAAGCTGCTTCCTTCCATATGGACAGCCCTTTTCTCTCAAAAGAATAGCACCAAGGTGAGACTTCCCTCTAGAAAGACAAAGGCATCTTCTGTCCATTGCTACATTACAGGGTACTCTCTACTCAATTACGCCTGCCCTAATGCCTCTGTAGCCATACATCCACAAGCAAAGCCACCTCCCCTTCTCCCTCTTAGTAACTCCTTTCAATTTGTTTGTAAAAAATGCTCAAGGACAAAGTGGTTTTCCTTATGGTTACAGGTAATGTCTTTAACAGCAGTTATTTAAAACATCAACTGCAGTCAGATAACTTCCTGCTCTGCAAGTAACTTCACCAAGGCCAGCACAACTTACTCAACACAAGAAAGACACCAAGGCTCGACTTCAAGCTGTTTTCAGTTCGTGGGATTGGGTGACAAACAGGAAGAAGTCAGTTTCCCAAGGCGTGAGTTCTGTGCCTCTGAGCACAGGAAGAGCAGAAAGCCAACACACATTATCAGTCATGAGTGTCTCAGATGTCTCGTGCAAAGAAACACTTCAGAACTAAAACTACCACGAAGCACTGATCAATAACTATATGTAAGTCTGAATTGCTTCACTTTGTGTAAGGCTGAAGTAATCCATCTGGAAGTTAATTTAAAAAGTCAGAGAATCTGTGCGGGGAAATAAGCACATCCCAAGGAGAAATCAGCAAAACGTAATACACCTGTGATCCACATTTCTGGGGGTTTTTGACAAGTATAAGCAAAAGTGACAGCAAAACATCCACTCTAAAATGTAAACTACTTGAGAAATACTTCTTAGCAACTGTTTCATTGTTTCATACTTAATACAGATAACCACTATAAGTATTCTAGTGATACAATTAAAAGCACTAAGAAAATGAAAGTATTTAACTTTGCAGAGACCTCGGGTTCCTCTGACTAAATCTCTTGCCTTCAAATAGCAATCACCAAGTCCCAAATCAATCTGTTGGTGCTTTAGACCTCATCCTGCCTCTGGCTCACACCTGTTATCCCCATAACCCTTCAGCAGAATGAACTAATAGATCGTATAATTTTTCACCTCTTTGCTACAAGACATTCTAACATGCCTACCTGTAGAGGCCCCAGCAAGTCAGTTCAAGCCAGACTGGTGTTAGTTACACCAGTAAAACCCAGAGAAAAAACAATCTGAGCCAGCCCTTCACTCCCATCCTACTTCCAACAGCAGGCTCACATCTCCCAGTGTGCAGACAACTGGGCTGAAGCCCAGACAAATACAAGGGCACTTACAAAAGCCTTGACAAAAACACCAGTGCTGATGCAAACAAGCACATCCTGTTTCAGCTCATTTCCAACAGTTACCTAGAAAACTCTTAACTTTGCTTAAACTGTGTTTAATTACATTAATTAATCATTTCTCAGTTCCAAAGGTTTGCAAAGCAGAAAGGAGACACCAGTTAAAACTGTGCTTTTCTCTTCCTCAAAGAAACAACAGGCAGCCACCTGGACTCGCACCTGTAAGAGCTAAACCTTTCAAATTTTGTTGATGAACCAGAACATTACACCATTCATTTAAAAGGAATTATTTTTCCATCTAAAACTATTGTATGCTATTAGAGCTGTTAGTTCAAGTAGTATTTCTGTTTTCTGTATATTGCTTATTACCTTTCCTCACGTCAGCTTGTCCAATTTCTCCTGCTACAAAAATGTACATGTGTTTTTTTCTTTCTATGATTCTATGATCTATCTCCAGTCAGTATGACTTCCACAGCAGTAAAGGTTTGATCCAGCACCCATGGATGTCAGAGGAAGAGACAAGACAGACCATAAAAAGAGGAAAATAGCCAGAATGTAAAAGGTCTGTTCTGACCAATTTAGTGTCTGGCTTTTGCCGTTTTTAATGACACCAAGTGCCAAGAACAAAGACTCCCTCAGCTGGAGTCCTGGCAGGTATCATAAGCAGAGATGATGGGGTTGTGTAGTCTTCATTCTCTGTGTACTCATCATCATGAACTCCATTTGCACACTGCAATCTATTTATGCTCCTGCAACAGAACAGAACTTGTAATCAATTTTTTAAAGGGAAGTAAAAAACCCCAGCCTCAGAAAAATATTACACCTTTTAATCCTATCTTCTGTTACCTACAAAACTTTCTGTTGACCACAGTTACCCAAATACACACACAATACAGCCAAATTGAAGAGCTTCTGTGTATATAGAACTGACATGCACATGTAAGTTTGCATATTTGCAAGTATTTCTCACCTACAGATATGTAGACAAACACCTTTTTCTGAGCAGAAAACCATCTACAGATGACTCACCTATCTCTCTGTGCCCACAGTCGAAATAAAAATAGACATACGTTCAAATAATTTTATCTTAAGCAAATGTCATTATTAGGTCAAAGTGAAAGAGGAAAGTGGCAATATGTCAAAAAGAAAAAAAAACCCATAATATTTTGATTGGCCTTTTTAGAGAGCTCCTGAATATAAGAGACAGCTACCAATTGTATTCTATTTCACTGAAATTAAAAGCCAATTTCAAGGGTAGCAACAACTCTGTCAGCAAAATAATTTACCATCACGAGTTGTTTCTGTTTTTAGACTTTGTTTTCCATGAGCAATAAGAAAGCACTAATTTTAATTTCTCAATCAGTAAGAAAAATTCTCTGTTTCAGAGGCTCTAAAGCCTACACTCACTCTCTGCCTGGGAAAGAACACATATTTTTTTCCAAAGCAACATCATCATTGATTGCGTGTAACAATCAGCAACTGCATCACACTTCACATCTCTCTGGGTTCTGTCCACCCACAGCCACTCACCCCTTCTATCAGCAGTTCCTTGGACAAAACCAGCGACAACAAAGGAAAGCAAAGCCTGCAGATTCTAAACCAGATGGTGACTTGTACCAAAACACAAACAAAACCACCCCAAAACCTGAAGAACGATTTGTGAAGTTTCTGCTTATACTGTTTCTTGGAATAGCCTAAAAGGACTGGAACTCTCAGCAGTCAACAGCCACATTTAGCCTTTTATGTCACTCTCCTGTGAGTTGTGTTGCATTTTTCCCCCACGATTCAAGTAGCCATAAATAGATGTGGGAATCCAAAAACATGAAATTAGTTCTGTGGGATTTGTTTTCTTTACTTAAAAAGGGATGACAGTTGAAAGAAAGAAAGAAAAAATCATGTCATACAGTGCCATAGATTTAATTACATTTAGAATTGTCTAGGGAAAAGAAAGATCTGAGCAAACTTACTATCTGAAATGAAACTCAGAGTTTTACAGCACACCAAAATAAAAACACACAGAAATATAGAACTTTCCCAAAGTCAGAGTACAGGATGTATGTTTACTTTATGCAGAAACAATCATTGTACACAACAGACATTACTGTCATGCCTGATTAATAGATATCATAGCATGGTAGTCCAGATCCCAGCTACAAAGTACTACGTTGAGCAAATACATGAGAAGTCTCTTCTCCTAGATGTCCAAAAACATAAAAATGGCTCTACCTAAGCTACACCACTGCAGTTCCTTTATTGCCTGCACTGGCCCATTTGTGTTGGTAAAAACTATCTTTTGCAATCACTTCTAGATAACCACTGCTAATGACTCAAGGAAGCACATTAGTAATCTGAGATTTATGCCATCTTTTTTTTCAGTCAAGACTGACTAAAGTGATTTGGCAATACTACAAACATAATTCAGCATCTCTGGCACTGTTTAGAAAACTGTGAGCACAGCTTCACATGAATTAAGACAGGTGGTCATCTGCAAAATTTCAGGCTGATGCATCCAAAGAACAGATATTCAGCCAGCCATTTGGACTATGGGTGTAAAGGATGGGTGGGAAAAGAAGAAGATAAGATCCAAGAGGGTACAATTAAGCAAATACCCTGTTCCTGAGAGGATAAATCTCCAGCATTAAAAATAGATACTCTGTGCAATGCTATCTCAAGTGTTGCATTTTACATTAACAACAAATTAAAAACTAAGACTTCTATAAAAATGTAGAAGACAACTGATTTTGATATGAAACATTTTCTTACAATAATTATTTAAATATGTTATCAAATTGCAGCAATGTTTCTCCCCCACACCTCCTCTTTCCTTTTAACTTTGAAATCAGTTCTCCAATGACAGGAGTAAATTCACTTTGCTTCAAGCACTCTTCTGGCACCACAAAATGGAAGTAGGGTATCAAGTTAATTAAGAGCATGATATTAAAAGCCCTGTTATCAGCAAAGTGAAGGTGCAGACAGCAGCAGATTTCCTGTGACTCTCTATGAGAGAACTTGTCTCCACTTCCATCCGAAAGTCAACATCTAGTGCTCTGAATATGGAAATTCAGTTACAGCCTGGAGGTCAAACAGCAAGAGATTTCAGATTTAAGCAGATATAAGAGAGAAATTCCAGCTCCAACAGGTAGACTACTGCAGCTACATGGGGCTACACCTTCATTTGTAGGATTTTCACACAATTGTTAGCAAATCATTTCCAGAGGAAAAATAGGCAAGTCAGCCTGACAGCGCAAAAAAAGTCAGTATTATATTTCCAAAGCCTTCCAATGTGTTGCATGTCCCTCTCATTACCCACCACCATGTTTTCCAGTAAAAATCATCTTCATGGGGACATCACAGAGCTCCCACTCCAGCTAATGCCCCTCCTGTTCAGAGAGGAGACTGCTTCCCTACTACTCATCTTACCAAGTTTACTCATTATGTCTCTCATTTCAAGGATTTCCACACTGATCATTACTGCCAGGAGCACCCCTTTTGAGCCTAAACTCTGCCTTCATTTCCACCCCTGCTAGCACCCATTGCTGAGTGTTATAGAGGAATTCAGTATCTGATAAATGCAATGTCATACACACTCATCAGTACCAAAATATCACTTTCAAACGTGAATGTGACAGGAGGTCTCTGGGAAGAGACTTTTTTTAGCATCGAAGCACACAGACAAAATAACAGGTCTGAACAGCATATGGTAGAGTTTCTTTGTGTAAAAATCAGACAGAAAAGAGCAGGACGTGCCTGAAAGGCAATATAGAAAATGGCTTTAGCTGGGTTGCCAGAAAAAGAGAAGAGTAATCAGCTGTGCTGGTATTCTGATAAATATAAGCACATTCTAAATACACAGAGAGGTGCAGTTATGTTTTCTCCCAGAAAATGTCACTAAATCTTATTGAAGAATATTTAAATGAATTCCCAAAAACACGTAAAACAACCCTACAAAACTATGCAATGATAACAAAAAGACATGTAGTTTATCTTCCTTTTCAGTCTTCCTTTCAACCTACCCCCCCACTACCGTAGTCACAGTGCCTGCTCTCAGCCATGTGCAACAACACATCATTTAGGAGAAAACCAGGTCTACATCCAGATTATTTCCAGCCACACACAGCACAACAGGAGAGCACAAATGTATCCTGCACTGTTTTATCACTGCACTCTTGTCAGCAAACAATAATCTCACATAAGTGCAAGACTTTATTACCACAGTATCTCCACTAAACAAAGCAAACAAAAAAAAAAAAAGTGCTTTTCTCTAAGTTACCCACCTGCACAATGCATTTAAACGCTGCTAACCAAACCCTTCCTACACACACACCCATTCACCTCGTAAAAGGGAACAACAGCTGTTCAAAGGCAAACAGGGAGGCAGGTGATGGGATGGGGAAGGGGACTGACTTCCATTTGACAGCTTGGGAAGGTCAGGAAGCAGCTCTTCAGAGACAGAGGCTGACCAGAACCACCTTTCATGCTGCCTAGCCTCCACGAGGATAGAACTGTTGATTTCCTGTGGGATGTTACTTAACTTTGGTTCAGTAGGAACCAAACAAACCCATTTATATCCCATTTGTCACGGTACTCAGAGCTACCTGACAGGAAGGATTACAAGCCAACATTTTAGTAACGCATCAAACTTCCAGCTCCAACACAAACTTCCAGCCACAAGTGTTTCACCTGGACAAACAGCCTAACCCAGCACCCTGCCAGAAGCTGTTCATGTAGACCAAAAGAGTAGGAAGTGGTAGGTATCTCACAGCTGACAGAAATAGGCAAGATGAGATCCAGAATGCAGAGTTACTGACAATATACTTCTTTGGTGTCAATGTCCTGTTGAAGATACAGTCAACTATCTAACATAGTTTTATTTTTAAGTCATCTTTCTTCCTCTCTGGAAATTAATTACATTTGCATACTTCTTTCTACCCACAGGGTAGCCATTAAAGAAGTTTTCATATTAGTAATCATCGTCACTGAAATCAAAGTAGCTGAGAATATTTTTGGATAACCATGTAAATTGAAATATTATTTTTATATGCATCAGCTACAATAATGGTTTTCTTTGATTTAGGTATCTATAGTAGTCAGCATAGGAACCTCATGCTTCACTTCTAAGTTTTCTTTCTTCCTTTTATGCTTTAGCATGCTGTTTTTGAAAGTAGAGCAAATTCTTATCACTTAAAAATTCTACACAGCCTCTGTACTGGACCTTCTAATTCACAAGTACCTTGAAGGTACTCCTTTAAAGCATTATTTCAGTATTTTTAAAATTTATTGTGCAGAGCGCTGCTTCTCCTTTCATTTTCTTTCTGAGAAATGCAAATCTCCCAACTTCTAAACTTTTGCGTACTTTCACTTTCTGACTGCTAATTCTGTTAATTCATTAGTACCAAAATTCCCTCAGAATTCATAATTCCCCTTCCTTTCTTTTTCTTTTTTTTTCATCTTTTTTAGAGGGTTGTTTTGGTGATTTTTTTTTTTGCTTTCTCAAGTCTACCTTCTCACAGTTCTTTATGTTCTCCTGATCTTCAATCACAATTCTAGAGGTCTTCCATTATCTCCTTCCCAGCAATATCATCAAAATTACAGATAAATTATATTTTCCCTATATTCTTCAAAAACAAATGTCAAGGTCTTTTAAAGTCTGTGTACCTAGAACTGATATATAATCCTGCCCAACTTCCACAGGCAGACCATGCCTCTCAACTTGTGCTCTACAAGCACCCTTTTTGTTTAGCATATAGCTCTTCCCACCTTCACAGCTTCAATGGTTCAACTGATTCAAACTCTAGTCTAATCCCAATGTGGAATCATAACTGCAGCAATGAGGAAAAAGGGGCCATTGGAAAAAAAAAAAAAAAATCCCTTTCTCCTTCTACTTACACAAATAACACTTATACTTTCTTTTTTTTTATTCCTGAGCTCTTACAACATTTTAGGTAAACTGAAGCTCTTCTCCTTCCAGAGCCACACAACATTACACTCCCTAGAGGAATGTCTTCAAGGGCTCTCTAACCAGGATGCTAAACAATAAACAAACAACCAACGAAAAAAGCAAGAAAACAGATGGATTTTTAGCACTTCTTGGCTCCTCTAATTGTCAGATCTCACAGTTTAAATTACACCAACTATTCACAAGCTCTAATTTATAAATCTCAGCAGCAGGTCTCGGATGGAAAGTATGAGACCAAGGGGAGCACTGCACTGCCACAACATTGCTCCCTCTACACCATTCTCCTTGGCACCACCCATGTGCTGGGAACCTTAGCCTCAGCAAAAGGCTGCATTCACTGCTCCACTTAGGGTTAGGGTTACCCCTAAGGTTATGGTTGAGAAAAACACAAAGCCTACAGCTCCAGGGACAGCGGAATTACAAAAGGCATGCCAAGGGGAGCTCTCCACTAAAAATAGTAAAATAGCATGCTGTGTGTCACCTGAACTTCTGCTATTCCTGAAACCCCTCTTGACTGACTATATTTTGCTGTGTTTTCTTTTTATAGAGTATATAATCTTCTGGTCACAAAAGATTGCTTGCTTCCAGCTTGAAAGCCTCTTGGGAACACAGAACTGTTACCTGCCATTCATATATTAAGTATAGAACATTGCAAAACACCATGACACAACAATCACAAAGTGAGAACCTGATACAGAATTAACGTGGCTTTTTCCATATCCATCTCTAGATCAAGTGGTGCTGTAAATCCATAGCTCACGCTGGATGTCTGTGTCTCTTGGACTGCTACCACAGCCACTAGTATTTCTAGTAGAAATGCAGTTCTTACTGATACTTCTTGGAAAGGATAATTTCACTAAAATATAGACTGGGTCAAACTAACAGGAACACGTATTCTTGGGTAATCTGTTCTTGCCAAAAGAAACATACTGTAGAAAAGATTCAATTAGAGCATATGTAATTTTCTCAAGCCCTATAAACTCTGTAAGATGAAGTCTGTCTGTTACTTGAATTAAAAAAACCCTAAGTAATGCTGACAACTTAGATGGCAGCAACTATACTTTTTGAGTTATTGCTCAACAAATGTTTCCTCACGGTTGTTTGAGAAAAGGTACATTGCTTGGGAAGAAAAAGGGTTTTGTTAGACATCAAAGCAAAGATACACTTCAACATTTCCACCATTCTTCCCAAAAGGGGAAGAGAAGGAAAATCTCTGTTCACAGTGAAAGCAGTTCCTTGTCAACACAAGATTTCCCCTATTTTTCTAACGGCCAAGTCATTTAAATGCCATCACTAGTCCCACACTATTTTAAAAACCTCTTACATGCCACTGCATGTCAAACTTTACACTGCCATACCACTGAACAACAGCTGAGACACACAAGCTCCCATGAAGTGAATGAACAATTTATAAAGCACTTTCTAATTGTTCAGCACAAGAGGAGCAATCAGAAGGTGGGACCAGTGGCATCTGTGCCTCTAACTACACCTGCTCAACACCACTTCTTAAAAGACTATTCTTTTCACTTGCTTACATTTTTCCAAAGTGTGTGCCCAAAAATTTTCCATCCTGAGTGTTTGTCTCAGGCTGGTTTTTAAAGAACAACCATCACTTTCAGCTCAAACAGTTAGCTGTTCCCAAGAGTAAGGTCTAAGGAAAAAATGTTTTGCATAATATGAAAAAAAATCCAAAACCAAAAACAGCCATCAGTCTTTCCTTTCTATTTGAATCCTTTAAAAAGTCACAGTAAACACAGATCAGCAGAGGTTAATTCACAACTACAACCTCCAAAGATGCCAAAAGAATGAGTACTCCTGATTTCCATAGGTAGCAAAGCTGCACATGCACTGCCTCACAGGCATCCCAAGGGGTTCAGAAGACAGTTCCTTATAATAATCATTCAACAGTTTGGCTAAATATTGAACTTGGCCAACAGAACCTGTATTTCTACGATGAGCCTTCAGGGATAAGAAAGAAATATCAAATTCAAAAACACAGGTAAAAATGGCCAAATCAAAGGAGTGGGAGAAGTAACTGAAGAGCAATATTGGCAAGTTCTCAGAAGACCAGGACTGATGCTTGGAGGTAGAAATAAGGTCAGAAACAACTTGGCTGAGAGGAGTCATTGCAGTAAAGAGCTGGGAAATTGCCAAAAGTGAGCAGACCAAGTAGCAAAAGGAGGAAAACCAAGGGGAGCAGTCTAAACTAGTGCAAGGAGGCAGGGAATCATCTCTGGGAATGGGAGATATACTGGACACAGATTTCAAGGGAGAACCAGCCAGCTTCTGCAGAAAGAATAAAGTACCAGCTAGCTTGGGTGTCCAACTGAAGACACTCATACTTCAACATTGGAAGTATACAGTCTTTTACATAATATATGCAGTAATAGATTGGAGGGCTTAGATGTTCTATGAAACTGAAACCAGATCTTAAATTAGGCACACAAAATTTGAGAAATATTGTACTGACCAATGGCAAAAGGAAAATTTTCAGACTTGCCTTGCACGATACAGATACTCTGAGTAGTGGTAGGGTTGTGTCACAGGCCTCTGGAAGGATGCAGCTCTCAATTAATAAAACATTTTTGTCCTCCTCTTCCTTTAATTTCCTGCTTTGATGGCTGTACCACTTCCAATTTCTGCAAGAAATAAAGCTGTTACACTCACTGATGGTCTTTACTGAACAGCTCATCCCCAGATTAGACCCCTCCTGTGCACTAAATAAAACAAGAGAAAAGTAGATCATCTAACTAAAGATTTAGCATAATTGGAATCCAGGAAGCCAAACTGTGGTTACATAGATTGCTCTTTTAAGATAGCTATTTTGACAGCAGTGTGGGTCATTTGCAGTTCAAAATGCTGTATTCATGCCTCTGAACTGTCATGCTTATATGGAGCAGCATTGCCTTCCATTCAGCAGGGAAACAGTTCCAAACACTTCTCCCAGCCTCAGAAATAATGGTGGATGGTCTACCCACATTTTGGGAGTAGAAGTTATGATCACTGGAAAACCTTGAGGACCATGTTCATAGAAATATGAGACCAGACAACAAAGCAAGTTCATGAGTCCACAGGGAGTTAAGTGTCACAGGCCCAAAGCTCCCAGCTCCTAGCTGTGACACTGTTAAACATACATACATACATATTTGAGGCTTTTCTACTGATATTATCATTCACTGGTATCATATTAATTGTTGCTGTAACTGTCTGTGTGATACTGTACAATTTGGAACTTTAAAAAGTGACCCATAAAACCTGGAAGGGATAAGATAGCCATGAGATAATTCTCTTGGGCAGATGAAGTCCATTCTCAAAAATGGAAATGCTGAAAAATGCTCTACAGACTTCTGGACCAGGACAGGAGGACTTATCCCAGATTTTACATTTTGTGTGTACCATCTTCCACAAGACAACATGGAATTAACAGTGCACTAGCACTTAGCCCTTTATGGTAAAAAGTACAACAGAAAAATGGCACTAAGAGCTTGGCAAGTAGCTCTGGTGACTGAAGATATTACCACACTGCTCTCCAAGTTTACGGCCTCCCAAGCGAAGTCAACGGACCAGATTAAGTGAACACTCTTCAGAAATGTCAAGCCAACAGTTTAAATTAAGCCACTGAACTTTGCACTAAAGTTGCTGAAGCGTAGGGACACATTCATTCCACCTGCCCTGCTGTGGGAGGCAGTAGTTTCCACCCTAATGAATGTAAAAAGTAGCTACATGATTGAAAGAATTGTTAGTGGCAAGAAAAAATGTAGGTGGGTAAGGGGAAAAACTAAAAAAATTAAAATCTTTAGAGATTTTTAGTGATCAATACCTACCGTATTCAGCACAAGACAAACTGCCTCCACCACCCCAGCCCCCAAAGCTGGTTTTTGAAAGAGTACAGTGAAAAATTAGAGGCTTAGCAAACTATGAAAAATTATTCTCTTAACACTGGTCATCACACAGAAAATGTAGAGAAGGAGATGGAAAAAGAAGAAAGAAGAAGAAACTCCAAGCAGGTCAAGTATTTCTAAAATATCTGATACAAAGCCATTTCATTCTGAAGTCTAATAACTCTTAAAGACTGGACAATTGTTTAAAAATTCTTCTTAAGCCTGAATCCAAGCTTCAGACTGCCAAGGGTTAAGACTTGAAGTAAACACAAAGAATTACAGAAAGGTCCAATGCCTAACCTTAGCAGTAAACCCAGCACTGCATTTCAACACAATAGATTTAACAAGAGAGAACGACTGGAAGAACAAATTCTCAGCAAATCTGTGTCTCAACTCCTAGCTGTAATTTCCACCTTAGAGACTTGCTCTACTCATGGCAAGGACAAATTCCGGGCATCTAATTACTTCTAATCACATTTCACTTTGCTGGAAGGAATTTAGAGAAAACTCAGTGATACAACAGGGTAGAGCCAGGTAAAAGAGTTTTTCAAGCACAGAGTTAATCCGGGCTTCTTAGCCTTGTATAAAAGGAGGGAACTGAGCATGTGCAGAGGCTTTCACAGGAACTGGTTATAGCTGCAGGATTCTGCACAGTTTGCAACATTGCAGTAAGAGCACCTTAACTATAAACTGCTCCAAGGAACTGAAGTGTTCTGTTTCCAAAGATCTGCAACATCTTTACATATATGCTTCCTATAATTAGCCACATGGTGGGAAGAATAATTATTCTTCTAAAAGTTTAGATGCACGGTAACACATGTTATTCTGTTAAGGAAGACTAAAATACCTGTGCTTGTGAGAGCAGATGACCCTGACAGCTATAAAACATCTTACCTAGCAATGGGAGTCAGCAGCATGCAAACCTTGTACCAGGCCTCTGTCTGCAGGCTCTCACCAGAGTGACACAGCCCCACTTGCTTCCCATATGCTCAGATTCAGGGAAGTCCAGCTGTAAAGCCCAGCCCCTGCTTTTCCATCCCCCCGCCCCCAATCACACCCCAGCTACAGCTACAGGTATAGAACACTTTCAGATTTTTTTCAGAAATTACAGCTCCAAAGTGCTCCACTGGGAAATGCTACAAAACCTTGATAAGCAGCATATTGGATCAATTTTTCTATCGCTATCTGTCCTCCTTCCTGTACTGTCTGATCCTCTACACTCATTTCCCTTCACATCCCTCCTCTATATCCACACTCATTTTCTCCTATGCTATTCCTTTTCACCTCACTTGGTTACTTCCTTCACAAGATCTGCTCTGTCTGCAACAAACTGGAAGAACACAGCTGTATTTAGAGAGAAGCAACTCACACACAACAGGTTTCTCTGTCAGCACACCACAGCAGCAGATGCACAAACAAGATGCAGGCATTCGTGAGATATACAAGAACATGGAAGGGCACAACTGGGCCAGGTCTAAACATAACAGCTCAAGAACATCAACGTCTTTTTGAAATTATCCTGCTTGTTTCATACAAGGTCTTAGCAGTATCTCATTGCTGTACATAATGGTACTTTTAGTGCATATTGATGAAAATTTACAAACCTCTGTTGCAGAGAAATCCTTGGTCATGTACTACAAGCTGGACAGAAAGTCTCCTTCACCTAAGGTCAAGATCTCAACTTGCCTGGAAATCTGGGGAAAACTACATTACTCTCTTATGTATCATGAAAATGATTTTAGCTAAGTCAAGGTGCACCTTGGTACTTCTATTTCCCAGTTCACTATTTATTGCATATTTGGTAAAATTATCATAAATTCAAGAATTCACACTCAGTGGAAGTCCAGAAACAGCTCTTCCTGCTGAGTGAATATACTTTACTGAAAGCTTCAAATGCTGTTCTCAGGAAGTGCTAACATATTTCTGTAGTACTGGCACCTGACTTACCTCTGCAAGACACAAAAGTAGCTGGATTGACAGAAGCACAATGCCCACCTGTGATGGCTCAGGCAATGTCATTAACCCCAGTTTATGGTACAGGGAAAACAGAGCAGTCACTGCCTGGAATGTTCATCTTATCTCCTGTACACCTCCCTTACTGTATATGACACAAAGCACAAAGACCATGACCCTACCACTCCCCTGTGCAGTCAGGACACGTGCCCTCCTCTCAGTCACATCCTGAATTTACAATGTTACTGTTATTTTCTGTACTTCACTTGATTTGCTCTTCATTGTCAACCTGCTTTGTCTCGATTGTTGCCTGGTTTTGCCTCACATGCTGCCAGTCTGTGGTGACACTTCCCACAGTAAGCAAAGCACTACAGAGAACAGAACACGGGAAGCAAAGGAAGGAGGCCAGTGATAGCAGGAGGTGCCTGAGAAGCAAAAAAGGGAAATGCCTCCTTCTATCTGAGAGCCAGAAGAATAAACTTCATCTGTAGGAAAGAGCTTATCATATTAGATAAAGCAGCAATAGGTGTGATTTAAATATATTTGAGGCTATGCCTATCTGTCTGACAGATGTGCATGAAGTAGATACACCCTAAAGCTTTCTTCTTCCAAGGTCAACAGCATTTTCCAACAATGTTTCTGCAAAGGATGTCTGTTTGAGATTTAGGTAGATAATCCAACAATGGAGAGGAAATTTAGTCTGTCAGACAAAAAACAGGAAGGGAAGTGGCAAGCAGAAGCAAAGAGTGTTTAAGACAGAGCTCCAAGCTGTGCTGCTTGTGTTATTTGATCTCCCATCTGTCTTCAAATACAACAGGCAGAGGTTTCAAACTTCATCTCCAAGCAAGGCAATTGCTCTTTGTATCCAGAAAACGGGAAAGTTTTTCCAACAGAGACATCTACAAAGGGGATCCAAGATGTATTTTTATATTCGAATGGTGCATCGTACACACAAGCAACTGGGCAAGTAAAATTTGCTGTGGCAGAGCACAGCCCATAAGCATGTATTAAATCTTAACAAGTAAACAAGAACTGAAAGGGGATCCTCGGCCTTCTCATTTTCCTTCCTAATTCTAGTAAAATAATACAGAGACTGAGGAACCAGAACATATAGGTAACAAAGCAGACATTTCTCCTAGCAGTCAGTTCACTCCACAAGGAGAACTTCCATTTAATATGGCATCTGTACAATCAGATTGGACTTGAACAAGTCTAAGAGATGATTAATGACATCAAATCCTCAGTACACCTCAATATATCTGAGATCTTAAGACTGAAAATTCTGCTACCTGAGAAGGGGTACAGCTTTCAGTCTCAGCTGACAGCAAGTGAGACAGATGTAAAGTAAGCAAGTTTCTGCAGAGGTGTCATCACTGTCTTCAGTAAGGGAGCCCAACCCGCTCTGAAGATCACACGGCTCTTTTGCCACACTTTAGCAGGGTTCTTTGTTTCTCCACGGCTCCCTGCATGCTATTACTCACTACAGATTAAGTTAAAATTAGCTCATTAAAAATAAATTAAATCAGAGGCAAAGTTGTCATGTATGCAGAAAAATACATACAGCCTAGATACAGATACTTGAAAACAGCCCTGAAATAATGATTTGCTATCAACTTAGTACTGCAGTAGGGAACAGTGAGTAAAAGAGGTCACATCCACCTCCAAGTTTGAAAGTGCCAGAACTTCTAAATTTAAGAACACTGAATGTCAAGTTCCTGCCAAAAATACATATACCCCACCCTCCACCATTTGCTCCCACCTAAAATTTGCATAGAAAGTCAGAGAGACTCATGAAAAAATTGGCAAGATACTGCATTCTCTGAGTTCCTAGAAGCAAGGCAGTCCGCCGAATTAAGATCTTCAGAAGCAGGAAGAAAAACTTAATAAGCTTTTAATTAAGAGCTTTTGTGAAAAGCATTAGCAAACAGTTGTTCTGCAGTGGGAAACTGCAAAGTAATCTTGTTTTCAGCACGACAGGGCTTTTTAGAGTTTGAGGGCAGAGGCAATAATGAGTCTGCCTCTGTTGCTTAAGAAGTAACCTAGCAAGACCCTCCCAGCTGGGTGTCTACTGCCAGCCTAGACAAGCTCAACACCTTCTGCAGAAGGATGATACCGGCCTGCAGATGGAGAGCTTCTGTCAACACCGCGCTGGACCACCCAGGCAAAAGCTCCTCTAGTATCTCTGCAGCCCAAGCCGGGCTCTGATCAGCATGTACTGACTTCACCCACGCTATGGGGGGAATGTACGCCACTGGGATAAAGCTTCAAGTTCATTCTTAACGCCGCTCCGCCAAACCCACATAAGACATCCGTCTTATGGTGCATCAGTACTGCAAAGGCATTTCTACCATATTTCACACCATATGCCAGCTCGATAAACGGGCAAAAAATCTGAAATATGCACCAAACTAAACACAGAATCCGCTTCCTTTTAAGGTTTCTCAACACGGGAAATGAATCCTGAAAAAACCCGGCCTGGAATAAATTAGGGGAGGTTAAACACCATCCCCGTGTTCGAGGTCTCGCTCCCGCGTCCCCCCGGCGGCGGGCGGCTGTTTACGCGCT
>VXBQ01009266.1:3087-32523 GCA_013400175.1 Phainopepla nitens | reverse complement strand
GAGGGCTCCCCCAGCCTCGCAGAGCCCCCACCCCTACCACGGCCTGCGGCTCCAAACCTCACCCAAAGCAGCGGCAGCAGGAAGCAGAATATTTATACATTTATTTATAATGAAAGTATGGTTCTAATTATTTACAACACGTCGGGAAGCCGAGGTTTGTACAGGTGAGCCATCCTGGCTGCCCTGGCTGCAGCAGCGACACAAACCCCTCTCAAAAGCACAGCTCCTGTCCCAAAGCTGCCCAGTGCCCTGGAGCAGTCCCCATGTCACTGCTCCATGCAAGAGTTCTGTCTGCACCAGCCCACCCCACTCAGCCCCCAAAGCAGTTCATGTCCAAAACAGTCCAAAAACAACAGTCCAAAAACTCATTCCCAGGTTCTGCACGTGAGGCAGGAGCTGCTGGACCCAACTGCTGCCCTTTGGGAAACCACTGTGGTACCTTCTGGCTCTGGTGGAATCCAGAGAATGAGGGAAGAGATAGAGGTGAGCCTCTGGAAAAGGAATTCCTGCTGGGTGGGAGCGAGTCCCGTGACTGGAAACAATTCAGTACCAGGGGTACAGTGCCAAGTCCACCTAGGGCAAAGTGGACCGATCCAAAAAGCTGAGCATCTCCCCACCCCAACACCTGCCTAGAACGAAAACTTGTGGGCTTGGTAAAATCACATTTCAAAACACAGGAGATGTTTGAAATAAAAACAAGAGTTATCGAAATGCGATGCTCAAGGTTTTCACGGCTGCTGGATGTTCCTTCCCTCTGGTGAAAGTCCAAAATTGAGGCTGAGTCACCTTTAGATCACTGGGGCTGACAGCAGGAGCACTCCAAAAATGCAAACAGAGAGTGAAGTCAGTGTCACTGACTCTTCCCTTTAAGTTATCTGGGAAAAACGGAAAATATGGCCCAAGAGGCTTCCCTGGTTCCTCTTTACAGCACTTCTCCCTTGCACAAGCCCCGTCAGGATGCTATTCCAAATATTCCTTTTTAAAATTGACAAATACACTGCCAAAATGAGGATTTAAAAAACAATGGAGCCCTTCCGAGGGGAAATTGGCTTCTGCAAATGTAAAAACAACACCTTTGCCAAGTTCGTTCTGGAATATACATGCATTATTGCTAGAGGGGGAAAAACCAGATGAATGAAAACTCCTGTGCAGTTTTTATGGTGCCATCCAGAACGGCATCTGTTGTTTAGCTCGCTGTTGTGAGGATGGGTACTGGTACCCCAAACTCCAGCCCTGTGAAAAAGTACTTGCGTTTTTATGGCCACCGTGTTCCTCCTCTTCATCTGATGAATCTCCAGCATAGGCCACTAATCCAAAGCCCTTCTCTGCAGTTTTCATCTTCTTGGCTTGATGATCTAGGAGGGGAAAACAAAACAAGCCCCCCAGACCCCAAGAAGGAAAAAATAAAAACAAAACAAAACAAAAAGAGATAAAATGCCCCAAAACGAGTTAATAATAATAATAAAAAAAAAAGATGTTAATTGCAAATTGTTAGTTGGACACCATTTTGAGGTCACAAGGCCAATGGTCATCCAAGGTCGAAGGCCACACGAAACAGCACCAGCAACAGCCATGTGATCCATCAGAACCATGTAAGAGAACAGAGAAACAAGAAAGAAACACACAGAAAAGGTAAAGTTAGCAAATGGCTCTCACTGAGGGCAATTTCACCGTTAAAGAGATCAACACGTAAAGAAAAGCAGAAATTTTGTTCAAAAGGAAGCTAACAGGAGAGCAATGTCTGGGAGCAAGACTGCAGAAGAACTAAGGTTAACCAGGCTGGGTGATGTCCCTGCAGAGCTGAAACAACTGCATGTCTGACCAAGTTCAAACCCTTGCTGAATGACAGCCCTAGGAAAGATGAAATCCTGACAGCATTTGTGTTGTCTGCAGCCAGAAATGTAAATCCCCACCTGAGCAGAGTTCTCCCACACTCCTCAGTGTCTCTGAGGCAGCTGCTCACAATGCAAAGCCTCACCTGTGCCAGAAAGCAACCCCACCACATTCTGTGCTGCCTGATGGGTCAAAACCCCCTGTCTTTAGCTCTTCACTTAATTAAACTCCTCTCATTTCATACAGACATTTATTAAAGCTTTGAGAAGCAACCTGTGTGTATAACCACAGCAAGCATCAGTGATTTTAGAGCAGTGCAATGTCACCTGCTTTGCACTTCAACACAGAACAGCCAAAAAAAAGTTTTGATACTTGTTAAAACCAGCACCAGGTCATTTGGGAAAGGAAACTGGACTTACAAGGGTGTTTGGGAAAGGAAACTGGACTTGCAAGGGCATTTGACCCGTTGCACTCACCATGGTTGCCTGGTAAAGACCCCGCACCTTTTCTTTCTTCCGATTCTGATTTCATTCCAGTGACAGGAAAAGCTGGCGGAGGCATCAACTGCCTGTTTAAAGCAATATTGTTTGGTTTTTAAACCAAGCTAAGAGTCAAAGGTAATAAAAACCAAATTCCTAACAGCCCTTGGCCTGAGGAGTTGAACTTTAATTTCCCTGACTCATCCAGTGACTGTACTGGACTGGAGTGACTGATGGCCCTCATCTGGAGCTCTGCAAGGCCTGTCCTCTCCCAACATTCTTCCTTCCAAATGGGGCAGGAATGGATTGGATGGATGGATGGATGGATGGATGGATGGATGGATGGATGGATGGATGGATGGATGGATGGATGGATGGATGGATGGATGGATGGATCGATGGATGGAATGGATGGAATGGATGGATGGATGGATGGATGGATGATTAGAGGGGTAAGGAACTGACTGCATGGCCATGTGCAAGGAGTTACAGCCACAGCTCCATGTCCAAGATGAAACCAGTAACAAGTGGTGGCCCTCGAGGGTCTGTACTGGGGCCAGTACAATGGAACATGTGACACTGGCAAAATAGCACTTAGGGAGGAGTGGAAATGAAGCTATTTTCACTCTGTGGCATCAAAAGATAACTCCTGCATCCCTTCTCCTTAAAAAAACCCAACCCAAAATACAGAAAAAACCACCCACAACCGAACAACTCCCAAGTCACAGAAGAGAACATGAAACACATCTCTGAAATAAGCTTTGCATCAGAACCAGGAGAGCCTGGCCACGATTTCCTCACTCACCTGTCCCTCTCTCTCTCCTTTCCTGAGGAACTTGCTGGCTTCGACGCGGCTCCCTCGATTTCACTCTGACTGGAGAAGCCTGTACCTAAATTAGTCATATGAATGGGTCCATGCTATGAGCAGAAAAACACACGGCATTAGCAAATCTACAACTACAACAAAAGCTACAGCTCCTTAATGATATTGTTAGGAAACCCAACCTTTCAGAGCATATGGGCAACTAGCAGAAGGAATCTCTAATCACCACTGCTACACAAAATGCTTTCTCCTAAAAATACTGAGGGCAGCGTGGTAGGAAACACGCCTGAGCACCACTCTGGAAGATTCCTCATCACCTGCTCCACCTTGTCAGCAGTTCAGGACAATAAAGAGAGCTGCTCCCTTCATGGGTCACCTATTACCTCCTCAGTCAGCTAATTCTGAGCACTGAACAGATCTCATGCCACAGGAATCTGCTCGAGATTCTAATATTAACTCTAACACACAGGCAGTTCCTTATTGCCTCTAGGCAAAGCTTTTACTAAGGGTTCTGCTTGTGGCAGGGGTGCAGCATGAGAGAAACATTTACAGACACTCCCTTTGCTCACATGCAAATTGGAAGAACTCAGTATTACTTTTCTTAAAGTCATCTAACTATCTAAAAACCAAATAAATTAAGCTTTTAAACTAGGCTTCTTGAAATCCTCTCAAATGCAACCTGCAAGGTAAATGGGAAAAACTGGAAGTTATTACATTTCCCTCCCTCAAAAAGCCCACCTAAAGACCCCCAAAATTCCAATAAACCTCCAAATAATCTCCCTTTAAGCCAAGCAGTCCCACACTCTTGTCAAGTCTGTGACCTGGATGCATCACTCGTCTTTGGGAAGGGCTGAGGGTATGGAAAGCAGCTGGAATGAGTTAAGCCACAGCTTTAGAGCAGTGCATCCACTCAGAGAGACCAAAGTGTGGGCCCTGTGCTTTGGAACACCCCTCTGCCCACGGCCCTGCACAACTCCTCCAACAGCCTGTGCTAACAACAACCTCTTGCCAACCCCGCTCTGCCTCAGTGAGGGAAGGTGAGGGAAGTAAAATTGTTGATTTTATTCCACCTGGTATCCCAGCAGTCCTGACTCTCTCTCATCAGGCAGTTCCTCGGTGAAGCGTCTCTTTTGGCCCTGGGGATGGGGCTGGACCTGTGGCTGGGTGCCAGCTGGCATGCTGGTTTTTACTGGGGCAGCAGGAAGGAAAGGAGCACTCAGCGGACTCTGCCGGGCACAAGTGGGAGAGAAAACACAAGAAAATTTGATAATATGCATGTAAAAGTATTCATTCAATGCAGTGTCATACAAAGGAGCAGAATACACAAATAGTTTCTCTAGATTATAAGAGAACTTAGAGGAAAATTCACAACTGAAGAGGTAAAACAAGTATTTAATTTAGAAAATGCTCCCACCTCAAACTAATCCCCATCTGTAACTTAAACTTGTGCACTACATAGGGGCATCACAGATGTGATGATGCTCCTCAGAAATGAGCCCTCACCCCCTGAAAATTTTCTTGCTGTTAAGAGGGAATATGAAAAATGCTGTAGGAAGCTGCCACACAACACTTTAGTTGCTTAGAAGGAAGGATCAGCTAAATAATAACCAAAAACCCAAACACCCCCTGTAAAAAAAAAAACAAAACCCAAAACAAACAAACACAAAAAGAAAGCCCTAAAGAAGAATTCTCCAGCTGGAACTCCAAAAGTCTTTTCTTGCTGATTAAGTGTCTAGCTGCACAGCAAAGAGTGACCCTGGGCAGTACCTGGCCAGTGCTGGCTGGAGGCTGGACCTGAGGTATCGGGTACTGCGTGGGCACGGGTGGCACCGCCGTGGGCAGCGTGGGGAGGACTCCAGGAGCCAAGGGCACTGCAGGGGGGACAATCCCTGGCACCCCATAGGGAGGCTGGACAGGCTGCTGAGGAGGGGGAACCACAGGATAACCAGACTGGTACCCATTGGAAGGGTAATAGGAGGGCTGGGAGGGGACGCTGTTGATTGTGGCCGGCTGGGTGAAGCCTGGGGGAAGAGAGAGAAAGGACATCTTAGTTCTGTCACAGGCACCAAAATATCCAGTGTGAAAGAAGCTGGACTCTCAAGGTTGAGTTATTGCTGATATTTACCTGCCAAGGGAACTGCAGTGGTTATCTGGTTCACAAATCGGGAGTACTCGGCATGAACCTATCAAGAATTTCAAAGATGAGACAATAAAAATGTATTTACAGTATCAACCTTTATGTAATTCCCCATAACCACGTGAGGGAATGCTGATTACAGAACACACTGTGCACAAGGACAGCAATAAACTATCCACCCATCAAAACCCCAATAAACATCCCCTTGATCCCACTGATCTGTGGCAGATTTGTATAAATTGTGGGATCCTCTTTCATAGGAAAGAGAGTGGCAAATAATTACTACAATAGAGCCTCAGAGAATAAAAAAAAGTGTCCAAATATTTTTGAAAAGAGACTTTATAGCCCATACTCCACTATCTTATTATTATAGTAACTGCAAGACTCTCCAGGACTTTATTTTCATTCATATAAGAGAAGATGAGAATTGAAGATTCTTTGTGTACATGTGAGAGATTTTCTGGAAATGTTTTGCTATACCAATCACTTTATCTTTCCTAAAGCAAACAGTGCAGCTCTGGACATCATGTAAAGCTAAAGCAAGGGAAGCTTGAGCAATGAGAAAAAAGCAGGATTCTTTTATGTTTGCAGGCAGACATTCCCTTGCCCTCACTCCCAGTTCTGCTCAGGAAGTATTTGCATTTTTTCCCCCTAAAATTCCAGAACTCTCAGGTCCTTCCTGAGAAATGTTTATTCTCTGAACAAGAATTACACAGCAACCCTTGGAAGGAGAAATCTATGAGCAAGTCAGACCCATGAACAGCTTTGCTGAAAGCATTAAGATTTCTTTAGCCAAGCACACCCCAAAACTAAAAGAGGCTCTAAAATCTAATATTTTTAAGAGTTACTCACAGTTTGCAAAAGGTTCTCACACAGCTTTTTAGCAGCTGCCAAACCTTCTGGCTTTGGGTGACTGAAAAGATAGACAAAAAAACCTCATAAGAACAAACTTTTCAGTCAAATTTGGGAGCTCATTCTTTGCCCTATCACCATATGGTTACACCCTTATCACTTTAGAGACACCTCTATTAAAGTCAAACCAGGTTCAAAAACTGATTTCATTTCCATTTAATCAGTCAAAATTAAGAACTCCCCACAGTGATTAAACATTAAGCAACATTCCTGGCCGGCCACTGGGATTTTTTGATGGTTTTTTGGAAGTCCCCCATACCTGATGTAGATGTACATGGGTTCAAAGGCTTCTCTGCCTGATGCTGGTTCTATGCAACCTGAGCCTTTCCCTCGAAGGAAGACTTTGGCACCAGTTTCAATCTGAATGTGCTGCAAGTAGGAGCAGCCAGGCCCTTCCACCTTCTCCTTCACATTAAATGTGGGAACAGCATGTTCCAGCCCAACAAATAACTTGTCCTGGACATAATGCATCTGTAAATGAACAACAAAAGCTTAATATTGCACTCTAAGAGGATGTTCATTTCCCTGAGGGCAGGCATGTCACTGCTGTGACAGACAGAAGGGTTCAGTGTCAGATGGCACAGTCAGCCCTGTGCTTTTCTGAAAGGAGGACTGCTCTCTCCATCCCTTTTCTTTTAGGAGGCCACTGTCACCTGAGTCTCACTCTCCAGACTCAGTCTTGCTAGTGCTCCAGATTTCACAACACAAGGTGGGGGTGATTTTTTTGGGGTGTTTTTTAATTTTTTTTGTCTTATGGGCTCGTTATTTTTTATAATAAATAGCACGTGACATGTCTGCTTTGTAAAAGGTAACAAAATCAACATGAAACCAGAAATCAACATCAGTGGATGACTCACCCCTGACTGGAATGGAGGTTTTTGGCCAACAGCTGGAGTTATCTGAGTGATAGGGGCTGGCTGGTGATACACAGTGACTGTGGCTCCGTTGAAGGTTGGACTGGAGCCTGTGGCTGCTTTCACCACTCCATTGGTAATGATCTCTTTGATTCTGTTAACAGCTCCTGGTTGAGAGAACATGAAATTCATTCTCATTCAGCTGCCCAGAGTAACCAAACTGTGACATGACAGGCTTACTTTCCATATCCTGTGACAGGATATGCATCTTCTAGTGGGGTCCAGGATTAGCATCCCAGTATGGGATCACAAAGGATCCCCAGGAATGGCTGGAGCTGGGTCAGGGAGGTTTAGGTTGGATATAGGAGAAGGTTCTTCCCCCAGAGGGTGCTGGGCACTGCCCAGGCTCCCCAGGGAATGGGCACAGCCCTGAGGCTGCCAGAGCTCCAGGAGAGTTTGGACACTGCTCCAGGGATGCCCAGGGAGGGGCTGTTGGGGTGTCTGTGCAGGGCCTGGGGCTGGACTGGGTGATCCCTGCGGGTCCCTTCCAGCTTAGGTATTGTGTCAAGTATCAGAATTTCTCCTCCATTTCCACCCTGATAAAGCTTGGGCCAATGTTTTAAGGCAAGGCCAGGATCCTGGACAAGGGAGGAACAACCCCAGGCAGCAGCACATGCTGGGGAGGATCTGGGGGTGTCACCAAGCTGTCCCTGAGCCAGCCCAGGAGACATTGGGGTCCTGGGGTGGGTGAGGAAGAGCATTCCCAGCAGGTCAGGGAGTGATCCTGCCCCTCTGCCCTGCCCTGGCAGGCACCTCTGGAGTGCTGTGTCCAGCCCTGGCACCCTCAGCACAGCAGGGACAGGGAGCTCCCAGAGGGTGACAAAGATGCTGAAGGGCCTGGAGAGATCCCTGCCAGGAGAGGCTGAGGGAGCTGGGGCTGTTCAGGCTGGAGAGGAGCCCCAGCTGACAGGGGCCCTCAGCCCTGGCTGGCCCTGGGTGTGTCCCTGTCTGTCCCTGGGTGTCCCTGGGTGTGTCCCAGTGTGTCCCTGGGTGTGTCCCTGTCCATCCCAGTCTGTCCCTGGGTGTGTCCCTGTCCATCCCAGTCTGTCCCTGGGTGTGTCCCTGTCATTCCCAGTCTGTCCCAGTGTGCAGGAGGGCCAGGGCAGGGCCCAGGCTCTGCTCCAGGCCCAGCAATGGCCCCAGAGCCACGGGCAGGGACTGAGGCCAGGAACTGCCCCTGCACAGGAGGCACAGCTCCTGCCCTGGGCAGTGCCAGGCCTGAGCAGAGCCCAGAGAGGCTGTGGAGCTCCTGCCTGGGATATCCCAGCCCCACCTGGCCACAGCCCTGGGATGGCCCCACCTGAGGAGGAAGGTGAGACCAGATGTGACCCTCTAGGAGGTTTGTAGGAGGTTTCCCTGTCACACAGCTATTCCCATGGATCTCAGAGTGTTATCAGTGAGATAAGAGCTGCACCTGCCCACTCTTTCCACCTTCCTTGTAGTCTGCCCAAAGTTTTGGTTTCCTGATGAAGGCAGTACACGGCACCTCAGGGATTTCTGAGCAGAGATCAATATTTGAGTGGAGCCTGTTATCACCACCAAGATGTTTACAGCTCAAATCCAACAGAGGCACTCAGACAAACCCTTTATCACAAACAGGCAGAGAAAAAGAAGAATGTTTTGTACTCACTGTCAACCAGCTCCCGTGTCTGACCCTGAACATGAAGATACAAAGGACGATCTCTGGTAGGAAAAAAATCAAATATTCAATTAAACCCACAGACAACACAGTAATATTGGATCCAATCTAATTAAATTACAGTCATTACATACAGAAAGTCTTCCATAAAAATCTGAAATGTCCTTCAGAAAACAGAATACATATTTCTTGAGTATCACAGTGCTCAGGCAGGAAAGCTCTGCACTGAAAATATCATTCAGGAGTTGATGATGACTCACAAAAGTTATACCACAGAAAACTTTAATTAGCTTGCCCACATAAATGGTTCACTAACTAAAAGCAGCAAGAAATTTCTATTTGGGAAGTTGCAGTGTTCTGTGGGGGGAAGTTCAGCACAGTGTGACCTGTCATGGTGATGGTTGGCTTGGTTGTTATTTCAGCCCAGCAGTATTAGGCAGCCAGGACCATCAGAATGGTAAATTTACTGGTGACACTGCTCATGGAGAACCAACCAAACAGGAACCCCAGCAGTTTGCCACTTCAGGAGAAAATCAGAACCTCCAACAAAAGAAACACAAACCCAGGTCCCACTTTGGCTTTCTCTTCTGCAGTCATGAACCTCCCTCGAGTTGAGACAGCTGCTCCACTCAGACGACTGATCTGCAAAAAATGTACAAAGCCCAGTGACACATCTGCTAATAACAAACAAGGCACACACAGAATACCACAGTTTAAACAATGTTCTTGTAAAAAAAAAACCAAAATCATCAATAAAGTGCTAAGAGACTGATGCTGGCTCTGAACTCATCACACAACAATTTACTGAACAAACCAATAAAGGACTAAACCAACACCTTTAGAAAACACAACGAGTTTTCCAGAAGGAAATAACCACTGAACAGAGTTCACTGCAAGTTCTTTTAACCTTCCAAGCTAACCTTATCTCCTCAGTTAACCTGACAGGTACAGCTGTACAGTGTTATGTAAGCTCAGAGCTGCCTGCCAAGGCCAGCAAAGCTGGGACATACCTCGTCCTGGGTCTGGCCCCTGGTCAGCAGGTTCCTGCACGTGAGGGGGACGTCATTGATCTCCACCTCTGCCACCACAAGGTCATCCTTGCTTTTACTTGTAGCTGGACCTTTTCCCAGAGCCTGCAGCTTAAATGAGAACCGTTGCAAAAAGACCAGTGGGTGGAAAGCAGTGATGCAGGGAAAACAAACTCAGCTCGAGGGGTGAACGTCCTTCTTGTTCAGCCCTTCAGCTGCTGGAGGGAAAATCTTTACAGAGATTAGTGGAATCCACTGCTTGATCTGCCACCTCACAGCCCTGAGCTCAAATAAACACACCAGATTTAGCTTCAGCACATCTTAACAGAATAATTCATGTTTCTGCTCTGTACATGATGTGGAACTGAGCTTTAGAGCTGCTTGAACAGAAACCAAAGTGTTTTACACTTGAAATGGCAGCTCTGACAGAAATTTGAGAGGCCAATGAAACGTGTACTTCATGTTTGCAGCTCCTGCTCCTCTCAACAGGCTTTACAGAGACAGAATTTAGAATTTCTGTTCAAGATTTGAACTCATCCACACTACACTTGCCCCATCTTTTTTTAAGACAGGGGTGTAATAATATTTTGTGCCAGGCTGAGAAATAAAAAGCCACAGTCACAGATTCAGAAGATACAGTGGAAGAGTTGGGAGTTACCACAAAGACCTTTTTCAATGTACAGAGTTAGTACACCCTTCTAAATGCTCTGAAATTAATTTTGGGGACATAAAAGTAAAACAAGACTCTATAAAAAAAGAGAACCTTCCAGGATCACCCATCCACTCTCACAAATATCACTTGAAGTACTTGCAGGAGAGCCACAAGGCAGCTACAGAGGGACTCCAGTACAGGGCAGTGTTCTGACTTTAAACTGCTCCACTCGTTCCATACTTTAAAAAAAAAAAGTACATTCATTAACCTGCAGCTCCTTAATTGCCATTCTCTCACAACCTGAAAGGTCATCAGAGTCAATTACCCTTGAAATGCCATCACTGAACACATCCTACCAAAAGCAACATATGCAATGAAAGAACTACAGGCATATTATAGATACTTATTACTATATTAAAAAATAAAAGATCTGTGCAATAAAAATTGGCACCCCAAATGCACATTAATTGCTTGGTTAATGGTTCTCAGAGCAAAACAGTCTGCCACAGGATGCCACCAGAGCTTGTGACAAAAACAGAGCTGGGAGAATGAGACAGCACCAGCATCTGCCAATTTTTGGATATCTCAAAGTGCCAGTCAGCAAATGGATTTTACTTCCATGGGCTGTGACTTTGGAGGCTCCCTGAAACCGGGCTGTGTGTCCTTAAAGCTGGGAATTCCACCCATTCTGGGTGGATTGTTCAACACTGGGAAGCAAATCCCACCATTTCCACGTGGTATTCCTGACAGCAACCCTCCAAGAAACTCCTGCTGCTAAACCTCGCAGAGGAAAAAAAGCTGCAGGGGTGGTTTCAGCCCCAGAAGTGACAGGGAAGCAATTCAGGAGAATTTGTGACAAATTTCCCATTCTTTTTTATCTGTGAGTAAATCCTGTGGCAAAACGAGGACTCCTCTGGGTGCAGCCTCACAAGGCAAACCCCCAGACAGGCACAGTGTGAAAAAGGAAATACAACACCATAAAACCCACCCTTAATGTTAATTTTTTTATTTCAACAAGTTTGGGTGGAAATTTGGGGTCCTTAAAAATGGAAGGGAGGGAGTCCAGAGGAGGCAAACCCCCAGACAGGCACAGTGTGAAAAAGGAAATACAACACCATAAAACCCACCCTTAATGTTAATTATTTGAACAAGTTGGGGTGGAAATTGGGGTCCTTAAAAATGGAAGGGAGGGAGTCCAGAGGAGGCCACGGAGATGCTCCAAGGGCTGGAGCCCTTTGCTCTGGAAGCAGGTTGGGAGAGCTGGGAGTGTTCACCTGGAGAAGGGAATGCTCCAGGGAAACCTCAGAGCCCCTTCCAGGGCCTAAAGAGCTTTATAGAAAGGAGGGAGAGGACTTTTTACCAGGGCATGTAGTAAGGGGACATGGGGCAATGGTTTTAAAATGACAGAGGGCAGGGTTAGATGGGATTTTGGGAAGAATTCCTCCCTGTGAGGGTGTGAGGCCCTGGCACAGGGTGCCCAGAGCAGCTGGGGCTGTCCCTGGATCCCTGGCAGTGCCCAAGGCCAGGCTGGGCAGGGTTTGGAGCAGCCTGGGACAGTGGAAGGTGTCCCTGCCATGGCAGGAGGTGGGACAAGATGTGCTCTAAGGTCCCTTCCAACCCAAACCACCCTGCGATTCCATGAAACTTGAAACAGCTTCTAAACTTGGCTCTAGCAGAGGCTAACGACACGCAGGAGAGTAAGACAAGACTGGGACTGGAACTGGAAAATCAGCTTTAAGTTACACTTGTTTTAGAATAGAAAACTCCAGACTATTTAAGAGGAACATCCATCCAGTCCAAGTGCCTGAGCTCATCAGAGTCAACCAGGCTCGGGGCAGGGCTCAGCAAAGGCTGACCAAGCTGTTTAGGACTCGGACATACAGCTAACTTCTTTATGCACGAAAATAACTTGGTCCCATATTTTAAAGCAGTTGTTTCCACACGGCAGTTTTTCCATCAGCTCTGCTATCTGGAAAACACTTCAGGAAAAATACTTTAAGAGCTGGACTCGATCCTCGTGGCTGCCTTACAACTCAGAATATTCTACGGTTCTGAGGAAAAAAAAGTTTTTCACCTCCCTACAGGTGGCTTCGGTAAAGCCTTACAGCGGACCGACCTCACTGCTTCCTCACAGCCATCCACTGCTTTCTATTATGCTAAAAATACTTTAAAAACAACTTCCCAGCGCTTTTATCGCGCTCCATTTCACCGCCCCCCGGCTCGGTGACAAATCAAGGTCCCTAGCACCCAGCCGTGCCACCCCCGCGCCCACCCACCTTGTCCGCCGTGNACCCCGGCCGAGCCCCACCCCGGCCGAGCCCCACCCCGGCCGAGCCTCACCCCGGCCGAGCCCCACCCCGGCCGAGCCCCACCCCGGCCGAGCCTCACCCCGGCCGAGCCCCACCCCGGCCGAGCCCCACCCCGGCCGAGCCTCACCCCGGCCGAGCCCCACCCCGGCCGAGCCCCACCCCGGCCGAGCCTCACCCCGGCCGAGCCCCACCCCGGCCGAGCCCCACCCCGGCCGAGCCTCACCCCGGCCGAGCCCCACCCCGGCCGAGCCCCACCCCGGCCGAGCCTCACCCCGGCCGAGCCCCACCCCGGCCGAGCCCCACCCCGGCCGAGCCTCACCCCGGCCGAGCCCCACCCCGGCCGAGCCCCACCCCGGCCGAGCCTCACCCCGGCCGAGCCCCACCCCGGCCGAGCCCCACCCCGGCCGAGCCTCACCCCGGCCGAGCCCCACCCCGGCCGAGCCCCACCCCGGCCGAGCCTCACCCCGGCCGAGCCCCACCCCGGCCGAGCCCCACCCCGGCCGAGCCTCACCCCGGCCGAGCCCCACCCCGGCCGAGCCCCACCCCGGCCGAGCCCCCCGCTGTTGTTGTATCCACCACGCGTGTTGTCCCCGGTGTGGCGTCGTTTTCCCCAAGTGAAGGCTAAATGCGTGTTATGTTGTTGGCTTCCCGCGAGTGTTAAAAGGAGGGGTGTGTAGGGGATGCGGGAGGATGTGGTGAAAAGGGACCAAGGGGTTTTTTGCTCGTGGGACCGATTCAAGGAGTGGGAAGAGATAACGAGGAGATTCCTTGTGTTCTTGGATCATCCCACCTGGATGGGATGGGAAACACCAGGAGCTCAGGTATCGATCACCCTGATCACCCAGGAGCCACGAAGAGGAATAACAGGAATAACCAATACAAGATTTACGAGGGGCTGGTGCAGGTGGGGTAGGGGGCACCCAGAAGAATGTTTGTGAATAATGCATGAAGTTTCATTAATATACAACACCTCGATGCATTTAAAGAAGTGTTTTCTGAGTTAGAATGTGCTCCTTGGTGTAAAAACCCAAGGCACTCAGCCGTTTTAACCCTTTGCTTTATTTCTATCTCCCATTGTCTTTTTATTAAACCTTTGGAATTTTACCAGGAGAGCGAACTTCGTTTTTCACGTATGTGACTTTCTTTTGGCCCAGCTGAAGTTTGGATGCCCCCTGTTCCATTTTATCCCAGGGCAATACAGAAAATACAGTGTCTAATGTAAAGGCGTTCTTGTGCCTGCTTTTTAACAAAAAATCACCCACACGTGGCACAAAGCCCGATTCCAACGGTAATTTCACAGCCCTTAAATCAACCCCCAATATCTGTGAAAGAATCCCAGAATGGTTTGGGTTGGAAGGGATCCTAAGGTTCACCCAACCATGGGCAAGGACAGCTTCTTATATAGATATGCTATCTATATAATTAATTAATTATTTATTAATGAATTATAATTTATGAATTAATTATTGCTATGTATCTAAAGAGTATTTTATTTTCATTCTATTACTAATAACTATTTGTCAGCTACATAATATTTGCATTGTGGCTCTGTCTAACTAATCATTTTTTGCTATCAATATTGCAGAAAATGGAGTAGATGAAGAAGAAGGAAGAAACTGAGTTAACACCCAAAAGTCCCCTCATCTTTGTATTATTTACTACTAATACTAAAAAAACCTACGTTTTCACTCTGTGATAAACTACAGTATCATCTACTTCACACACTCACAAAACTCAACTTCTCTCAAAGTCCTGGAAGCTTTTTACCATGGCCAAAACTGAAAAGTTGTGCTCTCTTGAGGAATAAAACATCTCAGGACAGGCACAGAAGATATTCCTGGGTCCTGGATTCCAACACTGTCCCTCCAGTTCCTCATAAAAAGTCCTTCTGCATCTTCCCTGGATCCCTTTCAGATCCTGAGAGTTGCTGTGAGGTCTCCCCACAATCTCATCCAGGCTGAACATTCCCAGCTCTCCCAGATTAGCTCCAGAGGGAAGGGGCTCCAATCTTCTTATCACCTTCGTGGCCTCCTCTGGACCTGCTCCAACAGCAGCAATATCTGGAAATATTCTAAAAAGCACAAGGCAGGGAGGCAGGCACCAGGACAGATGTTCCAGCACATCCCTGAAGATCAAAACAAAAGGAGGAGTGTGACCCTCTGGGGGACAGGACCCTACTCCAGGAATCCAGGAGGAGAATCCAGTGCTCAGCCCAAGGGGTTCTGAAGTGTTCTGTTAGATGAAGAGTCAACTTTCATTTGCCTTCCTCTGGAAAAGACAGTGACTGACTTGGACACATCTTCCCCAAAGTTTTGCCAGATCCCCTGTTGTAATATAGGTAGATAAATTATACAGAAAAGCCTTATAAAATCAGGCTTTGCTATGCTAAGTGATAACTGCCTTGTCACTTCTAAGTGCAGCTAAGCTGGTTTGTTCCCATGTGAAAACAATCTTGAGAATGAAGGTTTGTTAAACAAGTAACTATTTCTGGGTGAAAAACGACTGCACCTGCCATAAACAAGAAATCTGTCTCATGAGAACCAGTGAATAAAGTATGTAAACTAAGCAAGAATGGAGAGATTTGATGGACAAGTAACATATGAATAAATTAATTGGCAAGGAAAGGATTAACCGATTGGAGCTGTGCAGGAGGTCTGTAAAAACTGCATAAAAATAAGTTGTGTAAATAATAAAGTGGCGTCTGCATAATCATATTGGTTCAGAAGTAGGAGCTCCCACAATCCCCTCCAAAGGCTCCAAGAATTGGGATTCTCTGGAGGAGAGAAGGGTTTGTGGTGACCTAATTGTGAGCTTTCAGTACCTGAAGGGAACTTACACAAAAGATGAGGCAACGCTATTTGCGAGAGCCCGGAGTGACAGGACAAGGGGGAAATGGGTTGAAATTGAAAGAGAGTAAGCTTAGATTAGATATTGGGGAGGAATTCCTCCCTCTGAGGGTGGCAAGGCCCTGGCACAGGGTGCCCAGAGAAGCTGTGGCTGCTCCTGGATCCCTGGAAGTGTCCAAGGCCAGGTTGGAGCAGCCTGGGATGGTGGAAGGTGGTGGAATGAGAAGAGCTTCAAGGTCAATTCTAACCCCAACCATTCCTGTGATTCTATGATTTTTTTTTTCCCATGAATTTTAGGGCGTTAAAGAGTATTTTTAGGATTTCAAGAGTATGAAATTACTGTGTGAATCGGGTTTCAGTGTGTGGATGATTTGCTATTAACAAGCAGTGATGAGGATGCCTTTATGTTAGACACTATTTCTGTATTGCCCTAGTCCATCTCCATGTAAACTTCAGTTGATCAAAACAAAGTTACATGTTTAAGCTTTATTTTAGGCAAATGGCAATGGATAATAGATCTGGAAGGAAGAGAGGCCATAATTTTGTCCAGACACTGAAAAAGAAGTTACAAAGTTTTCTTGGGAGTCATGGGATTTTGTTGGCCATGGATTCCTTAAGGCAACAAATCTCTAGCTGAGGCAACCAAGAACAAAGAGACAGAATCATTGGCCATGCAATGGATTTGTTTTGGTGCCTTTGTGCTGTCCCCATGCCAGTGAGGGCTGGAATTGACACCAGGCACTGGGACTGTGTGAAGTTTATCAAGGGCGAGTGCTAGATTCGGCACCTAGGATGGGACAACCCTGGATGTACGGAGAAGGAGAGGCTGGGAAAGGATCCGAAGGTTGCTGGCTGGCTGGATGGGGGTCACAGCGTGTGCTGGCAGCCCAAAGGGTCACTTGTGTCCTGAGGGACATGAGGCCAGCATCGCTGCCCGGGTGAAGAAGATCGTCCCGCTCTGCTCTGGGCTGGAGCGGGCTCACCTTGAATCCTGTGTGCAGTTTTGGTAATGTAAATAGACATGAAGCCATTAGAGAGTACCCCAAGGAGGCCACGAGGATGGTGAAGGGTCTGGAGGGGCCATATGAGGAGCGGCTGAGGGCATTTGGTCTGTCCAGCTGTAGGAGACTGAGAGGAGACCTCAGTGCACGTTCCTCACGAGGGCCAGCTCCCTGTGACCAGGGACAGCACCCGAGGGAATGGCTGGAGCCATTCAGGGAGGTTTAGGTTGGATATCAGAAAAAGGCTCTTCTCCCAGAGGGTGCGGGGCACTGACCAGGCTCCCCAGAGAACAGCCACAGCTCCAGGGCTGCCAGAAGCATTTGGACGCCGCTCCCAGGGATGCACAGGGTTGGGGTGTCTGTGCAGGGCCAGGCGCCGGGACGGATGATCCCTGCGGGTCCCTCACACCTCAGAACGCGCCACAACTCCCTGAGCCCTCAGAGCCGGGGCAGAGACTGCGCATGCGCGGTTTGCGCGCGCCGCTTGGGCGCGAAGGCGCGGCGCCGGCTGAGGGCGAGCCCCGCCCCCTCCGTTTGCGCACGGCCCCTCGCAGAGCCCGCTGAGGGCGAGGGCGGGAAAAGGCGCCCTGAGGGTGAGGGAGGGCTGCTCCTTCATCTCCTTTCCTCTCGCCTCGCGTTCTCCTGCGGTTTTCCCTCGATTATCTCTCGACTCGCCCACACCTCACCTCGCCCTCAGCGCCGAGGTTTTGTTGCCCGCCGCCCCGCGCTGCTCTGCAGTGTTCTGGCTTCGCGCTTTCATCCTCGTCTTGTCTCACTTTCCCATGAGGAGGCAGGTGGTGTTTTCTCGGCCGCGGTTGCTGGGAAGCGGCTCCTTCCTCACAGCGGGGCCGAACTCGGCCGCGTGCTGTGAGCGGTGGGGTTTAGGGAGGATTGCTGAGGGGGAACTCGGTGCCTTTCGTGATCCGGAGCTCACTTCTAGCTTGGGAAAGGTGTTTTCCATGGCCTCAGGCGTGGGTGCATTTGATATTCCTGATTTGGGGGAAAGGATTGTGTGGAGTCAGGCTAAGGATGGTGGGGATTCTGTTTCTCCCATACTCATTTAAATTACAGATGACAACAACTCAAGTCTAGGGGTGTTTGAAATGTGGGGAACTTCTTCATAAGATCCTTTGAAAATTCTGTAGGTTGGGTGCCAGTTAAAACTGAAGAAAATTGCCTTTGGAGGTTCATATTTCATATAAATACAGATACAAATGTCCTAATAATTGCATTCTGTAGCATCAAGGGAGGCCTGTGCTGCTGTGAAAAATCAAGAATCTGATACTGGGCATGATTAGAGGAACTCTCCTGCTCTGTTTCGTGAAAATTACAGGTTTGTTTGAGCTGGCGAATTGTGCAGGAGGTGTTTGTAAATCCAGGGAATGCCCTGGAGAGCTGCAGACTGGGCTTGCTGCCCTTCTCCTCATCCAGGTGCTAATTTGTTTCATTGACAGGCACGGGAGTCTCTGCAGAATGGCAACTGCTCAGAAGCAAAGGAATTCTGTGGTACGGTTTTATTTGTGTATTTCAGCACGGTAATGGGGAAAATGGGGGAGTTTTGGCTGGAATAGTGCACCCAGGCGCTCTGTGACAATAGCAGGTTGATTTAGTGTTTTAATTATGAATAAAGAATATATAGAAGAAAATACAGAAAAGTAATCTGAACTTTGTTGTCACGTGCTTGGTAGAAACCGGCTGCGTCCTACAAATATTGTAGCACCAAGTATAAGGAACGTGCTTAACTTTATAAATCACAGAAGTCATACTTTTCTGTTAAATTAAAATTAAGGTGTCGAGCAGGACTGACACCTGTATGGGTCTGTTGCTGTAGGTTTAATTGGCTTCTTTCTGTGATTTTCAGAGTGCAGTTGTATTTCCCAAGAAAATAGCCACGGAGCAACAGTCCCTGATGCTGGTGAAGAGGCTCCTGGCAGTGGCAGTGTCCTGCATCACCTACCTGAGGGGAATCTTTCCTGAGAGTGCCTATGGAACCAGATACATGGATGGTAACAGGCTGTTTCCATCATCATTTGCAAAAGCTGTTGTCAAGGAGTTGTTTTTAAAGCCACTTGGTGTTTTTAATGAATGGCCATTTCAGTGCATGATGGAAACTTCACCGATTGGTTAAATTTTGTTATTGCTGCTGCTAACTCAGCATTAAAACTATGCTCACGCTTGTCAGTAATGTTAATTTTAGTCTCTTCTTGATATGTACTTTTAAGCAATGAACTTTTCATTGCTTTTTGTCCTAAGTAAATGTGTGTGTGTTTCTTGTTTTGTTTTTTTTTTTTTTTGAGATATCTGTGTCAAAATTCTGCGGGAAGACAAAAACTGTCCTGGCTCTACCCAGCTGGTGAAATGGTAGGTTGATTCCAGCACACAGGTAACACTTCCTCAGCATGTAAGTGCTCAAAGGTTCCTTCCTGGTTGTTTGCAGGTAAAAGGCAAAAAGTTCTTTTGCTGTGAGCCAGCAGCCCACATTTGTGTCATAACTGCAACAAACGTGTTTCCAGAAAGGTTTTCAGCTCAGGGCTTAGGAGAGCACGAATCTCTGTTTGCAGGGTGGCTATACTTTATATTTACTATATAAACACTAAATATCTAATACTAGGTATTTGTACAGTTCCTTCCTCTAGGTGCTCATGAGTACTCAAGGGTGCACAGAAATGCAAAAGTAACCAGTAGTTCCTCTCTAGTTGATCAGGAGACTCAGTGCCACCATTTTGCATCTTAAATTTAAAGGTCTTGCTCACAGATTTAGAAGAGAGTGGGGCTGTCAGGCTTCTTGTTTGAAGGCAGAGCTGTGCCTGCTTGAGCACTGCCACAGCTGGCTGTGACTGTGTCACCTGGGGCTGAGCTGCTTATTCTGGTTTTCTTTCTGCTCCCAGTAACTGTGTGCTCTCCTTGCTTTTTAGAAATCTCTGTAAGGCCTTTGCCTTAGCTACACATTCCTGTATTTTGTTACCTCCATAAAGGTTCTTTCCCTCTTTTCCCCACTGCTGCATTCATCCCCGGGCAGTGCTGAGGGCTTCAGATGTGAGGGCTGAGAGTTGGTGTTAAAGCCATGTGCTGTCACAAAGTGAGGGAGGGGAAAAGCTGGAATTTCCTCATGGATCTTCTGTGGCTGAGGAAACAGAAGGGTCAGTGCAGTTCACCTTCCCCTCAGACAGTGAGGGTGGTTCACTGCAGCCTGTGGAGGCTGAGCAGGACAGGCTGTGTGGGAAGGGGCTGTGGTACCTCTTGGGAGTCCACATACCAAACCCAATTTTTGTTTGTTGACTCTAATTGAAAGGAACTTCAGGGAAAAAAAAAAATAGAGGGTAAGTTTTGATTCCCTGTTTGACTGTTGCTTGGGTGTTACACAAAAAGGAAATGGCAGCATCTAAATAAAGGTAATAACTCCTTTGTGCTTCAGCAGTGTTGCTGTTCAGCTGAATTATTGATTTCTAATCAATAGAATGGTTTGGTTTTCCAAATCATGGAATGGTTTGGGTTGCAGGGGACCTTAAAGCTCACCTTCCTCCAGCCCTCTGCCATGGACAGGGACACCTGCAACTAGATCAAGTTGCTCCCCTAATTAATGAATACACGTGTTGGAAGATGTTTGAAGTATTGCTATGTTTTAATATGTTTTTACTAATAAATTATTTACCTACAGATTGTTTTTAATGGACCTACAGATGGTAGGTACATTAAAAATATATTTTAAATTATTCTTTCGAGAGGTTGGGGTGATTTGGTGTTACAAAGACAGTCATTGCTTGCATCACTGCTAATAAGATAGAGTGTTGGAATAAGTGTTATTTATTGCTCTAATACAGTAAGAGTAAACATGAGAGTTTCATTTTTTGGTGCTATTTGATTTAGTGAGAAACAAGTGAAAATTAGTAGTAGATGGCCAATATTATTTGGTTTTTGCAGGATGTTAGGATGCTATGATGCCTTGCAGAAGAAATACGTAAGTCCTCCAGTCTCATTTCAGTTGTATTGAAATGTTTGAGTCCCTCATCTGCCAGTGTAGTTGTAGGGCTGCTCAGGGAGTGGCAGAGCTCAGTCAGCTGCAGTGTGGGATGCACAGGCATTTCTGCATCAAATCCTTGTAAACAGCAGCACAGAAAGCCAGAGATCTGTGGGTGTTTTCTTCTGCAGCTGAGTCCTCTCCTCTGCAGAAGGGGAGTGAAAAGGAAGAGGCTTTTCTTCCAACAGGCCTTGGTTGCCTGGGTTGGATTCCAGAGCTAGAGAGGCAAAGCAGCTTGGGCAGCAGAAATGGGCAATATTTAATGGTTTTTTGTTTTTTTCTTTTTTTCTCTGTTTCTGTTCCTGACAGCTGAGGCAGATTGTCCTAGCAGTGAGTATCTCTGAAAGGCAGGGACATGTTTTTAGGGGACATTCTTTGAGAGTTGTGCAGTTCTCATTCTGATTCCTCTCTATTCTTTTAAAAATACAGGTCTATACCCAGCCTGAAGATCCTCAGGTAAATCTGCTGGAATATCTCACAGGATGACTGATGATAATATGGATATAGTGAAATGTGTGTACAAGCAGGAATATTTAACATGCACATTTCTAAAAAAAGGACACGTTGAAATACCAGGTGTAAAAATGACTGGAGTCAGTGGGAATTGCTCTGAGTGCAATTGCATTTTAATATCCAGTGTCAGGTTATTCTGAGGCTGGTGCAAGAAAGCAAAATGTCATTGCAGAGTGAGGTGTCCATAAAGATGCCTCATCCTGACTCTGCTTAGCAAGTTTATGGGACTTTGTGGAAAACACAAAACCCACTGGGTGTCATCACATCTCTTCTGTGTGTGAAACATTTTCAGAGCGATTGAAACCGGAATATTTTGTGCTAAAAACTTCAGCTGATATTTCAAAATATTTTTATCACGGTGATTCCTGCAGAAGAATCATCATTTTTATTAGCTGGCAGTTTTATGCATTATTACTGTTAATTGTTAGAGGATTAAGAGCCTGTATTCAGCACATGTAAGTGGATGGGAGTTGGGCTGTAGTTATTTTCTTTAAAGGTTAATAGATTACTGAGCAGAGCTGCAGCAGGAGTGTTTTGGATTAGTTTAATAATTACTGGCTTTGTTTGCAGACAGTCACAGAGTGTTACCACTTCAAGTTCAAGTACACCCACAATGGGCCACTCCTGGATTTTGGCAGGTACAGCCCCTGGGACTGCTCCAGGGCCTTACAGTCCCTTGGACACACCTGAATGTCAGACCTTTGCATTTGATCTCTTTGTTTGCTTTTTAAATTCTGCATCTCGAGACTAATTTAATCAACATACTTACTTAACATAACTTAGACTTGTTAAAATACAAATAGTCATTTTGATTGATTATGCTCATAATTTTAATGTCCACTCAGAAGATGATGCTCAGTGTCAGAGTCTGATCTTCTGTGACCAGGATCTTTGAGATATTCCATGTGTGGGGGGTGAAGCTTCCCACCAGATTTACTTACCTGAAGATACTGAATGTTACATGGAATTCCTCATTTAGCAGAAATTACAGAAAATACACCAAAACCACAGCAGAAATGTAAGCAAGGCTAAGATGTGATCCATGGCTCAGTCATGGTGCAATTCCCATTGCTGTGATAAGCTCCCTGTGAGGACACTGGGCATCCCCAGCCATGGGGAGAGGATCCCTGGGTTGAAACTGGCAGAGGACAGGTTTGGATTGGATGTACAGGGGAAATTCCCTCCTCTGAGGGTGGGGAGGCCCTGGCACAGCTGTGGCTGCTCCTGGAAGTGCTCAAGGCCGGGTTGGATGGGGCTTGGAGCAGCCTGAGGTGGTGAAAGTTGTTCCTGCCCGCGGCAGGGGGTGGGATGGGATGGGCTTTGTGTTCCCACCCAAACCATTGGTGATTCTATGAAGCTGCTGCAGCCAATTCCTCTCTTCTTCAGAATTCTTCTGCTTGTTGTTTAGTTTTTACACTTTTTGGGCCAAGCCACAGCTTCGCTGCCCCTGTATCAGTCTGGCAAACTCAAGGAGACATTCAGGGGCTTTTCATGAACTCAGGGAGAAGCACTGACCCCACCACTTCACCCACTCAGCCCCCATAACTTTGGCTGAAATGAAGGCTCAGCTCTGTGTGCTGAGATCAGGTCACTTCTGGCAACAGCTGTGGGCAGTGGCACCCTGTGCTCCTGCTGGAGCTTTGGGGACATCATCTCCAGACTCTCTTCCACCACAGGGATGGTGGAATACCCTAATCCTTAAAAAAAAAAAAAAATTCTGCTCACAGAATTTTTTCCTTGTAGTCACAGCTACAGGGAAATGGCTTATTTTAAGACAAGGAATTGAAATACAGTTGGTTTGTACTTGACAAACTCCTCCCAGCTTCCTCCAGCATAAAATGCTGCATTAATTAAAATAGAAAAGGCTGCAGTGCTGCAGACCCTCGGGCTGGGTCTAGTTCCTTACCTGTGAGAGGGGTTGTAACAAACACTGGGATGTGACTCTTGGCCACACCAGGTTTCCTTAGTGGAACAGCATAAATTCCTGTCAGATGAATTTGAAAATAGTTGTGAGGCTACTTCTCTGGCTCCAGCATGGCAGGAAATAACCAGCTGGGGAGGGGTGAGAGGTTTGAGTCCATCACAGTTGAGGGAATGCTTCCAGGAGGCAGGGACACAAAGAAATAACTCCTGGTACCTGCCCTGCTCTGCCTCAGCTGGGGGCTGTGGGGAGCTGGGGAACAGAGGGAGAGGTTTTAGCATCAGAGTGGGATTTGGGTCAGCTTCTGGTGGAATGGGAGCATGGAAATGTTGGAGCTGGATGCCAAGAGTCCCTTGGGCACCAGGTTTATTATCATTACCCACTTGTGTCCAAGTCAATAGGGTGACTTTAATTAAGGGAGAGCAAGCAGGCAGGACTTGACAGAACTGGGGCTTTCCCAAGCACCTCTGTCTTTCAGGTTGGGTATTTAAGCACTGTGTGGTGTAGGATAGAGCAGTTGGTGCCAGGTGCTGATCCCTAAACTCTCCTGATGTCCCTGGCTCAGGGTTTGATCTCCCAAGGGCAGAAGAACATGCAGCACCCGGGCAGGGTTAGGAATTGCAGTGCTTGTGATCTCAGAGCAATAAACAGGATGCTCCTCATGTTCACAGTCCGTTAAAAAGCTGTCTCTTTTTACTAGAAACAGCTGTATCAAAAATAACCTGACTAGTGTGTGTGTGTGGTTTTAGCAAGGACAAGAAGTCAGAGTCCCCCATCAGCTGTGCAGACACCAAGAAGGCCAGCATCCTCCTCATCCGCAAGATCTACATCCTGATGCAGAACCTGAGCCCGCTGCCCAGCGACGTGTGCCTCACCATGAAACTGCTCTACTATGATGAGGGTACACTGCCATGCCACCCTGATTTATCAGCTCTGTTCACACTCTGGAGAGCAAGCCAAAGGAATGTTTCAGTGTCTGGTCTTTGTGGCTGCTGGGACTTGTTCAGTGAGGTTATTTCACGTGTGGCTGTTTCTCAGGACAGTTTTGAATCCCAAGGGGAAGGGATGTGATCTCACTGCAGGAACACAGTCCTGGCACTGACTTCATTGGATTTGGCTGTGTTTTAAAACACTTGGAGTTTCCCAGAGTATGCTATAGCATAGTTTGCCAGCCTGGTTCTAGTTTGATGACTGTCCAAATGTTTGGCTGTGCTTTCTGAGTGTGTTACTGCCTTACAATGACAAATCAGAGCTTCTGTTTTCTCTCTCTCTATCTACAACCTCTTCCAAAGAGCTTCAACTGGGCTTTGCCTCTTGTGCAAAGAGAAAAAAACTTCATTTACTCCAAACTGAATATTGATTACTCCTCTCCCCACACAGAGTTTTTTGTAGTAACTCTGTATTTAAAGGGGAAAAGAGTTAAAATTAGTTTTGCAAGAGCAAGTTTCATTCTAACACGTTCAATAAATTTTCTCTGCAGTTACACCCCCTGATTACCAACCTCCAGGGTTCAAGGAGGCCGAGGACAGGGGGCTGCTGTTTAGGGAGGAGCCCATGTACCTGAATGTGGGGGAAGTGCCAACACCTTTTCATATGCTGAAACTGAAAATCACAACTGAGAAACACCGCATGGAGAATGTTGATAAGAACATCCTAAAGCAGGGAGAGACTGCTGAGTCTCCCCAAGTGGGTGGAGTGAGCAGAGATAATCCAGAAGAGATCCAGGACATGAATGTAAGAGCACAGACTTTGTTTTGTGTAGCTTTTTGATTTTTTTTTTTTTTCTGGTGTAAAGTCTAGAAAAAGGCCATTATTGTTTCACTCTGTGGTAAGCCATAACCACCTCTATTTTCAGACAGTGTTAAGCAGGACAATATGTCTTCAATCCATTTTTTTCCTTCATTTTACTGCTCCAGTTTGCAGCCTGTCAGTGTTGGAGCAGTGCCTGTGCATGAGGAGCAGCAGGGACAGCTCGTGCCATGGGGACACTGCCATGTGTCCCAGCACAGGGCACAGATGAAACCTCATTGTCCCCTGTCACAATCACTTATTTCAGTTTATTCCACCACAAATCCATCCAAGTGTGTCCTTAATCTGAGTAGAAACCTTCTTCCTTGAGTGTCTGCAGTAACTGACAGATGTGTTTCTTAATCTAGGAGGATCCTGTCTTGGTTAATGAAGATGAGAATCGTGTGAATATTTCAGAAGCTCAAGGTAATATTTGTGTACATTTTTCAAGTCTCTGATTGTGCCTTTTTCCTGATGTTACTCAAACAAAACCCTCAATTTTCTATATTCAAATTTTCATTATTTTCTTCACATAATGACTGTGCCTTTATTTTCTATCAGGGCTTCATTCTGTGAAGCACTTGGTTAACAAATGTTAACATGTTAAACCATGATTAACATATTTTCATATTACTGTTCAAAATTCTGATCTTTTGTTCCATTTTATCAGATAAGCCAAATTGAATGGGGTTTATATTTAGAAATAAATTTTATTTCTGCTCTCTACTATTTTTTTACTAATAATTACTGATTTATTTAGTTTTTGATCATACTTAGTTTGCACATTAAGCTTGCAGAACTCTTGTCCTGTTGAGCTCATTACTGCAGATCTGGGAAGCAGAATTCTCTGTGAAAAAAACAGTGGCCTGGATCTGTTTGGTTTTGTTTTTTTTTTTTTTTTAATTTCAGCTTTTTGGGTTTCAATTCAGCAGAAATCCCACTTTTAGCCACCTTTTCCTTTGCAGTAGCCCAGAATCCCACTGTGCACCCCACACCTTCAGCCTGGGGCTGTGGAGAAGTGGAGAGCACAGGGGCTCCTGTGGGTAGAGGAGCTTCTGTGTTCTGGTAGCCCCTGTGAAACACCTCCACAGGGAGCTGCTCATGGCTCTGCTTTGCAGTAACTTCCCCAGAATGTGTTCTCTGTTATTTTCATTCTCTGTTTGCTGTGCTTCTTCCTGTGTGAGTGCCTTTTCCAGCTGATGGTGCTCTGGGGACCTGCTGCCCTCGCCCTGTGTGCTGCAGCATTTGGATAATTGCAAGGGAACTTTTTTTGCTACCACAGAACAGACTCCCAAAAGGATTTGGGTTGGGAGGCACCTTAAAGCTCATCCAGTGCCACCTCCTGCCATGGGCAGGGGCACCTTCCACTGCCCCAGGTGGCACCAGCCTGGCCTTGGGCACTGCCAGGGATGCAGGGGCAGCCACAGCTGCTCTGGGCACCTGTGCCAGGGAACAAATCCTTCCCAATATCCCATCTAACCCTGCCCTCTGTCAGGGTAAAGCCATTCCCTGTGTCCTGTCCCTCCATCCTTTGTCCCCAATCCCTCCTCATCTCTCCTGGAGCCTCTTTAGGCCCTGGCAGGGGCTCTGAGCTCTCCTGGGAGCCTTCTTTTCTGCAGGGTAAACCATCCCAATCTCTCAGCCTTTCCTTGTAGGAGAACTTTAATAGGTACAAGTTCTAGCAAAGTGTTTTTGTTAGTTTGAATCACACAAAAATGAGTTTCCTCAAGTGTTTTTCCTAATATTGTCAATAAAATCTGTCAGTAAATAACTGTGCAGCTCCCCACTGCTGGCTTTTAATCAGAGTTCCAAGATGTGGACCCAGACTGTTTCCAACTCAAAGCATGAGACACCAAATTGTCCTCAGGGATCTCAGGAGCTTCCTTTTCAGATTTTAGATAAACCAGGAGGAAAAGCTGAGGATGGTTTGTGTTCACATTTCCCAGTTTAGCCCAGGGGCCTGAAGGCTGAACTTTTGCTGCCAAACAAACTGAAGAAGGAATTGCTGCTTGTTGATCTGCTCCTCTTGGAGGGGCTGGATAGAAGCATCCAGACAATCTGGAACCCATTTGCTGTACAGAAAGCATTTCAAATCTTGGGTTTGGGGTTTTTTGAGAAATAACATGTGCAGCTTTGCCAAACCAGCTGCCATTTCTGTGCTATTCAAAAATAATGGTGGAAATGTGCAGGAAACAGCACATGCAGATCAGAATCTTTGTCTTGACAGTGCTAGTAGGCTGCAGAGCTGGAATAACCACATAAAAGCGTGTCTGATTCTTCTAAAAAGTCATAAAAGTTCCAAAACCATGCAAAAATCCTGCAGATTTCTTGTCCTAGGGACTTGGCAGACGTTTTATTGACAGGAACTGCGAGACACAGGGAAGCACATTTGTCACCCTGAAATTCTTCTGTTGTTTCCACAGCTGATGCAGGGTCACCCATTCACCATTCCATGCTTCTGTCTGTGTCCTGGAAAAACAGCATGGATTAGAAACAGCAACCAAAGTGCCTGGAACTGCCTGTTCCTGCAGCTGCAGGCAGTGCTGGGGGCTCTGCAGCTGGGATTGCTCTTGGCTGTGCCTGGGGCTGGTGGGTTCAGGAGGGGCAGGAGCTGGGCCAGAGTGGCCTTTTCCCTGTCCTGCAGCACAAAACAGGCTCCTGAGGCTTCAGGAATAAATCAAATCCCTTCAGCAGGGCAGTGTGTGAAGGAGCTGGGGATCAAACCCACTCTTCCAGAGATCCTGTTGGGATCACTGGGCTACTGCAGAGAGCTGGAGGTTGGGACAGGAAGGGGCTGAGTTAAAGAAGAAGTTCAAAGCTTGGTGGAGTTAAGGATGTGCTGGACACAGAGAATGGAGCCTGCTGGAAGCAGCTGTTCACAGCAGGTATGCTGTTGTTAACAGCTTTATTTAACTCTCCAACTCTTTCCTTCTTTCAGAAAAGAATTCAACTCATGAAGAGGAAGCTGGAGGGATCCAGACTCCCCATCCTGTTTCTAATCCTCAGGTATGAAAACTCTGCCCTGTCATCTTCAGCTTTTTCTGGAGCTTCTGTGGAGCTCCTTCCCTCCTTCCAGTGATTCATGGGAAATCTGCTGAAGCCTTATTTCCCACAGTCACTGTTTCCAGCAACAAAATTCCTTTACCTTTTACTTCCTGGTGTCTTCCAAAACTATTCTAAAGCACTGACAAAAGGCTGTTCCTCTGAAATACAGCTCTCAAAACAAAATAGATGCTGTGACTGTTAGTGACTGAAAAGGGCAATGTCATTTCCATGTTAATAAACTGCCTACCAGGAATTCCACTGCTAATTCTGACAGACCAAAGCTTGTTTAAAAGTTGATTAAAACGTTAAAATTCAAGTTTATAACTCAGGTTATATTCCCTGCATGTAGAAATTGGTGGCATTTTTACATGGAGGACTGCTTCACACATGTCCTCAGGATTTCTTAAAACAGGATAGCTGTAGGTAAGTGTGATTTACTGTATCAAACCAGCACATGCTTCTCTCTGCCAGACCCTCCAGCACACCCAGCTGTAAAAGCTGTGACTTCCACAGGTTATCACCATTTAAATGCTCCCATATTTCAGTTTTGGCTCAGGCACTGCACAGAACAGTGAATGCCCCAGCACTGAGCCCTGCTGTGGTCTCCAGTGTGTATTTTTTGCTGCTGTCACAAGGCAAAAAAATCTATTTTCTGATTTCAGGTTGATCATTTGACCCGTAAAACATCTGAGCTGATTGTGTCAGAGAGCAGGACAAGAAGTGGAAAGATATTCCAAAGCTGCATTGTTAGTATCAGTTTTTCTTTAGTTCTCCTTCTTTCTGTTCCAAACAGTGAATAAAACTTGGAGCTTGAATGCATTTGCTATTGACAGAATGAAATTCTCATCTCTTTCTAAATTCCCATTCAATTCAACACTGTCAAAAAGAATTCTGTCCCTAAGAGTTAGAAGCTGATTGGATGCAGGTAATACAGGTTGAGAAAGATTCCTTTGTTTTAGCTGATAGCCTGTTGGGAAAGCATTTAGCCAACTTTCCTGCTGGTTTGATCCATCAGCCAGGGGAGTTTGTGGCAGCAGAGATCCCCAGCACAGTTCTCTGAGCTTCCTTGTGCTTCTTCCTGAGGAAACACTGGGCCAAAATGATAACCTCATCTCTGTGACTCCTTCATTCCAAGAAAAATCCCTTTCATTTGCCTAATCAGCTCAGTGCTGCTTGTGGGGACCCAAATCCTTCCCACCTGGCACAGCTGGAGCAGAGGTTGTGTCCAGGCTGGAATTTTGACCTTGGAGCCCCACGTCTGTGCTGCTCCTTCCCTGACTGAGCTTGGCAGCTGCAGCTCTGGGAGGCTTTGGGGGCCTTCCCCCCCTATTTGGAACATTAGGAATGCTGAGTCAGGGGCAGATCCTTCTCCAACACCTGTGGGATGAATTTTTCTCTCTTCTTTTACACCAGAAATTGTTCCCTGTGAGGGTGGGGAGGGACTGGGATGGAATTCCTCCTTCCACATCCTGGCAGTGTGCCAGGCCAGCTTGGACAGGGCTGGGAGCAGCCAGGGACAGTGGGAGGTGTCCCTGCCATGGCAGGGGTGGCACTGGGTGGGCTCTGAGGTTTCCAATC
>VXBQ01009253.1:0-37619 GCA_013400175.1 Phainopepla nitens | reverse complement strand
GCCCCGCTCCTCTCCCGGCCTCTCTCCTCCCTCGGCCCCGCTCCTCTCCCGGCCTATTTCTCCCTCGGCCCCGCTCCTCTCCCGACCTATTTCTCCCTCGGCCCCGCTCCTCCCGCTGTCCCATCCCGGAGCGGACCAGGCGGCTCGCTACGAGCGTTTACCACAGTTTATTGACAGCACAGTCCGCCGGCGGGGCCGGGGCGGCGGCGGCCGGGACAGGGACAGCGAAGGGCTCGGACACGGCACAACCGCGAACACCGGGCGGGAGCGGCCCCGGCGCGGCGGGGACAAAAGCGAACGGAAATCTCCAAAGTCTCTGGAAAGGCGGTGACGAGCAGGACGCGGGGCTGGCGCTCGGTCTGTGGTACCGGCACGGTCCGGTTCCATCGCGGCTTCTGCCTCTCCCCGCAGTGTCCAGCAGGAACACAAACACGCTTCTTTCCCTCCCCGAACAACGGCAGAGTCGCTTCTGGCATCACACTGCTTTGGCGATTACAGATCCCTTGCAAAAAAAGTCCATTTGCTCCAAAAAAAGTTTATTTATATATCTCTATATATTTTAAGGAAAATATCCGTTTTTACCAAAATACGATATACAGGCACACAGCTGTAAAATAACTTTAAACCAATTCACTATAAAATTACTTTTGGTAATAAATAATTTGATTCTCAGAGAGGCAAAACGCTCCCTGTACCTCCGCAGCGGGGCTGCCCGAGGCACGGTCCCTCTGCGTTCCCAGAACGCTCCCACCTGCGCTCCCCTCATCCTTCTCGCCGGGCCTGGCCCAGGGCAGAAGCAACTTGTGCTTTTTCAGCCTGCATGAGGCAGAATCCTGCTCCCAACAAAGCGGTTCAATGGCAGAATGATAACAAAGACGTGCCAAAAGCTCTCTGTGAAGTCGAGGGGCAGATCTTCCTAGCAGGGTTTATTCTGGAAGGAGCGGCTGCTGGGACTGGGCTGGTGAGATCTGTTCTGCTCTGGGGCTCCTGCAGGCCAGCAAGCTGTGCTGGGCTCTGCTCCCAACGGCAATGAAACCAGGAACAAAATATCGAAGTGTGCATCCGGGCAGAATTCACAGACATCTGAATGTGACATCCTTAACGCCAAAAAATGTCAGATTCGGAAATCCCAAACTGACTCTCCTCAGTCTTGGCTTAGTAAAGGTTTAGACAGGACAACAACAAGTGGCTGACTGTCACTCCTAAATCTAAAGCAGTTACATGTGTCCTCTGCTCTACTGAGCACACCTCTATTGATCTTCAAAGCACCTGAATACATTTGGTCACAGAACAGTATTGCTCTAAAAGTCTGATGTCACAAATATAAGAGAGCCCCTTCAGGATATAATCAGTATAATCTGCTCTGGGGAGCTTTGCCCCAGCTGCTGTGTCCATCCAGTCTGACCTTATGAGGTGCACAGAGCAGTTTTCAGCTCTCTGAATTAACTTTTTTCCCTTGTCCATGTAACTGTCCCTGCCTGCAGAGCTCCCTCAGCCCCAGGAGCAGCTGCAGCCACCACAGAGCAGCTCCCAACACCACCAGGAGCGAGTGAGGCCCGGCCGCTGCTGCGGCACGGAGCTGCACTCCGACAGTTACTGAGGAATCAAACACAGGCAAAGCTTTCACAAAAGAAACCTCAAGACGAAACAGTTGTTCAGACAGATTCCAAGATTTTTAGCTTTGGGAAGGAGCAGACTTGCAGCACAGCATGGTTACAGGACACAAGAGGCGGTGAGGCACTACCTAACTCATGCCAGGGATGGGCTATGGAGCAGCACTTCCATCCCATCCTCAGGGGAGAAGCCTGACCAAAAAACCAGAAGCTACTCAAATTGTAGCTTTTAAAGATGATTAATTGAAGCCAAATTTCCTGTTGCCCCAGTCTATTTCCTACGATCCTTTAAAGACATCTCTGCACATCTCCCTGGGGAACTGTCTTGAGGGGTTTAGTCAGTCATGACTTGACAGACATTATTTTGATGAACTACTCAAAGAAAGGTCCTGAAACTTCTCAAGAAAGCACTCCAGGGAGCAAGCCCTGTTTGCACAGCTCATGGAAGTTAGTGCTCCATTTAGCTGGTGCACAAAGCAAAATGACACATCACATCCCAAGAGGAATTAAAAACCAGAGCATTCAAGACTCATAACCTTGCACTGCCCTATCACTGTTATTTTGAGAAGTCAAAGGGGGGGAAAAAGGCAACAGCAGTAACTTTGGCAAGATGTTCCAAAGCCAGTTTGAGCAGGAGCACAAACCTACTGTGGGAGCAGGATTCATCTGAGCACACCACATGCAGGGAGTCGGGAGCCAGGCAGGAGCAGTCCTGTAAGGACACAGCTGGTCCAGTTCACCTTGTCCTCTCAATGTATTACATGCAGAATTTACCCCTTTAATTTGGCATTGCCTGGTGCTGGCAAGTCTTCTCCGCTAATATAAGCAATAAAGATACATGGAGAAAGGGAGAGCGAGACAAGAGGGAAGGCATCAAGCCTGAGAAGAAAAGGATTTGTTCTCTTCTCACTTAAAAATGGTTCAGTCTTTGCTTCGCTTCCACACTGAGGACTGCGAGATACAGAAACCAGATTTTCTTCAGTACACACAAGCATACACCGAGAGGTACCTACGACCATAGCACAGAGCACACAGTAGCACAAGTTTAGAATGACTTAGTTCAAACAAGACAAGCTTTTACTTGGAGGGGAAAATATCAACATTTTCATCTTGAATGCAGTTCTTTGGGTGGGAAAGAAAGGGCTGGCTCAATATCCAAGACCAGACACTCATCCTAGCTACAGCTAGAGCAGACAGAGGGTATGAGCCCTCTGCTTCCACAGTACAATTCCACACTCCTCCCAACACAACAGGAGTGAAATCTTTATCTTTGAACGTCCCAGCACTGGACCTTCTAACAAAGATCAGCAGGTAAGAGGAGAATTAGGAAACTCAAGAAATAATTTTTGACTTGGACAGTCACTGCTGCTAATTTCAACTTCTGAACTAATTTTAAAGGCCTATATTCTCCTCCTACATTCCAGCTTCTTCAGGGCGTTTTGTATTTTAAAAAGTGCATTCTTCTCCGATGAGATCTACCTTGGCAAAAAGCAAACAGGACTTCCTCAGAGGGCTGCAAATGGCAGAAGCCTCTCAGGTGACAAGCAAGGACTCCCCACTGCAGCCTGGCTAACAAAGGTGAGCACCACCAAGGCTTTCCCAGTCAGTTCACAAGCAGTGTCCCAAAGGTTCACCAGCCCACACGAGTGGAATCATCATCATCATCATCATCACTCCTGTGCTTGGAAACAGCATACTCTTTTCTTTTCCACAGAGATGGAACCAAAATAAGAATATAGCTTCATCAAAGCAAAAGCTAAAGCAAAGCAAAAGCATTTGGTTGGAAGGCAGTGAGCTGGGGAAAACTCAATTCCCTTCTTCCATGCAAGCTGAACACTGCTGGTAGGCAACAGATAACCTGCCTCTCACTTGCTGCTGCATTAAAGGCTTCCTGCATCTTTAGCCTCCACATACAATCCCACGTTCTAGCAACTGGGGGCCTCCTACCAGGCAGAAAGGCAGGGATCAGCTTCACAGTAAATACATGGATCTTATCACTCTAACACATACAGGGGTGCCCATTCCCCTGGCTAACTAAGGGCTCCTGTACCTGCAATCAGTTATCAATTACTTTAAGGTCCAAGGGTAAGTCCCTGGAAACAGCAAATTACAGTGGCAAAAGAGCCATAACCTTTAGTTTAACCACAAATGATCTGCAGCACCTTGTGGAATCCACCCAACATGGCGTATGTGTGTATATATAAATTTTGTATGTAGACATTGGAGTGGTTCATTCTTTTTAATACATATACAAGTACCTATTATACATATATACATATTTACAATTTACACCAGCCAGTAGATGTATGTGTACTGTACACACACACACAAACGCCGAGCACACACATGCACACACACCAACATACACTCCTCAGCACAGACTCCACAGCCCAGGAAATGAAGTCCTGCCAGAGTCCAAAGAGCAGCACCAAGGGGAGGGGGTCTCAATGTACCAGCTTCAAGACTGCTTAGGACAAACACAAGCATTCACAGGATTTTGTACACTTGGGAAGTAAAGAATGGATGGTGCAAGCTTCAGCCCAGCTACAAAGAACCTTCATGCAAACTCCCAGCTACACTGCAGCCGTTCCTGCTGTCCCACACTGTGCTCCCTCAGCAGAATGGATCCACCAGTGCTGTTCTGGCTGAGCAGATCACACTCTGGGCGATGCTCTGCACCCAGCACTGCCGTGCCATTACAGCAGTCACCAAGTTCTGCACTGTTCCCACCCAAGCACAGAGGCATGGCTGGGGTTCAACAAAAAGCACTGACTGGACTCGTCCTCTCACTCCTTTTCTAGCAGCCCACGGAACAGTGACAACTGGCTTTTCCATTTAATAGTCTGAAGTATCTCCATTGCCTCATCCTTGCTCACCCTGCACTGCCAGGAGCTGCCAGAGCTGCTCCAGCTCTGCAGGGCAGGCAGAGCAGTGCCAAATGACCAGCCAGCCCTTTCCCAAAGGCCACTGTCCTCCTGCAGACAGCCACGCCGAGCTCCTGTGCTGGGGAGCTGATGGTGCTGCTCAGTCACAGCCCCTCGCTGCTCCTGGCTCCAGGGCAGGACTGACTCAAGGGGGGGACATGCAAAACAGCCAGGGGGTTGGTTATGGCAGCTCCCACCTGGCTTCACCTGCCAGGGAACATCAGCACCTCTGCCGGGGCAGGGGCACAGCGGGTCAGACACAGAGTGGCAGCAGGGGCTGCTACAGCCCTGGGCAGGACATCCTCTCAGCTCCTGTCAGGAGTGCTCATGCTGGGGGAGCCACACGTTCCATCCACACACGGACAGGAGGGCTAACACCTGCTGGAAATGCTGCAATATCTTAAGAGTACCTCAAACTGAAGAATGCCCCCTCCTCCTGTGGCAGGAGGCCCCACATGACAGTGAGAGGTGGGGGCCAGCTTTCAGGGTTTGCAGTTTGTTCACCTCTTGACCACCTGCCCAACCAGGGCCTTGGCCAGCAGTACACAGTTCATACAGAAAACTGCTGCATCAAGCTGATAGGGAGCATTAAGTATCTTCACAAATTCACTTCAAAGCACTGCTCCAAATGCAACGTATTTGCCCACAGTTTTGTCTCCTCACTTGCCTAAGACTGAAAAAATATATTTGTTATGAAGGAATCTGTGTTATTGCTATTGTTTGTTTGCACTGTGTGGTTCCATCTTTACCATTTCAAATCCAAACTCTATGGGGATAAAATATTGGGTTTTTTTCTGTTGATTTTTTTTCTTTCCAATTTCTTAAAATTGTATAAAAATAAAGGATTTCCACAAATGTGGGCTAAAGGTAACCAATAATACTTCTATGCTTAGGATCAGCTGTTGGAAATGTGGTTGACAACCACAAGACCAGAAATAAACCTCTAGTGATTCTTTAGTTTAACATTTAAAAGACATGAAAACTTCTGCTTATAAAAGTGACCCCATACAGAATGGAACAGCTCAACTAACAGCTGTTTATTATTACTTTTTAAAATAATGGTCCTAAATTTAAAAATAAAATCAAGTACTTCCTTTTATGATTTTCACATTATAAAACTGCACCATTCAAAATCTGTGGCCAGGGAATCCCCTTTGCAGTAAGACAGTTTCTTTTAATAGTCATCGAGTGTGTTTTCCAGGAAAACATTCCTAACATCCAGTATGGAAGCCAGCTCCAAAATGTGCTTTTGGAGGTGAGGGTTCTCCACCGTTTCATCTCGTGGCAGCTGAGGGTAAGATTCGGGATAATTTCGAGTCTCCTGCTAGATGACAGTGAAAACAAAGAGAATCAGACACTCATTTCTTTCACACCTTCTAGGAAGAAGACTGCAAAAGGCCAATTTCACCCTAAATCTAGTCAGTATGGCACAGAGACAGAAAATATTCTAGACATTTCAGCTTTCTCTTTCCATTGATTCAGAGATGGTCACAGCAGCAATACAAATGCCTGTTCATCTCAGATACTTATTGGTATGTTCACTGAGGCTTTGCAGAAAAAAAAAAACCACTAAAAAAGACAAAAAAATTCACCTGTACTTACCTACTAGGCTGGAATTCATTTCTTGAAATTACAGACATGTAAGCATCTCCATTGGGAGATTCATCTCATCCTAAAACAAATATCTAAGACACTGGGGGCAAATCTCTCCCCAGTAACACAGACCTACTTCTTTTCCCTGGTATCAGAGCAGCCCAGGTAGCTGACTTAGGCTTGGAGAGCTGCTGGACATCTGCAGCTCCACAACTGAATACTGCACCTTTCAATGCTCCAGGCCCAGTTTTCCCTGCAGTATTTAAAATGGAGCAGGCAGTTTATATGCCAACACTCATAAAATGGTGTAGATCCAGAGCAGATTCTCAGTTGGCACAGCTTTAGCCAACAGGGAGGCAAAATACCATCTTCCTATTTAGTGTATTCATTTACACTTCAAAGACCTTTCAAAACCCATTCACATAAATACATTCCAGAAAAAATGATCCACTCCTCCCCACTTCCTCTTATATTCTTGTTCTATACCTTTTTGGTTGTGAGGAAATCATAACCCTAAGCTACAAAGAGGAATTTTTCTGGCAGCCAAGGCTGTTCAGAGTGACATGACTGAACTGGAGCATGCCTGCTGTGTTAGGTGCAGGACCCAGGCTCCTGCAAGCCAAAGGCTTCGTGCCTTTGGAGAGACACAAAGGCACAGCCTCGGTGCAAGCTGCAGGAACAGCCTGTGAGCATCAGTCACCTTCCTGAGGTCACCTGCTCAGCCCCTGGACCCTCCCACCTGGGCCAGGGCAGTTCCACACACAGGCACAGACATCCCTGCATACCCGGAAGATTTTGTGCATCCTCATAGTAGCCGAACAGAAGATAAATCTTGTGAGAAGCAAGCGAAGAAATTCATCCCCAAAAAACTGAAGGAAGGACTGATCTGTAGAGAAGGCAAAGAAAGCTCAGTTGAGAAAGGCTCAGCCCCCCCAGAAGGCTCAGCTGGGCCTGGCCAGGCCGTACCTATGGAGCGGGAGTGGGTCAGCAGCTGGGCAATGTCCCGGTTGATTTTTCTGAGGTAATCCTGACACTTCTCCCACAGCCCTCGGCGCATGCTTGATAATCCAGAGACAAACAGGAATGCCATTAACGGATTGTTCAGAAAGAGTGTGAAGAGGCTACCCCGCTGAGACTGATCTAAAAGGAAAAATAAATCAATAGACAAAGGGATACATTTGGCACATGAAACAGAAACGCTGTCCCTGCCACACAACGAGCTCGCTCACGCGCTAAATTCCCTCACAGAGGAGCTACTCCTGTGTGACAGTTACACCTCCTCTCGTGCACACCTGATCCATGACTGGCAATAAAGGCTTGCTGGAGACCTGCATTAACACCAAGACACCTCAGCTGACTCTGCTCCCTTTCTGGGAGCAATAAGGCTGCCCAGAGTTGCAATAACCAGCATCACCCCACTTCCTCAGTCTCCCTGCAGGAGAGCCTCTGCTCCCAGCTCTGGCTGGAGCCATCTGTAGAAATGTCACCAGCATTGGAACAAATTATTTACCACATACGATAGCTAAACTTCATCGTACCACTTCAGGGACTGGTAACCTGATTTAGGGGTTACACAGTAGTGAAAAGCTGTCTTTTCCTGAGGAATCTAAGTTCTGTTTGTTGGGAATCTAAGTTGTTTGTTTGTTGCAGCTTGTTGGGAAATGCAATACTGCACATACCTTGTAATGCTTTTGGATATGCTGTTGGAGAAAGCAAGCACACCAATGGTTGTCCAAATAAGTTTGTGAAATTCTGTAACAGATAAGAATTTTGAAGTATTGATGGTCACTTTGCTTGCCTTGAATATTCAGCAAGACAAGGGTACAAATTATAATAATGATAGAAGACACTAATGCCCCTCACACAGCATTGGCAATGAGCCTGACAAGTTCACTTACTCAGAGATCACAGCACAGAAGGAATATAACCAAATACATTTTAAAGGAATTATAATTCTCTCATTTCATTACTACTGATGGCAGACACTAATTTCATGGAAATATGGCTTTCAGTAGTAACACATTACTTGAAAATAAAAAAAATCGTGTTCTGCAGTAAAAGTGAAAGCAATTGGGTTTAGCATCTTCCCTCAACACCAACTGAACTGCCCAGCCAAAACCATTTATTTCCCCTTTTCCTTCTAGGAGAAGAAGCTATGTCTGATGAAACATGAGGGCCCAGAGAAAAGATTTAAAATAAACTCCCTTTAAAGAAAGTATGTCACAACCTTAATATCTGCTGTACTGAACCCTCATTTTACAACACCCATTTCATTCCCCTTTCACCAGCACCTTAAATGTTGCCAAAGTGTCCAATTGCACAAGAATTTCTCAGAACCTGAAACACCACTATTGTCCACTTTCACCAATATTTACCTGATAACAATCCTACTGTGTATCTGTCTGGTGGTAAACAATTATCAGAAGGGGAAAAAAGCCAAAAATCATGCACACAACATATCAGCTGTCACCAGAACAGCTTTCTTAAAACTGAAGGCTTGCAAAGCTATAGAAAATATGATTGTGTCTGCATCCTTCCAGAGCACAGACTCAAACCCCACCTCCAGAGCATACGAGTGCCACACACACACTGCAGATTAGATTCTTAAAACTGCAGTTTACAAGTGTCAGATATACAACACCACAAGTATTTGCTTGTGTAGAATCCTCAAAAAGTTAATTTTTAATTCCTTCTGGCCTCTGCATAATTCAAATGAACTCTCCCTTCCAGGCAGTATATTTCAGTTATATTAGTTTTACAGAATTAATTTGATCTAAATCTGTTAAATGCTAGAGACAGAAATCTAGTCTAATCAAAATAAAATATTTCCCATCTCTGACAAAGTGTTGAGTACTGCTAAAAACCCTTCTAGTTCATCAGGAGCCCAGGGAAGACTGATAATGCTGGATACTAAGGTCTGGTCTCTAAGAAGAAACAAAGACAGTAACAACAGGCCAGCCCAGGAACTGGTGAAAGAAGCATTTCAAACTCCAGGAGTCACCTCAGGCACTGCTGGTTTGAGTTGTACACACAATGGCAAGGTTTTACCTTCTCCAGTAACTCGTATGCTCAGTACCATGAGCAGACTGACGTGTTTCATTAATTCCATTGTGTGTCACTCAGCTACAGACCAAGGCAGCCATGCCACCAGTGAGAACAGCCCTGCAGTCCAAGAGCCAAGAGCACCCCTGGGTCACTTGTGGGTCTCAGGCACTGGCTGAGAGCACTCTGGACTGTCCCAGCAGAGGTGAAGCCAGGAAAACCTGCCCTGCAAACCAGAATTTGACAGGAGGTCTGGATATGGAATGCCCGACCCTTCAGTGCATGGACAACTCCAAAAAGGATAAACCCCATTTTGTTTCAAAACTGACTGTTGTTTACTTCAGTGCTCAAGTTTTCTAACAGAAGTACTGCTGATTTTTACAATGCATGTCATGTACATCTCCTTCCAAGAACAAACTGCCCACCATCTCCAAAAGAAGCCACTTCACATTTAAGCTTTGCTAAGCTAAGTATTTATACCACATCACTGACAAAGGCCTTGCATTCTCACTGGATGGAGGTTTTGGTTTGGTTTGGTTTGAAGACTTTGCGTTTTACCACAATGCTAGACAACCACAGCTACAGGAAGATATTGATTTAAAAATATTATTTCCTCCACATATGCAGTGGTAACCTTCAAGAACACACAGACAGCTATATTTAAATGGAAGTGTTAAAAAAAAAAATTCACGGCTTTCAGTAGATATGCTCGATTTGCAGTTATCTTCCACTTTCAGCTAAATATACAGGGCAGGAAGCTGTTCAAGTGCTGCTGATTTGACAAACTGGCAAGTCACTTCCTGGCAGGACTTACTTTCAGTCATCACCATTTAGGTCTCTGGAGAGAGGGAGAGGACGGGGATGCGTGCAGGAGAGCAGGAAGGGGCTGCAGAAAAAGATGTGTGAGCAGTTGCTGTTCCTGCTGGCAGTGACATTTAAATGTCAGGACAGCTCCTGTCCTATCAGGAAGGATCAGAGCAGCCACGGGGAAAAAAGCCAGTATTGACTTCAATTCCTCACATGGTAGCACAGAGCCTCTTTGTTCATGCCAGCACTTGAGCCTCCAGACACCTCCCAGCCCACAGGGATGGCCACAGGACAGCTCTGTCAGGGACTCTGGGGACAAGGACCCCAGCACAGGCACAGGCAGGAGTGCACAAGGGCTGGAAACACTGACCTTGAGAGCTCTGCCACGAACCTTCAGTGGAAAACAAAACAAGACACCTGAACCAGTCCCCTCACACGCCTGCCTATGTTCAGTGGGAAGAGATGGGGAAGGTGAATGCTACTTCTGAAATGCTGAACATATTTCTTTTTTGGTTCCTTGCAGTTTTGCCCACACTGTTCTGATCTGGGTCAGTGCTCCTAGCAGCCACTTCCATAATCCTGTCCTGAAATACTTCCAAAGCTCACATTTCTATGCTCCTTTCACAGGCAGAGCTGGATGCTCTCCACCAGCTGATCTGAACAGACTGGTGGGTTTTACACCCCTGTCAGCTCACTGCAGAGCAAGGACAAGAAACTCAATGAGCTGCTTACTGTGTGCCCACAAAATCTAAAGAAAACTTATTTTATCAAATTTATCAAATTTTAAAATTATTAAATTTTATCAAATTTAAATGTAACACAAAAAGCAATTTCTACTGTAAACATTTGACATTATTCTCACAAGATCTACAAATCTACATGTGGAAATCCATTGCCCCAAACAGATCCTTTGCTCTAAGCTTTACACAGAACCCCAGCCTGTCCAGAGCTGGAATCCCTTGGTCTCTTACAGAGCTGATCCACTTGACATCTTTTAACAATTCTTTTAGAGAGAAAGCCAGTACTAAAACCAAAACCAAACCAAAAACCAAACAAAAGCCCTACCTTTTTCCCCTGAAAGAAAATCAATCCCCCTGATATCATACCAGAATGAATGTCAGGAAAGAGCAAAAGGAAATAAATCCCTTCCAAATGCTCACTTTCTGAGAAAGACAAGTCAATCCTTCCAATTGTGTTTCCCTCCATTTTAAATGGGGAAAGGAATTAAAGAAAAAGCAGATTTGCTCTGAAACCAGTGTGGTGAACTTAAATAAAGTGGTGTTTAAAAAGCCCTCTGAGATACATTACACTACAACAAACCAAAGACCCAACAGAGAGGCCAGATCATTATCTGGCTGTCAGACAGGAGCTCCCTGGCTCAATACAGAACTATCCTGAATCACACTGACCACGGATTTAGTACCTCTCCTCGGCCAGCACATGCCTTCAAAACAGCACAGCCTGTGGACACTGAAGCAGGCCCAAGTTCCTCTGGCCACTAGACGTCCCTGTTCCTCCTCTGAAACACAGCTGTGGGTGTTCCCTCCCCTCACTGCACATAATGGAGCTATAAAAGGAACACAGAAGTGCCATAGAAGAAGTGGCACTTTCCCCAGATACAGAACACTCTTATTACCCCAGTCATGAATGAAATACATGTGTAATGCTCTCCAGATTCAACTGGCCACCACGAGTGCAATGCCTGCTTCTGTATTACCCGAACTGCAGATTCCCAGAGGTGATTTGGCAGGGAGCAATTCTACTGTAAGTCCAGAGCACCCAAGGAAAGAGCTCAGTGTCCAAGCAAACACCACTCTACAGTGACACTGGATGCTAATTTGAGGCTTGTTACTTCCTTGGTTCAGACACTTTTCAGACACAGAAACCCTGCGTTTTATAAGATCAGGCTCAATGCTTTGACTCCTTTCTGTTGCTTAAAAGCAACTGAATGTTGGATGACTGGAAAAAAGAAAAGCACATTAGTTATCTCCCTCCCCCATGCACAGACACCGAGATTTGTCTTTGGTATAAAACAAAAGTAAACCTCCCACCAGAGACCTTGGAAATCTTGAACCTTTTTTCCCTCCAGGAGGATTTATTACTTTCCAATGAGCGGCTGTTCATGTGCTTCTCCTTCTTGTTCCTATTCATAGGGTCAGATCCTGACTAGCATGCACAACCTCAAAAGAAAAGAAAGACTGAATACAAACTGTTTAAAAAAATAGCCTGTTAAAAGTGTAAGCTAACTAGGGGTTGGCACTGTATCCCACCACACGAGGAACTGCCTCCCAGGCCTTACCTTGTAGGCGACGCTGTTGGAAGAATCCACGATGATGAACAGGGGCTTTCTGGTGAAAGGGTAGAGATCTCCAGGGTGAAGGCTGCAAGGAGAAAGGGACACCTCAGAGCACCACAACTGCTGCACAGCTCTGGCACGCCACAAATGTCTCAGCCACACGGTTGCTCACAGACAGATAAAAAGCAGACAGATTTCCCGTGCCTCAGTCCCCAGATTCATCCTCAGAAAGTAACTGCACTATTGTCTATATCTATGATACGGGCTGTGGGACCTCTTACTAGTCCAGATGTTTAACTTCTTGAGAAGTCATCCACCACTGATCTGAAGTTTGCCAGAAATTAAGAACTTGCATAAGTAAGGCTGAAGTGTTTAAACAACCATTTAAAGCCGCACATTCATTTCTAAGCGTTTGAGCCAGGCCCCATTAGGATGTCCTGCACCGAGGAGTCTGAGCTCCAGAGGCTGGGATGCATTTTTCTCTATTTAGGACAAACTCCTGTGACTCTGCAGGCGTGCACCACGACACTCACCAGTGCATCTCCTTGTAGGACTGGTTGCGCTTGTGGATGGCGTCCCCGTTGATGATGTCCCGGTTACTGTTGGTCAGCACACCCCCAAAATCGTAGGGACCTTCACGGGGGAAAAGCAGGCTACCATCAGCAGGGGCAACTCACCCCTGCCAGACACTGAGTGATGACATCAAAGGGAGGAAGCAACAACAAATCCCAGAAAACTGAGGGAATCTGAACTGCAGTTGTAAGGAGGGGAGAGAGGAATGTGGAGACTTCACTAACTGCATATTTATTTTCATGCTTTTTTAGAAATTTCAGCATCTATCAAATAGAAGCAAGAAATGCAACTTCATAACTTCTAATTTAATTATTCACTATTTACCCACAAGCATTAATGCAAATGATCCAAATATTGGCTCTTGTTATGCTATAGAGAAAAGAGATTAAAATCCATTACACGTCTGATACAGGAAAATCAATACCTTTGTAAAATTACTGTATGAGTTTGCATATTCCAGATTCAGAATTTGATCAAAAAATAAGGCTAAATGAATAAAAAAGACTAGAAATACTACTCTCATTTGCAGTTCTAACACTGCAAAGGGGAGATGAGAGAACTCAGAGAATGACAAAGGGACAAAACAGCTTTAACCAGATTTCAAATCTGTGGCAAAGGTTTGTATTTCAAGACTTCGAAGTCAGAACTCACAGTTATCACATGCACACGCCCTGGACATGTGTTCCCACTGTAAGTTGAATATTCTGCTAAATTTGCCAAATGGAGCTACCCCCTGAATGTCTGATGGAGAGTAAAGACGAAAGCAACGGCTATAAAAACTATCAAATCCTACAAGATACCAAGAAATATTTCTGCCACTGGTACGGGTATGAAATGTCACTAACTTTAGTAAAATAAAATATTAGGGTTTCCTCATTCTGTCATACATTTGCAGACTTGGCTGACCCACATTTGGCCACCAAATGCAATTTTTTCAGGTTTGGATACAAGGCGCCTTTCCATTTAAGGGAAGCTTTGGGGATACAAAATCAGGAACAGAACAAACATTAATTTAGCACTGTTACAAACACCTCACATGGTCTGCCAAACACACGGCTTGCAGGCGATGCACAGTGCCACTTGCAGCTGCTCTCCCTTTTAATAAGGCAGAACTGTGTGCAGACCACACCACCTTATTAAAAGAATGCAGTTGGGATGGATTCAGTGGGTGAAAGCTGCACTCTGGCTGTGCAGCTCCTCAGGTGACTGAGCCTGGATGCCTCTGCCACAAGGTCTCAAGCTGAAACAACACATGCAGAGAGGGGGACATACCACAGGCTTCAGAGAACACACTTCAGTTAGGACCTATCACCAAGCTGCAGCAAGAAGTAAAATGTTAAAAGCATTTTAAAAAATCACTGCCACCATCCAAAGCTGACAGGGATTTTTTTTTTTTCTTTTAACATTTTGAGAGCTCTATAAATCATGCACTGGGGAGGACAAAGCATGCATCTTATAAAGGAATGCAAGTCTCAGATGAGGTTTTTACAATATTTAGGATGTTAAAAAGTTATTTTGGTTTTTTTCTTGAATTATATAAACAGATCTTTGTAGCGTGTTAACTTCAGCCAACCAGCTTTCAGCTTTTACACTGCAGCTGCATCCAAATATTCTGCTAGATTGAAAAGAACAGGAGGGTGAGGTGAGGGGAATTGTCAAAAATCATGAGAAGGGCTTGAATCGTCAGGTTAATGAGCGTGCAAATAGACCAGTCCCTGCAGCTGCTGGACTCCTTTCACCACCCGTGTCCTGGCCACACCTTCTCCTGGTGCTGGGCATTGGCAAGAACCACAGAGTGCCACTGAGCCATTTTATGAACTTTGTGCTGATGCATCAACTGAGCCACGTGGTCTTCACAATTGGGAGGATTTTAATACTTCAGATGCATCACAAACTGGATGTGTCCTTGGAAAAGTTCTCAGGTTAATGCACACTAATTAAAACACAAAGATTTAATTATTGTTTGTGGGAAATAAAGGCTATCTTACTAAGCAGACAGGAGAATCAAATTGACTTGTCTTTTAAAAGGAGCTTTGTGACATCTTTCTTGGTCACTTGTCCTGGAACATAAAGAGAATTCAAGCCCTGTTCATGACAGGGAGCATTCCTTTATTGTACCTTCACTATCCGAACGACCTGCTGGGAACACGCCCGTGGCAGACAGGTAGATCAGCAGCACACTGTTGGCAGGCAGCTCCTGCAATGCAAACAAGGCCACCAGAGGCGAGGGAAGAAAGGTACAAGTTTATTTGAAAATCATCACCTTCATAAGCACACTGTCATTAGAATTGTGCTGCTCCTGCTTCTGGCTCCCCTCCACTCTGCTCTTGGTACCTGGATTGGCCCTGCCCCACCAGACACCCCTTCCAACAGACAAAAAGTGTCACCAATGAATGTTGTGACTTTTCTCCACACAAAACTCTAGGCTGATATCAGAGCTCCAAGCAGCACTGAGAAAGCATCTGCTTCCACACAGACTCTTTTACTCTCTACCCAGGTCTGAGGCTCTCCAAGATATGGAACCCAAAAGCTGCCAAGATCCACAGAGACCCCAACTCCCAAACAATTCACAAAGAAAGCTTTGTTTACAGTTCAAATGGGATACAGGACTGGAGATTCAGTAGCTATACAGTGCTCGAGAGCAACAATCTCCTGATGCACTTCCCTAATTTGGGTTTGTGCCTGGCATGCTATGAAATGAAAGAATATTCTTAAGATTTTTCTATTCTCCAGATCACTGGAGATCCGCACTTCATTCAGGCTCACAAACAGTTCTGGATATTTTTTTATTACAAATAAATGCACCAATTTCACAAACCTTAAATGATGCTGCTAAAAATGTATATAGCTGGCTAAAAGTTGGTTTATAAAGTAGGTATTTATGGGGGTTTTCCCGCCTGGCCGGTTTCTCTGTTGACTCCTGTTAAAAGAAAGAAACAAAATACTACTCAAAAACCCCCAACAACCAAATATTATCAGAGCAGTTTCATAACCCTCTACATTTCTGTTTATTAGAATGCTCATCTCCAACACACTACCCACACAAATGGTCTGCCCATTCTGCATTTCCTACTATACAGTAAAGCAAGACACACAGTATTCAAACCAGGACTTCATATTATCCCTCACTGAAACTTGTGAACTAAATCTTTCTTGCTCTCTCAAGTATCACCCAAGAAATGAGTGATAAAATTCGCACTTCATCTCAATTAAATAAATTTAAAATCTTCATATTTTCTTTTGGCCCCAGATAGAACACTTGATGCTTTCTCTGAAGGGGACATTAATCTTCAGATGACTTTGTAATCTGATGACTCCATGGGTTTGAGCTACTCTTCACTAATTTGTAGTGAAAGTTACACCACCTTTACTAACCTGCTCTGCACAGTGACAATACAGTAGGAGTACACTACTTAAAACCAATCAATCAAACAAAAAACCCAGTTGTGTTGCCAGGTTTGCTACTGAAGTGGAACTGAAGTGGAACTCACCTGCATTCCAGGTTTGTTCATTTGTGATGCCAAGTTCATGGGTTCCCTCTCCAGGGCTTGCAGCATTCGGAACATGTCAATTGTTAATTCACTGAACTTGACCTGCAAGAGAGTCACACAGGTTTTTTTTCTGCCAGGTACACACTAAACAGAATTTCTCTGGACTTATCCAGCTAAGAGACCCCACTGCACACCAGAGAGACCATTCTCTCTCAGGGATCTGTCAGTGTCATCCTGGAATCTCTAAAGAGCTGAGACTTCCAGAAGAGCACACAGAAAACAAAGTCTGTTTGTTACTGATCTACCAGGCCAAGTCACTGCACTGCAGACCCCTGCTTCCAAATTACAGGGGGATGTGTACATCCCATCTTCCCTGAGATGTGTACAAATCAGGTGCTGAAATGGCTAGGTACAATGAATTCAGACTGAATCTGACAAACACAGATGAAGTGTAGTTTAAACACAACTCCCTTGCTTACCTGAAAAGAGTTCAGAGAGAAGTCATGAAATTTGTACAACTTCACTATCATTATCATCTAAAAACAGGACCTAGAATGTCTTTTGAAAACCCCTTCCTGCTGCCACTGAAGTTGCAACAAGTTGCAGTGAGTCATATGAAAGCTTAAGTCAAGCTTTTTCTACATGCACTTAAAGGTCTCCCATGCTTGAATGTTGCTACAAATAATCCAGTATATGAAAATCAATTGTATCTACTTAATTGACATGTTGAATATAAACAATAAGAGGTCAGTACCACAGGTCTCATATGTAACATTTCATTTTTAGCTCTTATTTCTGAGAATCCTCTTCCTCTTGCTACCACTGCAACCATCGCAATAAAAATATTCCATTGTTCTCCTCTGTTGGAATCTCTGTTGTATGATCAGAAGGGATGTCGGGGGGGACTCCAAAGATGCAAACCCAGGTGCCCAGAATTTCCTTTACCTGGTTGTTGCAGTTCCCAATAATGAGCGCATCTGCAAGAGCAAGCTGTCCCACTATCATCCCCTGCTCCAGCAACGGAGCTCCCGTCTCAGAAAGCCTGTTAGAGGTGATTACAATGGTGTTGTCATCATTTAAAACCATGACAGGGTCTGCCTAAAAAAAGCAACCAGAATAAATCAAGAATTCAGGAAAGCATACAGATCTGCAGTCAGAGAGAAGTCCACAGGTCTCGGAACTTACAGTAAACATCTCACAAATGAGGCAGACTTTTACAATTACTTTGCCATACATGTATTTATATATTTGTATGCAGGCTACAGGGTAAAGCCTTCCCACCTGGAAAAGCAAAGTTCTTAGGGACTGCAAGAAATATATGGGACAAGCATATGAAGGTACAGCAAAGAGAAAAGCATACTGCCTCCAGTGACACAGACTCTGCTTCAGCTTCGCTACACCTGAGGAGTCAAATGTCATCAACAACCTTACAAATTCATGCAGAATAAACGAAATATTCCTACATTCATAATAATTTTAGCTTGCCTTCCCTTTGTAGACATGATTAGCAAAGGAGGAGAGTGAATGATAATGCTGGCACCCTTTCTGGCAATATTTAAATATTCCTGTGAACACGTGTCAGTGATCCATGGGACAGGCATACTGTCCCTGCACTGGCACATCTGCTTCCCTCACAGACGTGGTGATACAGGAACACTTCCACCAACAAGACAGAAAACTCTGGAACAACTGCAGGGGATGGTATTCTCACCTCAATAAATGCTGCCACTTCCTGAAGAACCAGGTTCCACTCCACCTGATCTTCAGTATTGAAACGATGTGTGTAGTCTTCAATTTCATCTGACAGCTCCTGATGTAAACAGTTCAGAGACAGACAGACATAGTCAGCTAAAACCAGACTTTAACAGGCAGTCAGTAACCTTATATTTGGTTAGCTGTGCTGGCCTTTAAGAATAATAAATAAATAAATTCCTTGAGAACATATGCAGCACACTCCTGACTAACATGCCAGCCAAAACGCGCTCTTTCAGCAGACAGAATGCCAATGTTACACTGAATTCTGGCAATGCAAATTGTCTTTTACATAGGTCCAAATGCACAGAATATCTGGAGTTAACTATAATTATCCCACTCACAGCTATGTCACTGGTTATTACCATAAGTTACGGATACCAAGGACTCAAATCTCAGCTTGCAAGTAACTTTAAATACCTTGAGAAAGGGGATGGTGTGGCTGGTTTAGCTGTGCTAAGCTAAGCCTGCAGCTCAAGGGAGCTGTGACACAGACAGCAATGCAACCTACACAAAGCTGTCAAGCCCAGGAACTGCTTGAAGCGAGGCTGTCAGAGGGGCTGGGAAGCATATGCTGTGGGGAGCAGCTCGCTGTTCCTCTGCTGCACTTCCAGGGCACCTCCCTGTCTGGGCTGCAGCTATTGGAATATTTTTACTTGCTGTTCAAACAATGCTACCAAACCATTTGATCTTAAAGTGTCATTATTAAATGTCTAGAAGGTTGGATGTCAGATAGACCAGAAAAGCAAGGATCAGCAACCTCCTACCCCTCAGCACCTTTATCCTGATTTTAGCATACCTTTACAAGGTCCTTTACAACATCCATCTTGTTGAGCAGGAGACAAACCACTATAAACCTTGCATAGTAACGCAGCTTCTTAACCACTAATTCGGGCCTAGACACAACAACAAAAACACCACAGCCAAATTTGAGATCAAAACAGAACAGAGGAAGGTGGCAGGGGTAAGGGACAGGAGTTTAAGACCAGAGCAGAGCTGAACACTTGCAGATTAGGAGTTCTGATTGAACTCATGTGATGATGAATAGCCACCTGGCTGCTTGGAGGTTTAGTTAAAATTGAGTACAGGGACATAAAGAATAATTTAAGAAAGCCACAGCCTCCTTACATGACAGGGGCATGGGAGTCAGATACCATGGCTGGCTCTTCAAACCTTGCTGTACTGCAGTATGAGCTGCTGCTCCCCTGAAAGCCTGATGAGGATCAAATAGATTCCTCTGCTTCAGCCCAGCTGATCCATCTTCCACCCACAGCATTCCAGCTCCCAGCACTGATACTGCTCAACATTCAAAATGACAAAACTTTGGGGCTAACAGCCTTCTATCCAGGACCAGGTAAAAGAATACTCTTCCAGTCATACAGCAAAGCTCTTATGTATCCTGAATTTTTCAGTCGTGGCAGAAGGATTAAAAGAAACTTCCTTCAACAACATGGATTATATCCTAGTTATGCTCCTACAGTTTACAGCTTCTTGCTGCTTCCACACACCTTTCTAGTCTTGAAAAAACGAGGGCCCCCATTCAGACATACCTGTCTTCTTTGTTGACCTGGGAGTAGTAGGACCTCTGCCTGATTGCTGAGTAGAAGGAGAAAGCCTCGTTGAGATAGCTGGTTTCAGAGGTGCGCAGGCTGCGGGGAACAAGGCCATCAGCTCGCTGCCCCAGAGGGAAAGCCGTGCCAAACCCTCCCTGCCTGCCCCCTCAGCCATCCTGGGCATCCACAGCAGAACTCCCTCCTCAGGTGCCATCCTATGAAAGCCAGACTCTCACTCTGGGAAGGCAGATGTCAGAGCCTGCATCCCATTTCAGGTAACAATCAAAGCTGCCCATCGTCCACCCAAACAGGTGACGGGGTCACTGAACAGTTTAAAGGAACATTAAGCTCCCAAAGTTGTAAATCACACTTTTGCACAACATTGCAATGCAGCACACAGGGAAGACACTTTGGAGGCAGGAGCAAGTCCTTGGGCAGTACCTGTGTGACCAGCAACATGGCTCCAGGCTCACAGGGGCCTTTCCCTGCAGCACCCCATGCAGTCCCCAGGGCCCTCATTCAGAAACAGGCATTGTGACTCAGCCCAATCACTGATTCCTCCTGACTGAGCATCCAGACATTTGGCATGCAGCTGCCACTAACCCTGCATTGCCCACTGAATCCACTTCTGTGCTTACTTACTAATAATGGTAATAGAGCTGCCCAATCTTGGAAGCAATTTCCCCAATTTGCCACCTCTTCAACCCATACCGATTGTCCAATACTTGTCTATGTCGCAAGAGAGAAAAGAAAGATTAAAAGGATTCCCAAATTTCCCAGAACATCCCACCAGACAAGACAAAGAGCCACTGCAGGGCCAAATTCAGCTTTCATTACTGGTGCAGCACTGCCAGCAGCAGCCCCTCACAGAGCCAACAGCACACACACCCCACAGAAAGGGCCATTTATCTTGCATAAACTTGCCAGAACCAGACATAAGTGTGTTGCACAAAACACACACAACCAAAGGTCACAGCTTCCCAGGAGAACACTCAGACTATGCAGCCAGAGGAAGGTGTGAAGGATCAGAGCCCACGCTGCAGCAAGAGACTTCACACCACTCCAGATTCTGCTCTGCAGAATCCATCACCTCCTCAGTACGAAATTAAAGCACCACACACTCAGGTAGAGCAAAAGGGTTTGTTAAAAAATTCGCACTGAACACTCTGCAACATTTTAATTCAACAGACTGTGAGCACTGCAGGAAGTGGCTGTTCCCTCCCTTCATGCTTGAACAACACAGTGAAATCTCAATCTCAGCTGGGGCCCTGGGCATTCCAGAGATTAAAGCTGCACTAAACCCACCCAACGCATCTGCCCACAACACTTCCTCACCGGTGCTGCTGCTGGAACTTCCAGAGTTTGGTGTAAACATCAAACGTTCGCCCAAAATAGGATTGCCACTGCTTCTGCCCATACTGAGGTAAATCCCTGCAAGAGACAGTGACAAAAGCAGAATTAGGAAGCAGAATCCAGTCAGCCCAAGATGTTTGTGTCAGTGTCAGAACTGCTTTGTTCAGGATTCACTTGACATACTTTAGAATTCTGCCTGCACCCAGAACTACAAGAACTATGACTGCCAGAGTTTCTCAAAACCTGTTGTTACTGGACCTCTCCAAATAGGAAATTATCATGTTCCTACATGCAACAGGTGTTTGAAAACATTTTACAATTTTGCTAAAAGGTAAGTAGTTTTATGGTTATATGCACAGAAAGACAAACTGGACTCTCAAAATATCATAATACAGAAAAACCCTACCCAAGAACAAGCAGAACAACCCAATGGAAATAAGTTAATTGAGACAGGTAATATTTATTGTTACTCATTAAGTAAATAATTCTTTTCAAACACATACAGCCATGTTTCAGAAGCAGCCTGTGACATCCCAAACAAAACCACTACCCCAGTATCACCAGGTCAGGCCAGCATATGGCTCACAGTTAACATTCACTGGGTTGTTACACCATCACCACATTTGCCACCCTCTAACTCACAGTTAGTGATGTGACACAACCTGAGAACTTCTGGTTTTTTCCTGTCAGTCTCCAGGGCTACAAGGTGAATCAATCAACCCAGTTCAGTTCTGCTCTCCCACCTCCCCTCCATTTCCATGCTGTGGTTTATTTCCACCCCACAACTATGACCTATTCCTAAGGATTTTGGCTTTGAAGGTTTGTGCTCTCAACCCTCACTTCTCCCATCTCCTGGGAGTGACCTGAATCTTGAAATAAATTCAACAGAGGAGACCAAACCCCTGAGTCCCACTGAGCACACATTCCCTACACATCTACACCAAAGCTCATTCAAAGGAGGTGCACAACTCTACAAGTGGAAGTAGAAAAGCTTTTCCAAGACAGAATCCTCTTTAATTTGATTCAAGATTGATTTCCACAAGGAATGCTCTTTCAAATCACTGTGCTGGCTCAGGTACCACCTCCAGCAGACAGAAAAGCAGCATACTCCACTCTCAAGCCTGCAGGGTAGAGACCAAGGGAAGCAGCACCTTTAGGAAACCTTGCCATGCCCTCTGAAGGAGTCAGAGAAGCAGAGCAGTACACTCCATTTCAGAGCAGTGTTCTGGCCTGTTTCTGCTCACTGCAATTGCTTTAACAGCACCCGAGGTAGGAAAGGAAATTAATATTCCTCTGCTCGTCAGCCAACTGTACTTCCCACACAGCTTGGAGGGACCTAGCTCAGCTACTACAAGTAAAATGAATCCCTTACCAGCCTGGAAAAGCATTCCAGTACTTGGTGCTGATATTCCAAGAAGATGCCAAGGAATCTGGGCAGGATTTTACCAAATTAAAAAAAAAAAAAAATCCCTTCTAACCTGCAACTGGCTTCTCAAAATCTTGCAACGTATGTTGGTGTAGCAAGGGGTAAACAGGAATATAAATATGTGCTTCAGGGTACCAACATCTTCATTCAAGTACAGCTTGATACAAACACATGCAATTTAAAGCATTTTCTGCAAGTAACAATTCACCACCTTCTCTTGTTGCAATAGATGTAAACATTTTAGCTAAACAAAAGAAGCTAAGGCACTGTCCAAACACACGAGATACAGCACAGACTTCGACACAGCAAGAGGTAGCTTTAATTTAATTAGCACATCCACAAGATTCAATGATAAAGTATATTTAAAAAAAAAATAATATAAATACAAAACAATACTAAAATGGATAATTTCTTTTAAAATTATACAAATCAAATTTCCCTGGCACTCTTATAGAATGACTGAATTAACAAGTTGACTTGAAGAACCCTAACCCAAGAAAACACCCTTTTCTCAAACACTGATATCTGCACAAACTAAGAAATAAGCTGATGATGCTCCTGCATCTATCCCTCATCAATAAGCTAATTAACACACTCTCTAAACCTCACCTGTCACCTCCCCACTCCACACCTTCCTGTGCAAAGCCTAAACATCCTAACCTAACCTAAACACAAAGGCCAGCTCCCGTGGGAGCGCTGCACGAGATGTGAGTATCTGAGAAGGAGGGGAGTTTGAAGGAGCCTCTGCTGGCCCAGTGTCCGTGTGCCTGGCCACTGCTGGCTGTCCACACGGATATTCCTCAAGCTGGGCTTGCCTAATTGCAGCTGGCATAGCTGCACAATACCACGGATTCCTCGGCTCCCCAGGGAACGGGAAGGATCTCCATGGAAACAGACAGTAGCACTTGTTCTTTTGATAGTATTCTGACATGGCTGTAATAAAACTTCATTTATGACAATACATTACTGTGGTTTTGTTACAGCTTTTTGCAGACAAGAGCTGCCCTTCCTGCCATCCCTCCACTGCTCTGTCCTGAGCATCACACGTGCTGCTCCCATGTACCAGGAAATTTTGCCAGGAGAAAACAGATGCATAAGCAAAAGAGGACATTTTTTAATAGAACATGGGAGCGTGCATTATTTGGTGAGAAACAGCCCAAAAGAATCCCAAAGCCTCGGCTGATTGCAGAGTGGGCTTTTCACACAGCTCCTCCCACCAAAGGGGACAGGGAATACACAACCCCAAAGCAATTATACACCAAACTGGAGAGCTCAAGACCTGTGTTATGGCAACTTCTTGCTCCTTCCAGATCTACAGAAGGGCACCAGAGCAGTGAGGACAGACAAAGGCAGCAGGTTTTCCTGTGGGGTGTGCCCAGCCCAGGCTGCAGGCTCAGAACCCACTCTGGCTGAGCACCACTACAGGAGGGATAAAGGGGCAACCAAACGAATCCAAATGCAGAGGAGGGACTGGAGATTTGATAGAATAGCCTGCAACAACAAGCGGAAACTTGTTGGCTTTTCAAAGATTCCAAATGGGAGGTGAAGACACAAACTCTGATGTTCTGGAATGATGAGTTTTTCACACTGGGCACAGAGGATTGGTTCTCTTGCTGCACTAGAGTGGCTGGTGGATAAATCTCACAGACAATCCAGAATTTTATCCAGTTCTTGCTGTACTCTTTGCCTCCACAAAGACCAGCACTACTTATGTGCTCATAATTAATTCTCTGTCAGGAGTTCATTGCAGCCATGCTGCCAGATCATACTGGCTGAAACCCAATTAGAGGTGCTGAGGTGTGCTTGGCCAGCACCACATGGAAGTTGTCACACAGGGACATTAAAGATGCTGAGAAATTCCTAGAGACTCAGCAGTATGCTTCAAAGAGGAAGGCTACAATAACTGTAAGTTTAACATTCAAAGCTTTAAATACATTCACAGTTTTGACAGGTGATAAAAAGAGACAATTTCCTTTTATGTTCATGGGCTTGTAGTAGTTACAGGCTCCTGCTCCCAGAACCTGAGCAGCAGTGGGATAGAAGTGCTGTGGCACAGAGCCAGAAGGTACCCCCTGAGCCTCCTTTTCTCCATGCTCCCTCTGCAGCTCCTGGTGTTCCAGACCTTTCCCCAGCTTTGTTCCCATCCCTGGACACGCTCCAGCCCCTCTGAGTCTCTCCTGCCATGAGGCCCAGAACAGGACAAGTTGCCTCACCAGTGCCCAGTACAAAGGAACAATCACTTCCCCAAAACACAGTTGTGGAAAGTCTTTTAATTCCTTGAAGTTTCAGGCTTCTTTGTGATACTGAACACATTTAAGCACTTTTTAACATTTAAAAGAAAATAATACCAGTGACAATACACCATGACAAACTGCTTCCTTACACCCTCCCTCTTCCCAGCCTTTTTCAAGAAAAAAAGCAAGTGGGAGTAGGGAAAGGGGAGAAGAGAGCCATTGCAACATACTTCATTAACAGATTATTCTAACTTATAGCCCAGGGTAGAGACACCAGAAGGACAACCCCCCTGGGTTATCCTGGCAGGCACGGCCACAGGAGATGCTCTCACTGGGAGCACGAGCACAAAGTACACTTTCGAGCAGCAACCTTGGCACACCATCATATGTTTTCCTCAAATGCTGTATTTGGCATCTGTATTGGGAAGAGAGGAAGGAAATGCTACTGAAACAAAGACGTGGCAGGCTGAGCCCTTGCAATTTTTGGCAGCAGCAACAGCTAAGCAGCTGCCAACACAGCTATAGGCTCAGCTCCCTGTAGCTGAAGTGCCCAGAGGAGATTTTGGGAAGGAAATCATTGCTCTCCTCTCCCTCCCCCACCAGTTCTTTTCTATGAGACGTGGTAGGGGCAAGAGAATAGCATAAAACAGCAGCAAAGGCCGTCATCATCTTCAAAACAGAAGGTGTCAGGCATGAATCAAATGCATTTATTTTCCTGGAGGGAAAAGCAAGCAACTGGACTAAGAATTGGGATGCTTGCCAAGATACTTCCAGGTGAACTCCCCAGAGAACAAGCACTAACAGAGCAGATACCTGAGAATTATAATGTTGCTTTATCCTGTCATTACACCCATGGGAATCACAGGTCTTAGAGGTGAAATGGTGGTCAAGTGTAAGAAGTAACTGTGCCAGGTTACAGTAAGGACAGAGGCAGGTTCCCCTTCTGCAACGTTCCTATTTTCACACAGCAGAACCGGCTGCTTAATCCCATCTCTATTTTTATTTGCCATACTTCATCCAAAGGTATTTTCCATTATCTTTTCATTTACACTGAGAAATTCCATCTCTCATGTCGAAATCTGATACAAGCACTCCCTCCCTCCATGGCCAAAGGAGAGACAGAATGGCTGGAGGTTCTCTGCCACCCCTCTGATCTGAACTGCAGCAGCATGAACTGTGTCCATTTGTACTCTTCCATGACTCAGGCCAATATTTCAAGCACAACCACTCAGAAAGCCAGTGTAATGTCATATACAGTCCTGGAAATCCTGGTCTCAAGATCTCAGTCCTTTTGCTTTAGACTGTCTTTCACGAGGGGTCAAATGCAATCACCAAGAACTCCTTGTCTCTACTGCCCATTTGCCATTCAGATTTTGGAGCATAAAATGTTTGTTTTGGATTTGGTAATCAACTTCTAAAGCACATGAAAGGATTATCAATAGCAGGGGGTGGAGGAATTAAAAGCATCTTTGCTAACCATCTGTGTTTGACTAACAGCAAGCTATAAGGGCCAAACATACAGCATTACTCAGAGACCAGTAAGAGGCTGAACTGCCAACCAGATATGAGCTCAAACCCCTGTTACTTAAGAGACTCTACAGCAAAGCTTAGAAATAAAGCAGCTTTGGATACATGCTGTTTAACTCAGCATATATTTGACATAAACAGGATATCCATATTACTGTCCAAACGTGTATTCCCCTGCAGACAAACCAGTTGGACTTTCCAGCTGTTGTTGCAGCTGCTCAGTAGATAAAGGTAGATTTTACCTTTCTCCACAGTTCAGATTAAGCACTTGTTTCACCAGACACGTACAGGGTATGGTTTCAATGTTCATTGCTTCCCATATTTCTTCCCCAAAGATATTTCCTCCCACCCAGACCAATCCTCCTCATTCCTTTCTTTTTCTACAGAGACAGTAGTGGTTTGGATTTGCATGCTGTGGACTGCACAGAGTCACACCTAATCCTTAACTGTGGCCTTCAAACACACAATTTCAGCAATAATCACATCCATTTCATGGGATTTCCAGCTTCTAGTTTACTCTTAACTGGAACCTCTGCTCCAACAAACATTCTTACATACGTGGTCCAGAAGTACCCATACAGAGGTGCATTGCTCTCTCCTAAACAAACTTACTGGGTTTGGATTTGAAACGTTCACTGTACAACTGACTTCAGCATCATACTGCAAAGTGTGTTCCAAGGCTCTTCTGAAGGAATGCTGTCAAAAATCCACTAACCTTAAGCCATTGAAGAGCTGCTTAGATTTATCCAATAAGTAGCAAAAGTCTGTCACCGTTTTTCTCTCTGCTTGAGGAATATCATCTTCAGCTCCCCCTGATGACATGATTTCTTTTAGGGCAAGCTCAGTCCTATGAGGAAAAAAATAGCCTTATTACTCAAAAATCAAGAGCTGGCTATGAACTCATCCAGCCTGAGATGCATATTCAGTTCCATGGGGATGTAACAAAGAGCATGCAGTTCTCCACAGGTTACTCTTCTCGAGACTCATTAAAAAAATACAGCTGAGAATCAAGGCATGGGACTAATTATTGCACAATGCACTAGTTAACAGAGTAAAATTAAAAGTAACAGTGGTACAACAGTCACAAAATAAAATAACTCTGAGCACTGTCTTCACAAACACAAAACTGACAATGAAAGGACTGTAGCACAAACAGCACTTGGGCTTCACACTTGGACAAAGAAATCCTCTCCAAATTTGCCTTCTGCAGAGGTATTTATCCTGCAGCTGTATTTAGAGACCAGCTTCAGCTCTCTTCACATTTTGTTTTCTTCTGTAACTGCTGAAAACTGTAGCTCAATAGCTCCTATTGCCTAAAACAAGGCAAATTTAGCCAGAATGCCAAAAAGTACCCTACCATCCTTCCTCTCTGCATCCTCATGACGGTATAATTCCATGCCTTGCACAATCATACCTGCAGATCTGTTTTTATTCTTCATATGAGTAAAATGTTATATTGTACGATAATCACCTGAACAAAAAACTAAGATATAATGTAGATAATTGTAGTGTTGAGTAAGAAAGGGAATGTGAAAGCTTACAGAGGCAGAGCGGCTTTTAGAAATCTTACTCCAAACATACACAGATATCAAATTATCCTTTTGAGCATACAAAGATGAGCTACAGATTTTGCAGCAGAAGCAACAACCAAATATCTCTGGAAATGGCTTCTAGGTCTTCAGTTGTGCCATGCTCAGGATTTTTGTGCAAGATAAACACACCTCTAATTGGGCACATGCAGAGCTTTTACTTCTAGCAGCTTCTCTACCAGTTCTGGTAAGTGTTTCTGTTAAGCAACAAGTTTCCATTTGTGCAGCAGCTCTGTTTGGATGCTATTTGCACAAATAACTACCTACATGTCCCAGTCCAAGCCAGGAAACGGCAAAGCTCACTCCTTCCAGCCATTGGGAAGCACCCAGAAGCATCTCTGAGCAACTGTCACAAAAAAATCCTTCACAGTCACTGAAGAGGCTTCAGAAATGCTTCTCTGAACAAATACTTCATGCCTGACAAATGCAGGAGAAACTGGCAGTTTCCACCCAGCTTTTGGGATAAGTTAGAGGGCCATCCTGCCAGCCAAGCACTCTCATTTTTTCCCAGTTTAGAGAAGATGCAGCCCATATAGATTTGGTTTTACACACCCACGTGACAGCGCACCAGAGCACCAGTGCAAGGCCAAGGGGGCACTGCACAAACCACTTGATGAAGAGCTCCAGAGAAAGGTAAAAAGTGTCTCTGTATTGTCAAGTAACTGCAGTATGGGTGCCAGAGTCCTAAACATACCACCCAGAGGTCACAAGCTTTGGCATGAGCCTGGCAAGAGGGATGTGGAGACTGTGAAGCACCAGCCTGCGTCTGAAATCTCTGAACACTCACATTTACACAGCACAGAACAAACAACACCAAGTACTCAAAGCACCAACCTATGAGATTGAAGTGAACAGTGAGACCTAAAAAACAGATGTCAGAAGTAGCCAGGAGGTGATTCAGGAATTTCAGGAAGAGGGACAATACCCCAGGTCCTGTGTGCTCCACAGCAAGGGTGACCTAAATCCTGCAGCGAGCCCGTAGGTTCTGCGCTCCACCGTGGTAGTCCAGGCACTCCAGAGCAGCTTCAGATACATTTGCAAAATTGAGGAGCTTGCTTAAGTTGCAAAGTATGTTTCACAGAGTCTAGATACCAGCATTTTAATTTCATGGCAGTGAATTTTATTTTACACTATCCTTAAGCTATAGTACCCAACAACCCCAACCGCTGCCAACATAACCCGTGTCAGCCCTGGCACAGGCAAGTGAAACCAACTAGGCTTTGGGTTGTTTTTTAAAACCAAGTACTTCTCACATGCAAGGAGTTCACCAGACCCACTGTGAAGAGGCCATTCATGCAGTCAATAAAAGACACACAAGAAAATCCATAGCCCGCCAGTGTGAAAGGTATCGGAAGGCAGGAAAAATATGTGAAGCTGGCTTTTCCAGCTGACAGAGGAGGAAAATTAAATTAGTGACCTCATGCACTGGTTTTGGCTTATCATGCTCTGGAGGGGGTGGTATTTGGGGCTGTACAAAGGAAGAGCTACTATCAGGAGCAGCTCAGGAGAGGAGGAGGTGCTCCTGCACTAAGGACTGTGTTGTAATGCAGCAGCAGTACAGACAGGAGGGAGAATTATTATTAGAACAGCAAGTGGGCACAGCAAAGGGAGGAATTCAGCTCTTGACATCGCCCTTTCCTAAGGGACTGCTCAGCTCCAAATGAGCAATATAAATAAAAGGCAACCAGGAGCACATCCACAACGGGGACCCCTCCTTCCCTTTGATACTAGAATTTATCACGTGGATCCATGCTCGTCTGCAGACAGACAGCTCTCCCAGTTTTGACAGCCCAACTATACCAGGAATATCACTACTTAAGTTGTTGTTCTCTGTTTGATGCTTTTTGCTTTCTTTCATGCAAAAGAAACTGCTGGGCTGTTTTGCATGACAATTTTTCTTAAGCAACACGTTAAAAAAATGCTCTCCAGAGTCTGCAGAAGGAGACACTGAAACACTGGTTTAAAAGACTCTTAGAATAAGTCAGAAAATGGTGGTTTCCAGCAGAACTTATTATTCTCTCAAAGATTTTGCCAACTCCTAAGGCCACACAAGGCAGAAAACCCACGCTAGCCAAGCCCCACACTTGGTGTGCCAGGTTCTTCGCCACAAGCTCTCAGAACACACAATTCCAGGTTTGCTTAATGCAGTACATGACTGGATTTTACAAATTCATCCCATTGCGGCATCCAGGGTAGCAGAGCTTCACAGACATCCCAGAGGATGGCAGTTCAAGCTGGAGCTGAAGGGCAGCAGGAGGAGGGATATGGGACAGGGATGGAGGTTGCACGGTGCTGGCCAGTATTTTCAAAGTCAGATGTCACTTACATCACACACGTCTCCACTTCCCTGTGGTTTGCTGTCTTTTGGCTAAGGTTTTCCAGGCTTAGCTGGAAGGGAAAAAGAGTGCTGAAGTTAATGGTATTCACTCCCCACTGGCCCTGCCCTGGGATTCAGGCCTGCAAAGCAAGGCAGGCTTTGTGAGCCAGGAGAGAATGCCCTGGGTCAGGGAAATCAAGCCGACAATGCAAGTCCAGCATGGACATGTTCAATAGGTGCATTACATCCTCTTAGATCTGCTGTGTAGCCAGGATCACTGTAAGTTGCCATTCAGCTGCTGCTGGAAGGGGAGGGTCACACCTTCCCCCTGAGCAAATACAACCTCCCACGCAGCCATGGTGAAACCAGAGGGCACAGTGGACAGAGGATGTCAGGGCTCTGTAAGCTCTTATACCAGTGAGGACAGGTAGAACCAGGAGCAGTTTCCTGGAGCTGCACAGCAGTTGGCTAGATGTGGCACCTGGACCTCCTGACAGAGCCTGTACAACCCAACTGCCTTTTTTTAAACTTCTTCTCACTTATGGAATCCTGACTGATTTCCAGATGCTTCCCACTCCCCGTTAGAGGCGCAAGTGCTAACCAAAAACCAAAAGCAAACACACTTTGTTCATCTATCTTGATGATACAGGATTTTCCCCAAACGAAGATGTTCCTAGAGCTGCTCTCTACAGAAACCAATGGTGGAAAACAGATTCCAGTCTATCAGGATTTTAAAGCTGTCAAACCTTGAGTCAGAGACCAGCTCTCTTTCCACTTTTCATCCTGACACATCTCCCACAGCATCACTGCCAAAAGGGGATGTGACACAAAGCCAGACGCTCAGCTGGTATCTATTTCTTATCTGCAAATTAACAACACAGATAAAACTGAGCTCCTGGTCGTTCACACACAAAGCCTGGAACCACCATGTCTCAAAACTCTATCAAAAACCAGATGATCTTACCTTCACTAAGCAGGATGCCTACCTTGGCTCCCTACTTGCCTGTCCTTTTCTTCTGCAGACTGGCACACTCATGTCTCATGTTTTCTTTCAACGCTATACTGCACGTTTTGGGAAAACCATCTGTGTGTTTCCATGTGATCTGCTCAGAGTGCTAGTCCTGACAGAGCCTCAGACAACACAAAATGCATTAGAAACCAAATTCATTCCTCTTGCCAGAATACCTAACTCTCCATCAAGAGCCATTACCCTGAAGTTCCCAAGACACCACTCAGTTCTGCCCAAGAAACACCGAAATAAATAATTAGCAATTCCCCCAGACAGGCACAGAAAACCTCACAGTGTGCTGGAGTCAGGAATTCAGAGGGAATGGCAATGAGCAGTTATACATCAAACCATTTCTTTACAAAATGTAGGCGGGGGGGTGGAAAGATTTCTTTATTATTCCAAGGTTTTCAGTTAAATTGGAACCAATCACAGACATTCCTCACCCCAACCACTGTTCACCTCAGGGCACGTCTGCACTGCAGTGGCTGCAGCTCTTCCAGACAGACCCAGCTCCTTTTCCAGCAGCTCGCTGGATGCTGCAGGAGGCATCTGGGAGCAGGCTGAGCCCACAGCTGAGCTCCTGGCAAGGCTCAGTCCCAGGGGACAGCAATGCCCAGAGCCAGCTCAGAGACCCACCAGGGTTTGTGTCCCAGCTCTGCTCGGTGCTCTGTGCACACAGACTGCACAAGGAAAGGGACACAGCCTGGGCTCTGGGGACACTTCTGTCTGAACGCCACAAGGATATGCAACTTGAACTTAAGAAACAGAAACAAGTAGCTGTTGTATTTAACTGACAATGCTGGTCAAATCGTGTTCTCTCTGCCTGGGTGTTTGCTTATTTCAAAGGGCACTAAGGAGAAATGAATTACAAGGGTGAAGGCCTGATTTCATATCCAAATACAGCATGGCTGACAAAACCACCTGCAAATGCAACTAGGTCTAGCAACTACCTCCTACTGGGAATTCTCCAAGAAACTGGTTTTCCTACTAAAGTGCACATTTTTACAGCTAACTTGCAAAAATACTGCTACCTCTAAAGATTAGGCAAGAGGGAAGTCACTTGAAAAAACAATAACAACACACAAACCGCAGTGAGCCTGTGTCTGAGCACACCCACACTCCGGTGCACCAGCAGCCAGGGCCAGCAGTCACTCCCACAGGGACAGGGAGCCTGGGTCCTTCCCTTCACATCCCAATAAACCCAGCTCTCCGCAGCACATGGAAAGCTTCCCCTGCCCTGGGGCTCCACACGTTCTGAGGGGCTGGCAGATGCTTCCTACAACACAACTGTCTTCTGTCTGTCCTTCCCTTTAACAGATGCACTAAACATGTCACTCTACTTCAAGTTCTTTTGAATTTTGTGAAAATTACTCACTAGATAATCTTCAGGACCTTTCTCCCTAGAGCAACAATAGTTACATCAAACAAGATGCTTGGAGAAGAAGAAAAAAGAGGAAGCCTGATCGTGCAATTGCATTCCTAAAATGGGAAAGGAGCGGGCAGGGGATAAATAAGAAAACAAGACAAACCCATACACACACATTCCCCAGCTGCACACTGCTGTGTGGCCAGTGGAAGTGGCAGAGAGCAGGCACTCACAGTTACACAAGAACTGTTATACAAGTTGCACAAATTCTATTACTGCAAACTGAAAGTTTACTACTCTCACATGAATGCATAATTCCCTCCTCAGCGCACCAGAAGATGAGAAGGTCTGCAAACAGCCTCACAATAAGACCTCAGAGTTAAGGGGAGCTGCCACTTCTGCATTACCTGTGACATCCCAGCAGGAACACTCTCATGACTTCCTGTAGGAGAACAGGCAACACCACAAATTCAACTCCATTCTGAGTCAAATGAGTTGGAAAATACAACACGCAGTGTCAATCCCATTATTTTAACTCCAAGTAAGTGCTTCGTCTGTAGAATCAGGCTTTTCGTATGTTTCAGATGTCTTTAAAAATCCTTTTATTGCTTAGAAGCACACCTGTCTGTATCCAGAACTGCAGCTTTGGCATCTTTTCTCTCAGAAAAACGCGGAGGTGCTCATTAACATCATGCCATGGAAACCGTGTAGTCCCTTCCTGCCTCCTACGCTGAGCTCATGGAAGCCACACCTCACCAGCAGACTCCTCTGAATCCGCTCTGGGCGGACTCACTTTGAACACAAGAGACATGATCTCACCATGGGATGCACGTGGCCTTCAATCGCCTTCAGAACACAAAACTTTCGCTTCTCTTCTTTATGTTTCTGCCACTGACAATTTGTTCCACCTTTGTCTGTTCTGCGCCCTCTGTGATCCCTCTTTCACTGCAGTTCACGACCTTCTGTGTATAGGATGAACAAAGGGCACAGGCTAAAAATGTCATCACAGTTGGGCCTCTGCTCTTCTACTGACTTCACTGGTTTGCTATTAAAAATAAGCTCAAGCTCAAAGTCAGACCAAAGAAGAATTTCTGGGTCATCAGAGTCTATGAATCTCCAGAAGATGGTGCAGAAGCAATGTGGAAGAGGACACGAGTGCTTCTTTTCATCCCAATTCAAATTATGAATCTGTCGTGGTGCCTGCATACCACCTACATGGTACTTAGCAGTCATTTGCTTTGTATGAAAGAGCAAGAGGAAAAAAAAACCATCAGGCTGGCCCACTCTTGGCAGGGGTGGGAGGGTAGAAGGGAGACAGAAAAACACCATCAGCTGTGGCAGTAAGCTGTGTGTATTTACATTTCACAGGCTGAACTATTTAGTGGTTTATTTATACACAATGTTCTTGGAGCAGCTAAAATGCCAGTTGTGTTTTATCTCGATTTTGTGGCAATGCACATAAGCCACAGAAACACAGGAAAAGTCTGCAAATGAGAGATGAACCTCCTACATCTGGAAAAGCACACGAGGCACGGTGAGGAAGGAGAGAGATTTTGGGAACACAGGCACAACAAGGGCTGAAATGCATTAGTTATGACAAGACACCAAAATACGACCGAGGGACTCAAAAGCAGCGAGCCAGTCACAGTGCAGCAGCTCGTGCTGCAGGGACTGCACATCCCAGGGTAACCCTCAGAGCCAAGGCAAGCCACGGCACGGCGGCCGCGGGTCCCTCCGGCTGCCCCTCCATGTTAGAGTGAGGAGGGAATTGCAGTCAGCTCCATTTTATGCACATTTGATGGCAAGACGCCAACACAACTGTTGACTGAGCCAAATCTGGGCCCCCTTGAACTAAGCCATCACCTAAAGCGGGGTGGAAAAGCACATGCCTCTCGCCTTCCCAGCAGCCAAGTTCCTGAAAAGCATCCCAGTCACAAGAAAAATTTTTCTTTCTTTCTTTCTCTCCTCCAACAACAAGTGATGTTTTAAGTCTCTTATGTCCACTCCTTAATTTGAAACGGAACGGCTAACGTGAGGCTGCATTGTACAGCAATGGGATGGAGAGGCTTCCTTCCAGCGAGCCAAATGATTTACTGGCTGGCCCAAACGGCAGCTGAGGCCAGTGCCCGATCTGGAGGGCAGCTATCGTCACACTCTGCAGCCTGTTCCCATCCTCGGCCACGGTGCCACGGCTGCCTGCCAACTGGAACCGTACTCCGACAAAAGGGAGCGCAGGACAAGCCTGGGAGAGCTTTCTGATCCCTTCGCTTCTCTCCTTCCCTCCAAACCCCTGCTTGCTGGAGCTGCCAGCACGCCTGGGAACTGCACGGAGAGCATCATCACTGGGAACTCACCTTCCAGAGCAGGAACTGCTCCTGAGCTCTGCCTCTGCCTCGCAGCAGAGAAATCCCTCTGCTGACTTCTGCTTTAATTATATCTTGAAAACTCAGCTTCTAGTCTGTGCTCCATTATATTAATAGCAATAATTAAAAATACTTCAAACAACAAGTCCTCTAAACCTGCAGCTCCATCCAGGCTTTCTGGCATCGCACACTTCCTGTCCTGACTGACATCCTCAGGGAACCAGATTGATGGTTCCTCTGCTCCATCCCTGCTGCAGGGCTGTGCTGCGTTCCCCCAGCACATGTAAGCTGCAAGGTAATATTTGTGTTGGCAACTTCCTTACATACTTTACAGAACCAGACCTCCATTTGACCCTCAGCGCAGCTCCCACACACAACTTGGTCCACTCCTTTGAACTGTCTCCTCCTGCTGCAACACATGCTCCAGACCCTACCTCTGTTTCCAGCCTGTTTATACACATCTTGAACAGAGCTTTTGTGCTTCAACAGTGCACCTTAGCTATAAAAGCCAAAGCCTGCAGAATGTTCTTATGCAAGAACATCAAACCAAATTATTACAAAATCTGCATGTACAGGTCTCTGTTGTCCTTCTCCCAAGACTGCTCCAACAAAAGCAATCATTTTTGTGAAAAAACAAGAACTGTGTAAAGTTCTGTGTACAAAGACGTCAACATCCAGGTTTTTATGGTCAGAATCCAATAGCTGTACTATGCTTTAGGGGGCTAGTGGGGATATTGGGGGTTTTTGCTTAACATCAGATCCATTTCAGCTCTTTAGGCAGTAACACCACCTCAGAACAGACTTTCCCACCAGAGACCTTCCTCCCTTACCCAAAGCACACCACGCAGAATAAAAGATAAGCCAACAAAGCAACGTGTCCAGATAATCCACTGAATTCCCATTATCCATCTGTGCCGCAGCAGATCATCAACAACTCCATTTAACGCCAACAGAGCTAAACCAGAATAAAAGTGGTGCAAGGAGAGGGGAGATGTGAGTGGCACACGGCAGCGAGGCAGCTGCAGTGCGAGCAGGGGACTGTGCAGAGCATCATGTGACAGCAGCAGCAGCCGCGGGAGAGCTGCAGCCCCCGGCTCCCACCTCCCCAAATCTGTGCCCTCCCTGCAAGGCCACGGCACCACCATCTGATCCCAGTGCAGAACTGACTGGGGTTAGAAGCTTCTCGATGTTTTGAATGGTTACACTCCATTTTCATTACTTCTCTCCACAAAATAAAGCAGGGACACAGAAATGATTAACAATGAGCTTCGTGTTCCTCCCGCTGGAATGCACTTTCAGTATCTTTATCACTTGTAGATCGACTTTCTCAAAAGAGCACAATGAGCACAGAATGCAGGATCATTCTTACACGTAGAGCAAAGCCCAACTAGACATCGTTGTGGTAAAATATTGCCTTGTTTGTAAGGGACATGGACTGCCAACTGAATTTTGGTACTGTATTGTAGCTACGTTTCAAGACAAAACAATGATCACATTCTCCTCTGCAGCACAACAAAATATTCCCTCTCTCCATGTAGTTTCTGTGAATGGCTTTTCTATTTCCTGCAGTAAAGAACCTGGCCATCACATTCGTGACTGTCTGTATGGCTCTGGCAGCCCAGAATGACTGGAGAATAATGCTCTCTGCTCCTAGTGAAGTGACTCACTCTTTCATTTAACATAAATCGTGGTCCAATTTATCCAAACATCTTGAATGAGACTGTATTAATCTAAATTGAAAATGAAACCTGTTTTTTCTACACACACGATCCCCAGCAGGACACCAGGCTCCCAAAGTGCTTCCTCCACCACACCACGGGTTCAGGCAGGGTCAGGAGACCCCAGGCAGGAACTGCACCTGCAAATCCCACAGCAAGACCCACACCAGGATGATTTGCTACGATTTGCAGACTGCTACCACCACAGCAGTCCCGCTGCCCGCAGGAGCGGTGGGAAGCACCCGCATGCTGGGAGACTCACTCACATTTCAGTCTTCATATGGTCCCACAGCGCTGCTTTGCATTAGCTTGGACAAGATGCCACGAATTACAGGTTGCATTTGGATAGCTCGTGCAAAATCTAGATTTTGGTTTTGTTTTTTTAATGACGGGGTCCATTTTGCAGGTTGGAGAACTAGAAGTGCTTGGCCCAGACACAGCTAAAGCATAGAAGCCTGGAGTCTGGTTATTAAATGACAGACGTGCAACTCAGACATTGATGAAAACAGGTCCTGTTCTGGGGTGGGAGATTAGATCTAGAGCTGAAAACCTGCAGTCTTGATCTTGAACGTTTTAACAGGTTAGGGTCATTTTTATAGGGCAAGAAATTTGAGGGGATGACACAACATAACAACCATCCAGCTTCTGTCCCCAAGGGCATCTCATGTCACCTATTGTCCAAGACACCCTTCTTGGTGACAAAAAAAACCAAAAAAAAATCGGTGACAAGAGAACTGCTGCGCCAGAAGTTTAAAATCAGAACAAACCCACGACGATTCCATTAAACCGGCAGCTCGGACACCCAGCACTGCACAGCCTGCTCCCGTGAAATCCTGCAACATGCCATCCCAGCGGGCTCGTCTGGCGACGCCGAACGCCGCTACCTGTCACCGGCGCGCTCAACGCCCAGCCTCGGCCCCGCGGGCGGGAAGGGAGCGCGGAACCGAGAACTCAATCCGGAGGGGTCGTTCCGGTAACTACCTCAGCTCCGCTGCCAACCCAGGCCCCAGCCTTAGACGTGTCACATCGCGTTCCTCCTCTCCCTTAGCAGCACAGACAGCGCCGAGCACGGC
>VXBQ01009247.1:0-10000 GCA_013400175.1 Phainopepla nitens | reverse complement strand
CACAGGAGTCACACAGGGCTGTCCTTGGGTGTCACAGACACAGGAATCACACAGAGCTGTCCTTGGGTGTCACAGACACAGGAGTCACACAGGGCTGTCCTTGGGTGTCACAGGAGTCACACAGGGTTTTCCCCTGGATGTAACACTGTGGCACATCCTTCCCGAGGGGAGGATGACCCAGGCCAAGCCCTGACGTTGCTCTCACACATTATTCCAAGTTTGTGGCTGGACACTGACCGTTCCCAGCTCTCAGGTACCAAACAGCACCTGGCAGGAGGTAACAGCTCCGACTGCCCCTTAACTTACACCAGCCAAGCCTTGACTCTGCAGAGGACAGCCCCGATTTCCCGGGAAGCGAGCAGCTTGGACGTGGATCGGGTTACAGGAGGCAGAGACAGGACATCAATTTGCACCACAATGGAGCCCTTGCAGACGGGACTGCTCTCAGTGGGGTTTTCAGCGCAGGAGAAAAATGAACCCGGCAAGGGAGGAGAGAAAACACTTGAACGATCTCAGGAAAAACAAGAGCTGTATTACTTCACAGAAACACAAAAGCACATAGAAGTCCATCACTAGCCAGTAGCAAACAAACCCAAAGGTGGGAAATCATCCTTCCACTTCTGGGAGAGCAGAAAATGGCCTCAGAAGGCTCAAGAGACTCTAGATTCAGTTCTTTGCCACTACTCCTCTGCCTAAGATGCAGCAATCCCAAATGGCTCCTATTTCGCAGTCCCCAGATCCTCCTCCAGTCCTTGCATTCCCTCAGAGCTGCCTCCCAGCAGTAATTAAGAAAAGCAAACCTGTTCATTAACACAGGCCAAATTATTCATTCATTTTCCGGGGATCCACACATCTAATGCACGTGTACTCCCCAGGCCTGGGAGGCTGGAAATGATAAATTTGAAAATGCCTGTTCTAAAATTCCCTCTTTCTGTCACAAAATTCATGCAAAGTATTCAATGACAACTTTGCTTGTAGTAGCTTTTAGTTTTGAACAGAAACAGCTCCTAGCTGCTTGCTGGAGCAGCACAGCAAGAGCAGAATTAGGTAGCCCAGTATATTTCAAACAATTTGAGCTTTAAATCAATGTCGAGGCCAAGAGGATGTTTTTCTTAGAGGAAGAAATACAAGCATCCTGGATTTTGTTTTCCTGCTAATAGGTATAAAGAAGAATAAACAGCTGCTTTATGTTTCCCCAAAAATATTTGCATTAAGAAGATCTGCAGATTCGTTTTGAAATTGATGTCACATCTTTTTTTTTTCAAATGAGGACCAGCTGTTTGCTTTGCTTGTTTATAGCAGGCCATGTTTCAGGGATTTTTTTGTTGTTTGTTTGTTAAGATGTAGGAGCAGACTCTCGCAGGCAGGCTGCAGTTTGGGGTGGGGAGTGGATCCCAGCAGGCAGAAGGTCCATGAATGTCACCACCAGAAATCCCACCTTCTGCTGGGATTTTGGTGGGGTTGGCACCAAATGCAGCAAATTCAGGGATATTCCATGAATCCAGGTGCTGTGAGGCAGCAGTTCTGCACCTCAGGCATTTCCCTCAGGCTGCCATGGATCACCCACCCACAGGAAAGAGCACTCAGAGGGCTCATGGCAGGCATTACCCCTCTCCACAACCAGGGTCTATAAACAAAGGAAGCAAGCAGTGATCTCAGCTGACATCTTAACAGCCCAACAACATCAGATTCATGTGCAATTAATAACAAGGCTTTTGATGCTGCAATCAGCAGCTCTAAAATCCATGTGCTTTCCCTGTACGTTTGATTACATTCGAGGAAGCAAAAGGATAAACACTTATTAGCATTACAAAGTACTTTTCACGTTCAGCCAGAACTTCCTGAAGCATTTGTGGTCCAGCACGATGTGGTTTTTGTTTTATCCTCCTGCATGCGTGGTGAAACGCTATTTTATTTTGTTTATTCCAGCATTTATCCAGGACCAAGGGGGACTGTGAGAACATGCTGAGGAAAAAGGTCTGAGAGAAAACCTTCATGCTTCACTGAATAGTCTTTTTTTTTTAATAAAGAAAGAAACATCTTGAGCTTTTTTTTTTTTCCTTTTTTTTTTCTTTCATGGCACTTGAAAGATATGTAAACTTTTATTAGGAGTTCTCATAAATTGAATTTATTGCTGCAAGAGTCTTCCAGCAATGGTAAAGTTTAGCTTGCTGGATTTTATTAGTCAGAGTCAGTAAAAGAGCAGCATCACTTGGTTTGAGGCTGAAAAGAGAGTGTTTCTTGGAAACTAATATAGGAAAAAGGTACCTACAACACTACCCAATGTCTTGGAATTCCATGTTCAAGCCACAGATAGTTCTCACTATGGAGATCTTTGTACACAGTGTCAAAATAGCACACAAACAATAAAAAAGTCCCCCATCCTGAATCCAAAGCAGCTTTGCTGAGTGTACTCTTGGAATTTAAAAGCTTTTAGAGTTTCCCCATTTCCTGCAGGAACTGATGAGTAACTCCAAATACCACGTTTAATGAAAAACAACATTTCGCATTTAGTGCGAGGTTTGAGGCATTCCCCTCCCTGCACTGGGAATGTTGAACCAGATTTTCTTCCCCTCCATCAGCACCCAAGCAGATCTGCTCCTTAGGTTAATGGAAAGGATAAACCCAGCAGCAGCCCAAGGTGTCCACGCACTGCAGGACTGCTGGGATCCCTCGTGTTCAGCACATCCTGCATGTCCTAGCACACTGTTTATTCCTCCTCTTGCAGCTGCTCCTTTCACTTTGTATTTTCACCTCAGAAAACTTGAGAGACTTGCTCAGTCTTTAGCCTAAGCAAAGAGAGTATTGAGGACATTCTTGTCCAGCTTGGTCATTAACTAGCAATAATGTCTGTGGCTTGTCATTAAAAAAAGAATCAAGGAGAAGCTGATTAAATACAGCAGAAAGAAACAAAACTTTCCATTCCCTTACTTTTTCCTTGACACGTTGCACTTCATTTGAAGCCTGCTAATATACCAGCCAAAAGAATTGTAAGGGCCTGCCTGGATTCTTTCTTAATACAATGGTCACGGTTCAGTAGTTAGAATCTGTATAGAATTAGCCAGAGACATGGACGAATGGAAAAACATACTAAAAAAGGCTGAAAAATAGCACTTTTTCATGGGCTTATTAGTTAGAAAACCTCATCAATACAGCACAAGGAGTTTTTCTCTTTCTACTATTCTAAAAAATGATCACAAAATAGTACACAGAAAATAAAGACACAAAATGTCAGAGCACTGCTTTTGCCTGGAATTTCAGACCTGGCAAAAACTCAGGTCAGTGTTTCCATGCAAGCACTCTCCTGCCGAGATTTTTGGGGCAAACTTCATGTTCACAGCAAAAGCAGCTTAGAGCAGAATTAGCACAACGAGCTGTGACACATCTTGTCCCATTTTTTTCCAAGTTCTGCTCCAACCAGCCATACCTGACAGCTGGAAGCAGCAGCACCACACACGGAACCCAACCAAAGTGGAAATCCATCAGCAGCGGCACAGAACGTGCTAATTACCGGGGATAATGAACGTGGCTGGGATGCCCGTGGAAAGCCTGAGGGATGTTTCAGTGCAGCACAAGCTGTCCCTCCTAATGCACAGTCAGCTCAGCCTCAGAGGATTGTTCACCCCTCAGAAAATCAATAAGGACAGCACAGGAGACTTAATGGAGTGGCTGGCACCTTTCCCATTTCAGGGCAGAGTCCTGCTGAGGAGGGGTTTCTTTCTCCTCAGACTTTTGTTGTTGTTGTTGTTGCTTGAATAGCTAAAAGGTTTTCAAAGAGAGAAAGAAGCAGCAGTGTCTGTTGGTGAATGTGGCTTATGTTTGCAGGAAAAACCCAAGGCATCACAGTGGAGATTGAGAGCTGGAGGTTCCCACCCAAGTCTGAGCTCTCTGTAACATGAAAGAATTGTTCTGGAAGTACAGGAAACAGGGAGTGGGGGCCCACACCGAGGCTGTGTCAACCATTACAAGCAGATAACTCCTACACTGCTGCCTTCCTGTGCAGATCTTGGCAGAAAAATAAATAAAAAATAGATGTGTGGGAGGTGATTCATGTTATTTAAATCTGTGGGAGAAGCTGCATGTGTATTCTTTGGAAAAGAGGAGAGCAAGAGTGTATTAGTATCCAGTGGGAAAATGACATAAGGGATGCTTTAGGATTCTTTGAAGAAGTAGGATAAGAGGTGATATTCTCATGCTGGGCCAGGTTCAAGATTTAAAAGAAATTTGCTGGGAACTTCTGAAACGAAAACTCATCCTGCTACTTGGACAAGCCAGAGGTAACAGTGGAAAGGAAGCCTGTGCTGTTGAAAAGGGTTTGAATTCTGGCTGGTGCAGTTCCAGAGGAGCTCCTCACCTCCAAGTGCAGCTCTGCAACCACAGAATCATGGAGGCTGGAAAAGCCCCCCCAGCCCATCGAGTCCACCCTGTGCCCCATGCCCACCCTGTCCCCAGCCCAGAGCTCCCAGTGCCACCTCCAGGGACGGGCACTCCAAACCTCCCTGGGCAGTTCCAGTCCCTGAGCTCCCTTTCCATGGGGAAATTCCTGCTGGTGCCCGCCCTGAGCCTGCCCTGGCCCAGCCTGAGGCCGTTCCCTCTCCTCCTGTCCCTGTTCCTGGAGCACAGCCCGACCCCCCCCGGCTGTCCCCTGCTGGCAGGGACTTGTGCAGAGCCACCAGGGCCCCCTGAGCCTCCTTTGCTCCAGGCTGAGCCTTCCCAGCTCCTCAGGATTCTCCAGCCCCTTCCCAGCTCCTCAGGAATTCTCCAGCCCCTTCCCAGCTCCTGAGGAATTCTCCAGCCCCTTTCCCAGCTCCCCCAGGAATTCTCCAGCCCCTTCCCAGCTCCTCAGGAATTCTCCAGCCCCTTTCCCAACTCCCTCAGGATTCTCCAGCCCTTTCCCAGCTCCCTCAGTCTCTCCTGGTGCTTCAGCCCCTCCAGGTCCTTCCTTTGAGTAGAGTCTGGACATGGCATTGGCTGTGCCCTTGGCATGGATCTCCCACTGGACACCAGGGAAGCAGCAGTTTTGAACAATAATAATGGTATTTATTCATCCGAGATCCCCAGCCCTGCCTCTGCCTTATCTGATGGCCTTCTGCTGAAAACCTACCCAGTGTCCAACTCCTGGTCAGCAGCACTGAATTCCATACACAACTCAGGTATATTTTAACAAAACTGGGGATACAAGGTCTGAACCTACGTCCAACTAGAAGCTGACTTCCACCAGAGAAATACAGGGCTCATTTTGAAGCTTTCTGGCTCCATTTCCTCCATTTATTCATGCACTTATTTACTGGAAAGAAAGGAGAGGAGAGCACGAGGGGAGAAGGGAGGGAAGGAATCCTGGGACAGCACATGCTGGGCTGTAAAATGCAAAAAAGGTTTTTCAAAACCGCATGTTCTAAACATCACCTTGGAGTCCCACAATAATAAATGCTCGATATTACACTGTGAGGGTCTAACTGCCAAGTAACTATAGCAATGCAGAGAAAAGCCTGTCTTTGGACACATTCCCTCCTGCCTTAATTTTTCCCTGGGGTGGGGAAGGGGTACAGAGAATGTGCTCTAGATCCTTAATGGATAACGTTTTCCAGAGCCCCCTCTGATCACTCAGTGACTCTGGGATTTAAAAGCAGCAGAGTGATTTCTCCAAAGGAAGCTGAACGTTCAAAACAATTACCCTGAACTATTCCATCCCCTTGGAAAGGGTTTTAATGCACCAGGTCCTGAGGTGAGGCTGTCAGGACACACTGAGATGCAGCAACAGAACCCTTTATGAAGTGCCTCACAATCCAGCTGCTCACCACTGCTTCCTTCATCCCCAAAACCAGCCTTTTCCAGGGACCCAACAGCCTGAAAATGAGTAAGTGTGAAGTGAGACTACCCTGGCCTGCACTGAACACTTGTTGTTGCCAACAGAAGACCACATTTGTGGGTTGGTTTTAAACACTGCCTTCTGGAATTTAATTTTCGGGATGAAAATTAAAGAATTATTTTGGAGGCTTCAAGTTATCTTCCCCCTCTTGATATTTTCCAGAGCTGTTTGGAAACGGGAGGGTGGAGCTGGCACTGCTGGGGCAGTGGTTTCAGAAAGCACTTCTGTAGCTATTCAGGGAAAAAACTGCTGGATCATGTTGGTATTTTTATAAGTAACTCGATGCGTGGCTCTGTTTTGGATACCAACTATGCAGCAATGCAGACTGATTTGAGCAAATTGCAGGGGGAGGAAGAGAAAAAGGAAGATCCCCTTACAGAACACGGGCTGCCTTCTCCAGGGAAACCTCTTGAACCTCAAGGGGCTCAGTTTAACTACCTGCCTTTTAAGTTTTAAAAAGCCATTTAGATTTACTAATGAAGAGAAAATAATGGTTAATTGTGATCGTTCAAATGCTTGAAGGAGTTGAACCAAACCAACTGAAAGTAAAAATCTTCCATCATGACTCTAGATCAAAACCAGTTGTACTTTTAAGATAAATTAAAGACCTCAACCAACAATAACTTAATGAAATTTTTGCCAACTTTGAGAATTTTTCACTTCTGTTTGTGGCTTTAGTCTGTAACTGGCTTGCGACAGAACTCCCAGTTTTATGAAGCAGCAGAACCTCCTTCACCTCGACAAAGAAAATTGCCAGAACTTGAAGAAATCAAAACAAGTAATCACAGCTAAAAGTTGCCTCACAGTGTGAATGGGGACATTAGCACTTGACAAACACCTCGGGGCTTTTTTTTCACGAGGCTTCTAGAGAATGCCTTCCGGGCAGCCTACACAGCCTTTGCAACACGAAATTGTTTCGAGTAGGTTTGGAGGCATTCGCAGTTACGGTGCTGGCTCCAGAAAGCTGCAGGACGGGCTGAAACCCCCGAAGTCACTGGGAACCCTTCCCACAGCCTCTTCCTCTAAAATGAGGAAATATATTTGTATATATACAAGGGGGAAATCCCTTCCCCGTGAGGGTGTGAGGCCCTGGCACAGGGTGCCCAGAGCAGCTGGGGCTGCCCCTGGATCCCTGGCAGTGCCCAAGGCCAGGCTGGACAGGGCTTGGAGCAATCTGGGATGGTGGAAGGTGTCCCTGCCATGGCAGGGGGTGGAACTGAATGAACTTTAACATTCCTCCCAACCCAAACCCTTCTGCATTTCTGTGACTCTCATCACCGACCTTTTGTGTGGAATAGTTTTGTGAATGTGACAGAATGACCTTGCTGAGATTATTCGGCTACTTTTCTCAAATAAACAAGAATGTGGAGAGCCCAGGTTACTCTTAAGATGAGGGGATTCCTGGGATATTGATAGGGATTGACAACAGCTGTCACACACCTGTATCTCATTTCAGGCCCCGGAGAGCAGCTGAGGCCAGGCAGCAAAAATCACAGAATTACTTGGGTTGGAAGGGATTTCTGGAGCTCATTCATTTCAACCTCCCTGTCAAGGCAGGCACACCTGGAGCAGGTGACTCAGGAATGCATCCAGGTGGGCTTGGAATGTCTCCAGCGAGGGAGACTCCACACCCGCCCTGGGCACCCGCTCAGTGCCCTGCCACCCTCACGGAACGTTCTCCCTCCTGCTGAGGTGACGCAGGAGCTGTGTAGGAGATGTTGGGGCCATTGCCAGGGCAAACCTACACGGGAATGTGCGCCCAGTGATGTACCCAAGGCTGCAGTGAGAAACCTGGCGTGCAGCACAGCTCGGCTCTTACCATGGCTGAGGCGAGAGCCCTGCGGGCAGGGGCGCGGCGGGCGCGGGCCCAACGCGGGCGCCTGCGAGGAGGTAGGGATGCTGCCATAGGCTGAGGGAGACGAGGGCTAAACAGGACACAGCGGGAGCTCTAGACGGAGAGCTGGAGCCCAGGACGGGCTGGGGACGTGGCGAGCCCGGTGTTACGGGGGAAAACGGCCGGATCCTAAGGGGAAAAAGGGGATTTTGGGCCCGGCCCAAGGTCGGGCGCGGCGGCCATGACGCCCGCCAGTCGGTCACCATGGCAACGGCGGCGAAATCTCGCGAGATCTGCCGGCGCCGGCGATAGGTGGAGCACCAGGTCTCGCGAGAGTTGCGCGGGGGAGGCGGTGAGGGGACGGGCAAGATGGCGTCGGAGGGCGACCTGGGCAGGAAGTGGGACCGGTGCGTGGCGGACTCCGCCGTCAAGCTGGGTAAGGGCGGCACGGGCACGGCGGAGCCGGAGGGCCCGGGGAAGGGCGGTGGTGTTCCCCCGGGCTCCCCGAAGACGGGAGAGCGGCCGCCCGCGCGTCCCCGCGGCGCGGGGCCCACCGTCCCCCGCCGCCCCAGGTTCGCCTCAGAGCGGTTGTGAGCGCGGGAGGGGCTCAGGCTGTCCGCAGGATCCGCCTCATCGCTGTCCCCGCCGCCGGGTAGAGCCGGCGGCCCCGGGCCTGGCAAGGTGACCTTGGCCGCGGGCTCGGACCCCCGGCGGGCCCGTCCCAGCGCTGCGGCCCGGCCCGGCCCCGGCTTAGCGCGCTCCGGGCGGGTTTGACCTCTGGCTACTCCCCGTGTTGAACGTCGGGAGGTTCCCGCGGGAAAGCTGCGCTCCGTAGGAAATCCGGGAGGCCTCCCGGGCGGAATGAATGAGCGGCTCCCGGCTCCTCGCCCGCCCTGGGCTCGGCGTGCGCGGAGCTGCTCCCGTCGCTGCCCGTGCCCGGCGAGCCGCCTTCATCAAAAGCGAGAGGCGGCGGGACACGCTGAGGGCTCTGGCACCTGTCGCTCTGTCCGCAGTGTGACATTGAGAGGCGCCGTCCGTGTCCCAGCCCTGTAGTTCTGCCTTTAATCAGCAGTTCTGTTGTTTTGGTTTTCTTTTTTTTTTTTTCCGTATTTATTTTTCCCTTAAAGTGAGAGTTATGCCTCAGTTGTGCCTCACAAACCTCGTGAGTGCTGTGGGTTTTAGGGGCCGTGGTGGCAGCGCCGAGCTCGCCCGGGGACCGGCTGCAAAGTGACACCAGGCAGAGCTGGTGGCTTCACAAAACGCGTCTGCAAACCCAAATCTTCAAATGGAATGTATGGAGCGAGAAATGCAGCGTCTGACACAAAAACTACTCGTTCCACTTTGGTGCAGATGTCTCTTTTAGAGCCGTAAATAATATCTGGGAAATGTGAATGTTTATTTCTTGTGCTTGAAAGCTGATGAGGAACTCGGGGGTTTTAGATGCCTAATACTTTTCCATTAGAAAAGATGTTTAATAATTTTAAGTAAACTGAAACTTCCATTGTTTATAACAGACCTTTGAAAAGTGTCAAGTGCTCCAGAGCAGTGTTGTTCCTTATGAAATTCTATTCAGATTTGTCTGACAAACATATCTGGGCATGTTTATGTTTCCATAGCATTGGTTGCTTTATCATAAAATATTAAGTATGCCGAATTATAAACAAGAGCTCGTTGCACACTGCAGCTGTCCCTGTCAGAATCCTGGACATCCTCTGCCCTGGAGGCTGAAAGAAGTGGGTGCAGGGTTGATTTCACAGAATCTCAGCCTGGTTTGTGCTGGAAGGGACCTTAAAACTCATCTCATCCCACCCCCTGCCATGGCAGGGACAGCTCCCTCTGTCCCAGGCTGCTCCCAGCCCATCCAGCCTGGCCTTGGGCACTGCCAGGGATCCAGGGGCACCCACAGCTGCTCTGGGCACCTGTGCCAGGGCCTCCCACCCTCCCAGGGAAGGATTGTTTCCCATTATCCAACTTTATCCTGCCTCTGTCATTGGGAAGCCATTCCCCCTTGTCCTGTCTCTCCAGGCCCTTGGGAAGTTTCTTTCCCTCTATCCTGCCAGCTCCCTTCAGGTGCTGGAAGGCTGCAGTGAGGTCGCCCCAAAACCTTCTTTTTTGCAGGCTGATCACTCCCGAGTGGCTCAGGCTCTCGTGCCAGCAGCGCTGCTCCAGCCCTGTGCTCCTGCTGGAGCCTGCTCTGGCCCGGCTCCTGCAGCTGCAGGTGCCTGCTGTGCTGGGCCAGCTCTGCAGCTGGGGGCTCACCTGGGGCCGAGGGCCAGGAGCCCTGTGCTGCTGCCCAC
>VXBQ01009196.1:0-10587 GCA_013400175.1 Phainopepla nitens | reverse complement strand
AGATTTAAAGTTAGACAAAGAATCTGGTATATGGAAGGAAAAGCAAGTCTATAACTTGCTTAATGAGGACATACTTATGTCATAATCAAAGTATAAGTACACTCAATGATTTTATATATATAATGTAGTTATATATTATAAATATTTACGCTTGTTTATATTATATAGATTTGAGTGTTTGTACACAAAGACTAAAGCAAAGCAAGTAATCAGGCATCATAAGTCTAGAAGTAATTATTGTTGCAATGTAAATGGTAGACACTGAACATGCACAAGTGCTTTTCTAACATCCAATTACCTTACGTAACTTCATGTCTTCTTTCCATCAAGTCGCTTATAGCACAAACATCTGGATGTTTTATCCTGTCTCTTGTCTGCTGTCACTGACAGCAGTTTTTTCTTAAATGTGATGTAATTCCCCACACACATTTCTTTCACTGTAAATTGACAAAGAAACTCTCTGAAAGGAACAAAAATGTTGTAGGTCTTCATGTGTAATGTTTATAGGACATCCTTATCTTTCCTTCTTCTCTCCCCTGTTGTGTCTTTGATATGAAAATTGGCTTTATGCTTCATATGAGAAGATGCAAAAAAGCAGAAACACTGGAATACATTGCAACAGGCTACCTTCCTGGTGTTTCAATTCTTTTCTTTCCTACCATTGATCTGTAGGACCTTATGGTAGGATTTGGGGTTGCTTTTGCGTAATATTGACTTGTAAGTTTATCTTTGCCATAAGAATATTCATTGTAAATATCTAGGATTTCCTAGCCATTTTGTAGACAGATGAGAGCTTTTTATGAAAGTTGCTGTGCTGGTGGATCTGTTTAAGTAGTAGAAGTTGTAAGCTAATTTTTATAAATGGGTAATATAAAAATATATGCAATATATTATAATATAAAATTTGTATTATTATAAATTAATATAAAATATAATATAAAATGGTAATATAAAGGGTAGTGTAAAATGGAAAAGACACTGGCCTGTTACATATGTCTGAAGAGAGACTTTGCTACATACTCTCAGAACTGTAAAGTTTGGATAAGATACAGTTGTATTAAACCTGCATGTACAATTATTTTTTACTCTTTTTGAAAATGTAAAAGGCAAGTATTGAAATGGAACTGGATATTGGTGAGTTTCATGTGTATGACAAATAAGTTCACCCCTTGTGGCTTCATCTGTGGTTTTAAATACTGAAGTCAAATGTAAAATGTAAAATATTAAAGGAAACCAGCGTATTTTAAACTCCTTAGTGACCCAATTTACAATTTTGTGCCTATAAATTTAAAAAAGTCTTATTTAGATTGTGCAAATCATGCAGAGATGATACATAAAAAAAAATGGTGACGACTCTGGAGCACAGGTCTTATGAGAAGCAGCTGAAGGAGCTGGGGGTGTTTATCCTGGGAAAAAGAGGCTGCAAAAATATCTTATTCCTCTTCAGCTACCTGAAAGGAGTTTGCAGTAAGGTGGGTGTTGATCCTTTCTATCACGTAACAAATTTAAGGACAAGTGGAAATGGCCTCAAGTTTAATCTGGTGAAGTTTATTTTGAATATTAAGAACATTTTCTTCACTGAAAACCTGGTCACGTATTCAGGCTTGGTCATCTTGGCTGACCAAGGAAGTATTTTAAATACCTGGATGTATTTTGAAGAACATGTAGATGGGGAACATGGTATACTTGGGTTTAGTGGTACACTTGGGACACTCAAGTTAACAGCTGGATGCTCAGGGTCTTTGCCAACATAAATAATTCTATGAATAATAGCATTTTAGCCCTTGAAGGTAAAAAAAGTACCTGAACTGCCATAATGTCACAGGAATAGTTGAACTACTACAATACCTTCTGCCAATTAAGTAGCATTATATAGCATGAAGTGAACACAGGAATGAAAGACGGACACATTTATGTGTCTTTCATCCTGCACAGAATGGAAAAATAGTACAGAAGCTCACAGCATGCAGTCAAGCAGGTGGGAGTTAGGAACAGAAGAAATGAAGAAAACATGATATTAGAGTGAGTTAGTGGGAGCATGTATTTTCCTGAAGCAGTTTAATAAATAGCTTTTATTAAAAAAAAAGGCTGTTGTTTCCACCCCTGCATTTATCTTAATTATATTAAATATAATTTTAAACTCTTGTTTATAGGAATATTAATTTGATTGCTGTCTCTAATTCTAAAATATCTGCTATTACATTGCAGATGCTGTAATGATTTTCTGAATACTTTTTTAAGTTTGTTGTGAAGAAGCCTTGTTTAGTTCAGCCTATGACAAGCTCTTAAAATTCCTGTGGCATTTCAGTTAGGTTGACATCATAGCCAAAGATGCTGTGCTTGGGGGGCTAGACTGTATAAAACAACATGCTTGGAGACCATAATAGTGGGTCATTGGGATGTGTTTACAACAGCATAGGAGAGCTATTTTACCTTGGTCTTCAATCCTGCTCTTTTCATACCGTTTATTACATGGTTCACTGCAAGATATTTCTGATGCTAGTCTTCCTGCGGATGTACTGAGAAGACAGAATATGCTTAAGTTGTTCAAACTACCTGATGTGACAGAAAATGAAGTGTTCTGGGGTGCTTCTTTTCTATACTATCCTCTGCAGTACAAGATGGGAAAGGACTTTTTTTCCAATGTCATATGTGACTGTATTAGCCAGGCTTGAAATTGCTGTGACTGATATAACAGAGCAAAAGATAACTGCTCTGTAGGCCACAGGTAGCTGGGCACTTGATGGAACATGAGTTGTTCATGGAAAACTGATTTCTACATTTTTGGATATCAAGAAATTGATGTCCTTTCTTAGTTGAAAGCATGTGGAGGTTGCTGAAGCTGCATGATACCAAGTAGTAAAATTGCTCACTTACATGCTTGCTGCTTGAAAAATTACACTCAAAAGAATACATTTCTCATGAAATGTTCCATCTTCATCTTACAAAGTGAGAAATGAATTTTATAATCTTCATGTAAAGCCAGACAGAGAATAAAAAATCCGAGTATCTCAAAAAAAAAAAAAAAAAAACAAACCAGAGATTTGTATCTACCAGGTTTTTTTAAGCACCACATTATTTCTCTGTCATGTAGAGTTTGAGAAGTCTGTTGTTTTCTGAAGATCAGTTTTCCTCTGTTCCCCTACCTTTTAATTTTTTCAGATATCAGTCAGGAAACAGAACATAGTGGCTGAAACTGAAAAAAAAAGACAAGACTTGTTCTTTCTTTTCCTCTGGGAATTGATTGAATTTGGATTTTCTTACTTTTGCTGTGCACACAAGCTCACCTCTAGCTTATTCAGGTCAGTGTCACAAAATTCCATTTCCTAGACATGTGCCTTTGATTTTGTAAGACCTCTTTGTAGGGTATGTATATGTATTTGTCACTAATGCTATTAGACATTTTCAATGCTTATGTTATTATTGTTTAGTTTTCTGGTTCTCTCTGTTTTTTCTTCTGAACTAGATAAATATTTTCTGCCAAATATTTCATTTTTAATTAACAACATTGATGTTGAAACAGTCTACAAATTATAGTATGTTTTTTTAATTTTTATCATAAAGATAAGGAAATCAGGTAGATGTGATGATTTTAGGTCACCTAGCCAGCCAATGTCAATGGTTCAGAATAGCAGTCAGCTGCCAGAGCATTATTTGTTTTTTTTATTGGATAAGTGTTTTAAGTAGTGCTTAGAAACCTTATTTACATTTCCATTTCAAGATGTCCATTCTATCCTTTGAGCCAAAGTCATGTCTTGGTGCTTGTAACAAGGTAAATACATTTCAATTTTAAGTATCTATTCAGTTTCTCCAATATATTTGCAGGAACTCAATAATGTGGATAATGAAATCAAGCACAAAATAGGTGAACTAGAATTGGAGGACTGGAAATAGAGTTTCTTAAAGCCTGAGGATGATGAGTTTTAGGTCAACATGTGTGGGTTTCTGTCTCCATAACTGCAAAGGCCTTGAAATTTTAGTCAATTTCCTTTCAGATTAAGTGTTTGAATGCAGATTACTTTTGCTCAGTCTAGAAGATGCAGGAGTGAAGGGAAGTACTGTAATTTTCTGATGATACCTGTTTTCATTTAAAATTCACAAAAAATTAATAGATTCCAGAAACAAGGCCTGGACTTTAGAACTCTGTTGTGGCCGAGACATGAAATAATAACTACAACCACAACATTAAATTCTTCCTTTGTTCTCTGTGCAGAATCACAGCTATAATTGCAGTCTTGGCTGGAATAAATTCCTCAAAACAAATATATTCCCCAATATGATGTGTACTCCATATTGTATAGTCACAGGCTTAAATTTCCATTTTTTCTTCTGGAATGCACTTACTCATTAGTTATATATTATCTCAGTGGTAACTGTAATATGTAATAATATTCCACTCCCCCCATTTTTTTCAGTTAGCTACCCTTTCTAAAACATTACCTTTGGGATTGAAATATTCTTCTTGTATGTGCAAAACTGCATTTCTTAAACTTCTTGTAAATTTTAGATGAAAATATAGTTTAGAGTAGAAATAAAGAAATAATTGTTTTCATTTTATGTAAATACTAAGGACAGTAATGAAAGAATGAGCTGCCCTTCCAATCTACCTCTTCCTTAAAATGTATGTCATTCTGACTTTCCTGTCTCTTGGAGTTTGTTCAGTGGTAAGTGAACATTCACCTTTCCAAAGTCAGTTAGGTTTTGTGGAAATATTGTTTCCCAGCTTAATAAGATAACTTGGAGCAGTGACCACAAAGGGTAAGCTGTGCTGAACCAATTGACAATCCCAAAAAATTTCCATAGACAATCCGAGGAAATTTGGGATAGTAAAATGAACTCAAAACTGGCTGAACTGACAAGTGTAAAGGCCTGTAAAAAGCGCAAAGTAGTCCAGCTGAAAACTGGCAAACAGTGATGAAACTGTGGGGTGGATATTGGGACTTGAAACTCTTCATTACTGACCCATAAGATGGATCAGACTGCACCCATGGCACTTGGTACATGATAGAAAGATGGGATGAGAGGCTAATACACCAAGTGGGTGTGCCACCATTCAGAGGAGCCAAGACAGGCTGGAGAAACAGGTTAATTGGAAGAGTAAGAAGCTCAGTGAAGAGAAATGGAAACTAATACACCTGTGAGGAGAAACCACAGGCACCAGAATATGCTGAGGGATTTTCACCAGCAAAGCAGCCTAATGGAAAAGGACCTGGGCATCCTGTGCCTGAGGAGAGGATTAATAAAAACTGTTATTTATTGTATCACTAAGAGTGGCCAGCCATGGGCTGTATCTTCCATCATTTTTATTTAATGCATCATTTTCCTAATCCTGTACCTTTCATTCCTGCTCAGTTGTTTTGGTTGTACAGAATTTCTGATTTATAAGAAATTCACTATTTTCCCTCTAAGACTTATCCATAATAGAACACAAGGCTGAAATAACAAAAGGAAAAAATCCTATGTCTACATCATTCCTGTGTCTTCCCTTGACCTTTTCTAGCAACAAGTGTCTGAGACCTAAATTGGTTGCTCCTGAAAACAGTAGTACAGCAGAAAACTTAGGTAGTTGGAAAAATTCTTTCTGGAAGAAACTATATTGTCATGAAAATTGCATTTTCCCCTCAAAATCTTAAAGAATTTCCTTGACAACAAGTCCTTCTGACCTTAATGTTGTCAGATATGAACATTTCAGTGCATTGAATTGGCCTGATAAAAGTCACTGCAAGGTCACACAATGAATAGGAAAAAAAAATCAGAGTTGATTTTTCTTTATGTTTATGCTATTAGAGAAACCTGAATTTCTTAACACCAAAAGGTTATTGAGCACTGGAAGTAGTTGCTCAGGGGAGTGGTTGAATTACTATCCCTGGAGGTACTTAAAAGACACACAGATGGAGGCATGGAGGGACATTATTTAATGGTAGACTTGGAAGTGTTAGGCTTACAGCTGACTCATGGATCCTAAAGATCTTTTCCAAACTAATGGTTACAGAATTCTATAAAAATCGTACTTAGGGGCTGGATTTATATTTTTCTTTGAAAGATTTGTTCAAAATAACCAAGATGTGAAACTGATGGATGAAACAGATAATTGATTATTGTATATTTTCTACTGAGATGTACATGAAGGCAAAATAACTGACAAAAGCAAGAGTCTGTGTGTCAAACAGACATGAAATATAGTGGTTAGAGTGACTATAGCTTGGTGCATTCTTACAACATAAGTGGAAGTTACAAAATGTTCAATAATATCTTTCAATCCCTGATAAAGCATTTTTTTCCTTTTTTTCCCCCAAATTGCAGAAGTTCAGTGAAAAAGATGAATGAGGAAAGCTTACAGACTGCAGTTAATAACAGATCATGTTCTTTTCTCAGAGATAAGGGACATAACATGTTGAAAAAATAGTAGTTTCTTTCTGGAGTAGCTGAGATTCGCCCATGAATTTAAAAATGTAATATTATTTGGCTTGAGACAAAGTAGCTAGCTTTGGAAAAGCATGTTTTAGAGATTGCAAAGTTTTAAAAAAAACTTGAAACAATCATTCTCTCTTTACCTTTTTTGTTTTCTTTAATCAGATGAAAAAAATGCTAACCCAAACCCATTGTAGGCTGTTCTACAAGGAATATTTTCTTTCTTTGAAGCCTGCAAATAAAAAAAGTGTTTATGCTGTGCATATGGATGCCCCAGTCTCAGAGAAATAAAATCCCATACAGCTGAGTATTTCCATACTGCATGACTCTGAGGGAAAATTTTCAATGAATTTCAGAAAATTGCATCAAGATTACGGAAATTTTCTATAGAAAAGCAGTTTTGCTATGAAAAAGTGATTCATTATGGCATATGAGAGAATACAAACAATGCATCTTAAGAATAACATTCACAAGAAATGGCCTCTCTCACAACTTATAAAGCTTCTGGTTTACAGTTTTATCCTACAACTTCTATTTTGCCTATTGCACTGTTGCAATAGAGGTTCAATACAATCAAAAGTTCCATTCAAATATGCCCCTCTAGCCTACAAAAATGTGCACTTAGTTTCAATAGCCTGATGGAAGACTAGCGATTGAAATCTGATTTATAATATAATAAATTTTGTCAGTAAAGAAGTAAGAACTCCTTTCTGACAAACCTTTCTGAAATAAATAATATTTTTGAGTTATTTAAATATTTTTTCATCACCACGTCACACACATTTGGAATATTTTATGGTGTCATTTAGTATGCAGTTCAGTTCACCAAATTGTAGCTTAGTATAATTTTTATATGTATCAGGGTATTTGAGACAACTGTACAGTAGTCAAGGTACATGATCAGTGGAAGAGTAATAATGCAATTCTGGAAGATTCTTCTGATGCTGGATATCCTATAGTATTTAAATGCTGTTAGACACCTACATTCAGGAGAAAAAATTGCATCCATACTAACTAGTCCACACAATTGTGAATATCTCTCAGTATAGAATTTTTCTGCTTATGCAATTGACTACTGGATGTGGAAATATACTACCAATCTCTGGACTCCAAAATGAAACATATTAAACTTTCCTCTAAAACTTGGTACCCGTAACTCAGACATGAAAATGTGGCTTATACCAAACAGATGGCTACAGAGTTCCGAAGTCCTGAATGAGTCCTATAGTCAAATTTTGCTGATGTCCTCATATCATTGATGTAATAAACAAAGAAATATTTACTGTGTCACTACTCCATACAAGTATAATAGAAGTATACAAGTACCAGGCTCTTTTTTTTTTTTTTGTTTTATTGATGTAAGATGATGATTTCAGAAAAAAAATTGAGCAATTGTAATATGTTTGATTTCAGTCAGGGATTCATACAGAGGACAAGCATAGCTAGCAATTTAGCTATGCTTTAGAAAAATCTCATTGTCTCTTTATTCTCTAACTGATAACATAAATCTGTAAATACTGTTCCTCTTTCATTTTTCAAATCAATCTAGGAGGGATCTTGCTTTGATTTCTTCTGTCTAAATCATAAAAACAAATGAAAAAAGAAAGTATTCTCTTAGCTGTATTCTTCAGAATAGCATTTTTGTCCCACAAAGGATTGTGTTAGTGAAATTGGTCAGTAAATGCATCCTTTTTTTGCTTGAGACTGTGCTGTGCAAAGCTAATAAGCAGTCGGCATAAGAGCTGCTGCAACCAGCATGAGGACAATGGTGAAGTCCTCTGTAATGCATATATCTGTACATAAGATATATGATCTCATTATTTTATGATATTATACAGATCACGTGATACTTAATTGCAGTAGGAGCATCTGAGCAGTATAATGTGAAATTTCGGTACCAGCAAAACCAAGCAAATTTATGATATAATTAGAAGATTTCTTCTTCTTCCCTTGGGAATAGCAATAACAATAAAAACTCAACTTATGAAAACACTCAGTGTAGAAGGATGACTTCGGGGTCAGCAAGATTTTGGAATGGATCACGTCATATCTTCTCTGTCTTAAGCCTGTCTGCCAGCTTATAAGGTCTGTACAGAATCCTTGCATGGACAATTTTTACAAGATTTCCTGAGTTCTCTATATAAGTGGAGCAGCTCTAGATACTTATGAACGGAATAGAGGAAATGCTGGTGATATTCATTCACCTCAGGAGGCTAGCCAGCTCATTTTTTTAACTGAGATATTTCAAACACAATCAAGAATAAGAATTGCTTGCCCTTTGGTAAGGAAATATATTGTCAGGATGTGAAGTGATGTGAGTATTCCCTCAGAAACAAATTTGAGATTGAAAGCTTGTGTCATAAGGCTTTGTTCTCACACTAGACTCAGTGACTGAAGAAAGCTATTTTCAGAAAAGCTATTTACTATTCAGTAAGTCACTCAAAAGGAAAAAAAAATATTTCCTCTAGACTGCAGTATTTTTTAAAAGAATTTTTTCATGACTTATAAAACTCACTTATGTTTTGTTTGAAATTAAAGAAAAAAAAAAGGAAATATTCAGTTCAAAGGAAAAATACATAATTTCCATTCAAAGCACATTTTCCTGTCTTGGATTAAAGAGAAATATGTTTCTTAACCTGCTCCATGGTATACATGATGAAAATGGAGCATTTGGAAAAAAAAACCAAAAAAACTTCCAAAATATTACCTTATACAGAAGAATATTTTACCTTTCCTCCTCAAAAAAATCTATTGATTCCATTAGTAGAAAGCCTATTTAAACAGCAACAACAAAAAATCCAATTACATATGGAAAGTTACATATGTAATTACATATATACATAGAAAACAAAACATAATTCTTTCCTGTTCTTGTTCTATTTTTGTTTGTTTGTTTTGAAAAGACAATGTTCAACATGAAAAGAAAGAGAAAGTAGAATGGAAAATACACTTTTAGAAACTCATATTTAAACTCTAAAGAATAGCAATACAAATTATTTAAAATAAATTATATTTCATAATACAATCTGGTGACATCTGACTTTTTGACATTTATGAACAGTATTTTAGTGGAAAAATCTCCCAAGATTTATTGGATAAGCTAAAACTTTCACATAAAAAATTCAAGTACTGTACGTTGGGACACCTTGTTTTGAAAATGAAGTACATTTTTTGCTGAAGAGTGTTGTTATGTTTTTGACATTCTTATCAGATATTGAAAGTAAAAGCTTAAATACTGCTTGCAGAGGTACATTCATCCTATTGCAGCTGTGTTCATTAGTGCCTTTTAAACTTTCTTCTGAATAACTTGAAATATTCAGTTCAGTAGAATAACACTTCTATTTTTTTGAGTTTTTTTCCAATAATAATTTTCCATTATCCTGAGAATAGTACCATGGAGATGCAGTGAATCTGCAATGCAGTTGTAAAGAAATGCACATATTCCCCTTGATGGAATTTATTTTAAGATTTATTTCTTCTCAACCTGGTATGAAATACTCAGCTCTGGGAAATAGAAGCTCTTAGAGGCAATTGCAGGAACACTGGCCCTTCTGTAAATGCACTGACAGGAGTCTTCCTTTGTCAGCAATCTTTAAAAGCTGATCAAAGGAGGGGCTTTTCCTGCTTTTCTCTGTGCTAGTGCAGCTTTACCTTGGGTCCTGTGTGCAGTGTTGGTCACCACAATAATAGATATAAAGCTATTGGGAAGTGTCAAAAGGAGGGCTACAAAGATTATAAAGGGTTCTAGAATGGAAGGCATGTGAGGAATGAGCAAGATCACTTGGCTTGTTCAGCCTGGAAAAGAGGAGACTGAGAAGAAACTCATAGCAGACTGCAACTTCCTATGAGTTCTACAAATCCTATAAATTCTTAGGATAAGTAATGATCAGTATTACTGTCTTATTTTTAAAATAATGGCAAGCATTTGTTGAGCTGCACAATGAACAGCAGCTCATTTTTCTTGGCTAAATCTATTCATAGATTCATATTAAATAATTCATAATTAAATACTACATGTTAATAACGAATATTTTAAAAGTCCTTGATTTTCATAGAATCATAGAATGATTGAGTAACCTAAGATGGAAGGTACCCACAAGGATCATTGAAGTCCCACTCCTAGCCCTCACAGGACACACCAATAGTAACACCATGTCCCTGAGAGCTTTGTCCAAA
>VXBQ01009184.1:3811-14544 GCA_013400175.1 Phainopepla nitens | reverse complement strand
CTGTGAGGGATGATCCCACCCCACAGAGAATGATCCCACCCCACGGGGGAATGATCCCATCCACGGGGGATGATCCCACCCCATGGCCCCATCCAGGCACAGCTTCCCAGTGTGGGATTTGGCTACTGGGAATTGGGACAAATGCCTGGATCAGCAGCTGTGCCAGGCTGGCTCCAGGTTGGGAATTGTGAGGTGGCTTTTCCATCAGCTCTGCTTCCCATGGTGTTTTCCAAAAGTTGGGCTTGATCACCTTGGAGAACTTTTCGAAGCCCAATGATCCCATGATTTAATAGATCTGTATGAAAGGACATTCCGGAATTTCATACCTGTGCATTATTAGGATATTTTGGGATCTGACAGATCTGTATCACTAGGATATTTTGGAATTTAATAGATCTGTATGAAAGGACATTCCGGAATTTCATACCTGTGCATTATTAGGATATTTTGGGATCTGATAGATCTGTATCACTAGGATATTTTGGATTTTAATAGATCTGTATGAAAGGACATTCTGGAATTTCCCACCTGTGCATTATTAGGATATTTTGGGATCTGATAGATCTGTATCAATAGGATATTTTGGAATTTAATAGATCTGTATGAAAGGACATTCCGGAATTTCATACCTGTGCATTATTAGGATATTTTGGGATCTGACAGATCTGTATATGTATATCCAGGAGCATTCCGAGCCCTGGGGTGGTTTAATGGTCATTAATGGCCCCGTGCTGCTGACACCTCGTTATTCCCGTGATTCCCGTGCTGCAGCAGCACATTCCGGGTATCCAGAGTTTTCCTGCCGGGAGCAGCTCCCTGAGCCGGATCCCGGGCTCATCCCAGGGCAGGGAGCTGCCGGCACCGCCTCCGCCGCCCCGGGATGTGCGGGAACATCTGGCAGGAGCCGGGATCTGCGCGCAGCCCGGGACACCGCACATCTGGGCACCATTTGTTCTGTCACCTCAGGACTCGCACGTGGGACACACCACGGGATCGGCGGGATCAGGGAAAACCGGCCCGGACAGGGATAAGGATCGAGGATCCACAAAGCGGGACAGCAGCGGGACCTTGGTTTGGGAAACGGCCCCTGGGGGCTGACACGGGGCACGGCGGGAATTCCAGGGAATTCGCTTCAAGGACAGGTTGGGAATGGGAATGGGAATGGGAGCACAGCCTGCTCCATGCCTGGGATCCGGCCCCACTGCTGGATTTGATCTTTCCTGAGGGAACTGGGGAGCTTATCCCAGAAAAAAGGCGGGATCAGGAGGGATCTTCTCATTCCATAATTCCCTGACAGGAGGAGACAGCCAAGGGGGCAGCGTGTCCAGGGAAGGGAACGGAGCTGGGAAGGGGCTGGAGAATTCCTGAGGGAGCTGGGAAGGGGCTCAGGCTGGAGAAAAGGAGGATCCAGAGGGATCTTTTCCCTCTCTGGAATTCCCTGCCAGGAGGGGACAGCCGGGGGGGATTTAGGATCTGCTCCCAGGGAACAGGGACAGGAGCAGAGGGAACGGCCTCAGGCTGGGCCAGGGGAGCTCAGCTCAGGGTGGATATTTGGGAAAATTCCTTCATGGAAAAGGTGCACAGGTGGAATCCCCATCCCTGGAATTGTTCCAAACCTGTGCATGTGGCACCTGGGGGCAAGGGGCAGTTGTGACCACGGTGGGTTGGACTCAATGGTCTCAAAAGTCTTTTCCAACCTAAACAATTCCAGGACTCCGTGGTCTCCTTCAGCAGTGATGGACAAACAGCCATTCCCACCACCATGTCTGGAAGCAAAATTCCAGCCCAGAATGATCAATCCCCACCTTGGAGCCCTGTGTAATCCATCAGTTTTCCCAATGTCCATCTGGGAATATTTGAGCCTAAAACCTCAGAGTGGGCTGGAATTGTCCAGCGGGAGAACCTGGAAGTGCCCACAAACATCCCTCAAAAACTTGCTTAGGGCATCCACACCCCATTAGCCAAAATCCTTGGAGTTCAGCCGTGTGACCTCCAACCAGATTGCACTTTGTGGATATAATTCCAAGAATTTCCCATCTTTTCCTGCCTGTGGATATAATTCTGACAATTTCCCAGATTGCACTTTGTGGATGGAATTCCGAGAATTTCCCAGACTCAGTGTGGAAGAGCCAGGGATCGACAGAGGTCACTTCCCTCCTGGGTTTGTCCTTCCCTGCCACTGGAACCAAAAGCAGCGTTGAGGCTCTCCCATAAATCCTATATTTTAAATCCTTTTACAATTCCCTAGGGATGGAGCAGCTGTCCCAGGTTCCACAGAGGAACGTGGAGATCCCAGGGGTGTGGAGAGCTCAGGGTTTGTTCTCCCACCTTGAGATGCACAAATCCTCCAATTCAGTTGGCACCTGCCAGGATTTTCATGAATTCCCTGCTCCTGAAGTTGAGAAAAACTTGGGAAATGGCTCCAAATGTTCCTCTGTGCCAGGCTGAGGGTGGCGAGTGGAGCTGAAGGAGCAGCAGGGACAGAGGGAGCCGCAGATGTTCTGCTGCTTGAGCTGCTCTGTGGGAAAAAGTGCCAGGAAACCCATCCCAAATGCTGCCAGTGTCCTTCAAGTTGTTTGGAATTGCTGTTCCTGGCTGAAATCAGGGATTTATTCGGGGTATCCCAAAGAAATGAGGCCCAGAAAGGGATGCTCCAGTCCCAGCCCCGCTCTCCGGGCGACTCCGCTGCTCCAGACATGAACTGTTAACCACAGGCCAGGGAGAATCCCTTTGATTCTTTGGATAATCTTCCAATAAAGCCCAGATTTGGCTGGGTGCGCTCTCACTTGGTAGCAGAGGCTCCTAATTTGTGGCTAAACCACTTTGGGAGGGATATTCATGGATATTCATCAGCGCTGGGATTATCCCTGCATTTGTCCCTGCTCCATTGGCAGCTCTGCCTGAATCCCCTCCAGGTTTCAGTGTGAGCACAGAATTCCAGCCCATTCCTTGGAATTCTGAGTGTGGGATGCTGTCCATCCTCCTTTCCCACACTCAGAGTCTTCCTGAGAGCTTGGGGTCCGTCCCTTGTCCCGAAGTCTCTCTCCATCTTTCCTGCAGGCTCCCCCCAGGTCCTGGAAGGTCACAATTGAGACCCCTGAATTTTCTCCTCTCCAGGTTGACAATCCCGAGATCCCATTTTTTTGGAGAGCTCCTCTCCCAGTGCCAGGACACTCATTCCATTCAATCCTGTGAACATAAACCTTGCAGAAAGGCTGGGATGTTTGCTGGGATGTTTTTTCAGGAGCAGTTTTGTGAGGGATAACTCTCCCCGTGCTCCCCACGGGGCCCTGGATTCATCACGGTGATGGAAGTGGATCCTCAGGGCTGCTCATTCCTGCAGAGAACAATCAAGCCCTGGAATTATGATCCCTCAATTAGCTGCAGAGATAACTCCTGATGGAAATGAGGCATCCAGAGAGCCTCAAACTGTGCTTGACGAGGCTTTTCCTGATGAATTTCTCAAGCTTTTGGGCACCAGCAGAGCTGGGGCTGTGCTGAGCTGCAGGGTGGAAAGTGTGAGCTGGGCTTTGTAAATCCCAGCTCAGACGGGCTGGGCTTTGCTCAGGCTGTGGGAAAGCAGGGTCAGGTGGGATATTGGGAAGGAATTCCTGGCTGGGAGGGTGGGGAGGGGCTGGGCTGGAATTCCCAGAGCAGCTGTGGCTGCCCCTGGATCCCTGGGAGTGTCCCAGGCCAATCTGGGATGGTGGGAGGTGTCCCTGCCGTGGCAGGGAGGATTAGGAAATTTCTAAGGTCCCTTCCCATCCAAATCATTCCATGATTTTATGATTTTGTGCTTCAATGATCTTTGGGAAGTTCAAGGCACTGCACACCGCAGAAATATTTAAGGATTCCTGACCCTTCTGTCCCGTATGGTGCCATGGGAGCAGAGGAACTGGTGCCTTCAGTTTTAGCTTTTCTATTTTTCACACTCTGTGCTGGTTCAGTGTGCAGTTCTGGGTTCATATTCAGGGTTGCTGAGCTCTCTGCACAGAGCAGGGACACAAAACAATTCCTTCCCAGCTGGGCACCAAGGACAAATTTGAGGCCCAGGAGTGGAAACAGCAGTGAAGGAAGAGAGGGAACAAGGAGGATGGAGCTTCATCACCTGCAGCTGGAATTGGACAATTCACTCCAATCTGCTGATGGACCCAAACCTATCAAAGTGTGAGGCCTCGTGCCCGGGATCCATTTTGTGCCCATTTGTGGGTTTGCCTTGGGTGCAGCCCCAAGGGGTTCCTGCACTGCCCAGGCTGGATCCTTTCCATAAATCCCTTTTTATCCTTTTATTCCACCTGGTCTGTGTTTCCAGGTCAGCCTTTCCAGGCATCAGATCTGTCGATTTTCCTGCCCCAGTGGCACCTCCTAATTTTGGAATCAGCCTCTGGAAGCCCCTGCTCAGCCTCTCTCCCCATCCCTGCCTGGATTCCAAGGGAGCAGATCCATCCTCTGCCCATGCCTGAGGGCAGGAAGCTCTCTGGGCTGGAAAAAGGCCCAATCCTGAACCTATGAATGCACTTGGCAAAGAAAAGGATTTTTGTGGGGCACCAGAGAGGACCAAAGAGAAACAAACCCAAACATTTCCCTTTGATATTTCCCAAGAAACGTTGGAGACACCATCCCCTGATTTTTTTCTCTCCCATCCAGGCTTTTCCAAACCCATCAGAGCCCCAGGAGCAGCAGCTCCTGTTGTGCCCATGAATTCCACCTCATTCCCAGGGAGCTATTCCGATGTGAAGAGCAGCTCTCAGGACATCCTTTATTCCCCACAAATAATTCCAACACAAAGCAATATTGGTGTAAAACATCAGGAGCCCAATTTACGAGATGCCTGTGGCCCGGATGAATCACTTTGCACATTAATTATGGTAATTTATGCAGATGAAAGGCCAGAACAAGAGAAGTTTCTATTTATTTAGACCAAAAGCACAAAAGACTCGGCAAATTGCATTTTAACTGGTGAGGAAAAGGGGTTTTCAGTCATTTCAGCCTCAGAATGGAACTCAGGCCGAGCTGGCATTAAAGAGATAAGAAAGAAGGATTTTAATGGGTTTTTTTAGCTGCTTTTTGCTCATTAGTTCCTGGAATCATCCCAGAATCCCGGATTTTTGGGTGGGAAGGGACCTTAAAGCTCATCCATGTCTGGCCCCAACACGTTCCACTGTCCCAGGGTGCTCCAGCCTGGCCTTGGACACTTCCAGGGATCCAGGGATCCACAGATGGAATTCTCAGGGAATTCCATTCCAGCCAGGAATTCCCAATTCCCAATCTCCCACCCAGCCCTGCCCTCTGGCAGTGGGATCCATTCCCTGTGTCCTGTCCCTCCATCCTTGTCCCCAGTCCCTCTCCAGCTCTCCTGGAGCCCCTGGAATTGCTCTGAGCTCTCCCTGGATCCTTCCCTTCTCCAGGGGAACATTCCCAGCCCTCCCAGCCTGGCTCCAGCCCTTGGATCATTGCACCAACAACATCAATTCCATTTCTTTTCTCCCAAAAGCCAAAGGTTTTCCTCCTGCTGGGCACCTGTATCCAACTGCTGGGAGAAGGAAAAGATTTCCACGTATCCCCCAGCACTGCCCTTCCCAATTTCCTGCTTTTATTTAGGATTTTGCACTGGAATCACTGGGCATTTCCTTTATTGCCTAAAAAATGATTCAGTGAGTGCCTCTAAATAAACCCCCACAACATTTCAGTGGTTGAAATGTGGGAACAGGGGCCACCCCTCGGAAAAGCTGAAGGAACACAGAATTTTGAGCTCATTTACTGAGTTGTGTTAATGGATAAATTAACTAAATTAGCACCGCTTGCTTCAACTGCAGCTTTCCAGGACAATTAGTTTGTTCTCAGAAATTTACACCAAAAAAGGGAATTAAAACAGGCCACAGGCTCTGTATCCAAAAGGAAAAAAAAAAGAAAACCCAGGTGAGTTTTAGGAATCCTACAAAACCTAAAGCAATTGTTACAGATAAGAGTGTAAGAGGAATATTTTCCTGGAAAATCCTTTGGTTTGCTCCCACACTTGGTTCATTCCACAGGGTCCATCAGTGACTGATGAGGCATCAAGTTTGATCCCAGTCCGTGGATTTATGGCAGCAGTTTTTATGGAATTTAGTTTTTAGGATTTATGGAAACCTGCAGTTATCAATGGTGCAGCTGTTTTCCCTTTTCCTGCTGTTCTTCTTCTTATTCCTTTCCAAAAACCTTTCTTCAAGAGATCCAGTGTATTCCAAGGAGAGAGAAGGAATTCCGTGTGCAGCAACGGAGCTGGGAAGGGGCTGGAGAATCCCTGAGGGAGCTGGGAAAGGGCTGGAGAATTCCTGAGGGAGCTGGGAAGGGGCTNAGGATCCAGAGGGATCTTTTCCCTCTCTGGAATTCCCTGCCAGGAGGGGACAGCCGGGGGGATTTAGGATCTGCTCCCAGGGAACAGGGACAGGAGCAGAGGGAACGGCCTCAGGCTGGGCCAGGGGAGCTCAGGGTGGATATTTGGGAAATTCCTTCATGGGAAAAGGTTCTCAGGGGGAACCCCCACCCCTGCAGGGATTTAAAGCCCTGGGAATGTGGCACTGGGGACATGGACAGCGCTGGGAACAGCTGGACTCAGTGATTTCAGAGGACTTCTCCAACTGAACCATTCCATGATTTTATCCTTGAGCATCATTCCTTCCATCACCGTTTCCCCTCTCTGTCCCTTCTCCAGCTCCCCCTCCGTGGTTTCACTCCCTCCTTTCCCCAAAGGCAGCTGAGGCCAAGTGCCAGAAGGGGAGGAAGGATGGGATCAAAGGCTCAGGGTGGATTTCCAGAGCCTCTCCTGGATCTCCAGAGTGTGAGAGCAGCTGAATAATTCATCCTTGGGATATCATCACCCGGCTTTTGTAGGTCAGCAGTGGCAGTGACAGACGTTGAGCACAAACCAACAGCCTGAAATTGCTCCACGGAGGGAAATTTAATCCAAATCTGGGAATTATTTGGGAAAGCTAAAAATAAACTTTCAAAAAAAAATCCCCTGGGGATGCTGGGCGTGCTCTGGGACTCACATGCTGGAATAAAGAAACTGTGAATCAACTCCACAGGGTGAAGTTTTTTGGGAGCCATCCAGGGGGATGAAGCTGCAGGGAGTGACGAGGGCTGCAAGGTCAGGTTTCAATCCACACAGGAGGAAAAAAGAAGGAGAAGGGATGAGGCCACCCGAGCACAACTGTGGCAACTCTCAACACTCCCTCAGTGACATGGAATTGGATCTGAGCCACTGTCCTTGCCCTGTGCTTCCCGACAGACAGTGCTGAGAGAAATCGGAAAGCTCTCGGGAAAATCTGATCCTGCTCATGGAAAAGAGGGAAGTCTGGGTCAGGGATGGGTTTGTCCATCAAGCACAGGCCAGGATCTGGTCCTGGGGAGGCTCCTCCAGGGCTGTGTCCAGTTCTGGGACCCTCAGGACAAAGGGCTGGAGCGTGGCCAGGGGAGGGAACGGAGCTGGGAAGGGGCTGGAGAATCCCTGAGGGAGTTGGGGAGGGGCTGGAGAATTCCTGAGGGAGCTGGGAAGGGGCTGGAATATCCCTGAGGGAGCTGGGAAGGGGCTGGAATATCCCTGAGGGAGCTGGGAANTGAGGGAGCTGGGAAGGGGCTGGAGAATCCCTGAGGGAGCTGGGAAGGGGCTGGAGAATTCCTGAGGGAGCTGGGAAGGGCTCAGGCTGGAGAAAAGGAGGATCCAGAGGGATCTTTTCCCTCTCTGGAATTCCCTGCCAGGAGGGGACAGCCGGGGGGATTTAGGATCTGCTCCCAGGGAACAGGGACAGGAGCAGAGGGAACGGCCTCAGGCTGGGCCAAGGGAGCTCAGCTCAGGGTGGGCAGCAGCAGGAATTTCCCCATGGAAAGGGAGCTCAGGGATTGGAAGTGCCCAGGCAGGTTTGCAGTGCCCATCCCTGGGGGTGTCCCAGGAATTCCTGGAGGTGGCACTCGGGGCTCTGGGGATCAGGCACAGCTGGGACTCCATGACCTTGGAGCTCTTGTCCAAGCTCAGGGATCCTGGGATTCTGTGCTGGAAAGCTCCAACTTTGCACTTCCAGACGTGCTGATGGAAAGAGGCTCTGCAGAACTGGAACTCCTCTCCCATCCCGGGCACACAGGGGGAAATTCCAGCTCCATCCCAGGGAGAGAAATTCCAGCTCCACCCTCACTCCTCCCCTGGGCTCTGCCCTGCTGGGTGGCAACAGCCGAGCTGCAAACCCCATTTTATTGGATTATTTCAACAACCCAACCAAGCTCTGCAGACTCACCTTGACTTTAAAATTTATTTTAAATAATGTGTTTTGATAAATTCAAAATTATTTGAAATGAATTTAAATTTATTTGAAATTCCTCTAATCCTGATGGTGAAGAGACTTGAAAGGAGAGCAGGAATTTGTTTTCCTGGTGTTTTGACACTGACAGCTGGAGGAGGAAGGGGACAGGCCTGGTTTGAGCACGGAACCTGCTGAGCTCTCCCCCAGACACCATCTGCTGGAATAAAATGCGTTTTTAGACCAATCAAAATGTGGTTTTATACATTTTTAACAGGGGCTGTCAGTCACACAAGCACCTGCTGCCACTGTGGCTGTGGTTTCTAAGAGAATGGCTCATTCCCAGGTTTCCCTGGATAAATAATTCCTTAAAATCCTGCATTTCTTACAGGGAATGCTCCTCCACAATTCCATCCTGACACACAACCGGTTTATATTTCTCAAAGCCACATTTTTTCCCTCATGATTTGTATGAAGGAAATTAAGTGAGACAAATGAAATTCCACACATGACTAGAGACACTTGATTTTCCTGGGAAAAATACTGCAGGAAAAGTGGGTTTGTATCATTTGTAAAGATAAAACCTCCCCTAATAATTCCTTCTGCAATTATTTAGTCCTTAAATCTGCAACTAAATTCTAAAAAAATGCTACAACATGTGAAATTTAAATGTACAATAACACAGCAGCAATTTTAGCCTTTGTCTGTTTGTCCAAACCCTTTTGCAATGAATTTTGGAATTTACTCCTGGCTGCAAATGCCTGGCATGGAATTACAACCACAGGATTTATAAAAACCATAGGGAAGAGAAACTCCTAAAATCAGATAGAAGAGCAATCCTGTTTTCACTGAATCCAATAAAAATTCTTAAATAACTCAGTCCCTGCAGGGTTAGAAAATAAAACAGTGCTGTACAAATATCACCGAGCCCAAGGATTTGAATATTCCTAAATTCAAATTCCTGTATTTGAATACAGGAACCCGAAATTGCTGATTTGTATCAGGTGGAAGTTAAACAGAAGGAGAAGCAAGGAAAAATTACTGGATTTCATCACATTTTAATTGTAAATTTGTTTTGTCTGCTGTTCCCTGCATCTCCAAACCAGCATGAAAATACTATCAAGAAAATCAGAAAATGTCCCAGGGGTGTGGAATATTTTTGTGTGGAACATAAATACTCCAGTTCTGTGTTTAGACACCTCCCCCTGTCCCAGGCTGCTCCCAGCCCCAATGTCCAGCCTGGCCTGGGGCACTGCCAGGGATCCAGGGGCAGCCACAGCTGCTCTGGGAATTCCATTCCAGCCAGGAATTCCCAATTCCCAATCTCCCACCCATCCCTGCCCTCTGGCAGTGGGATCCATTCCCTGTGTCCTGTCCCTCCATCCTTGTCCCCAGTCCCTCTGCAGCTCTCCTGGAGCCCCTTCAGGCCCTGGAAGGTCACATTTATGTCACCTCCAAGCTCCTCTCCTCCAGGCCGAGCTCCTGAGGAAGTTTTCAATTCATTAACCGTGTTTAAAGGCATTGGATATAATTGGATTTTTTAATTTGGATGCAAAATGCAATTACAATGTGTTGTGCTTCCATCCTGGCAGTGCCTGGGCCCGTGAGCTGACTTTGGACAAGGCCTGGAAGGACAGGACACAGGGAATGGATCCCACTGCCAGAGGGCAGGGATGGGTGGGAGATTGGGAATTGGGAATTCCTGGCTGGAATGGAATTCCCAGAGCAGCTGGGGCTGCCCCTGGATCCCTGGGAGTGTCCCAGGCCAGGCTGGAGCACCCTGGGACAGTGGGAGGTGTCCCTGCCATGGCAGGGGTGGATTGGGATGGGATTTAAGGTCTCATCCAATCCAAATCAGTCTGGGAATCTATGGAATGAACTCCAGAACTGGAATAAGGTACATGAGATTTATTAAAAGAAGAAGAAAAAGACAGGGAAGAAAAAAATAGAAGAAAGAAGTGGGGGGGAAAGGAACAAAAAAGGGAAAATAAATAAGAAAGAAGGGAAAAACACATTCCAGAGGATTATTCACTAAGAATTTGTCTTCCTGAGGGAGAGGCCACACCTGGATCTGGAGCAGCTGATGTCCACAGCTATTCCCAAACATCCCTCCTCACGGTGTTAATCCCGACTCTTTCATCCCACTTGATATTCCCTGGAAAAGCTGCCTGTGGTTTTCCTTCCTGCTGGGGCAGATCCCGTGCCCAGGAGCAGGGAATGGCTGCTATGCCACTGCTCTTCCCAGGGACTGGGAACTAACTCCAGGTCTGTCCCCTTTCACTTCATCCCCACCTTCAGCCTCATGAGGCTCCTTAGGGCACATCCCAAACTGGGAAAACAACAATTCCAGCTCACCCAGAGCTGTTTTATTGGATTTGTTCCTCCACAGACTGGGAAAACAACAATTCCAGCTCACCCAGAGCTGTTTTATCAGGATTTCTCCACAAACTGGGAAAACAA
>VXBQ01009177.1:0-37089 GCA_013400175.1 Phainopepla nitens | reverse complement strand
TTATTCAGCGCTGGGCATATGTGGGGAAAATTCCCAAAATGGCATGTGCGGAAGGCCTGGGGGGTCAGGCCTCCCTTTTATCTCCTAAGGTGTTACATATGCATAGAACTTCACACATACTCATTTCCCAACCCTGCCAAGGATTGCTGCTCGGTGGCCAGTTCCACACCAGTTCCACACTCTTCCTGGGCATGCACTGTCTTCTTTCATCCTTTGGTAACTGTCCAGATTTGCAGCTTTCTCCAGTCCAAGAGACACAGGGCCTCTTCTTATCTCAGTTCTTCTGTGTTCTTTGATTCTCTCACTCTGGTGTTTAAACTACATTCACTCTTCTTACCACAAGAAATGCCAGATGCCTGTATTCTTTGCAAGCATATTGAAGGCCATGGACACGGAATATGATTTTTACTAAGCTTGTTACATTCTAAAAGACAACACACTATAAAACTACAAAACTGGTTAGCTATAAAATTGATTAAATTCTGAACCCCTTGTTTCAGTAGTGTGCCACATGCAGTAGGAGACAAGCCATTGTACTAACCCATCAAAGTTGTCTAATTGCATTTTTTCTTTTGCATTTTGCAAATTTCAGACTTAGATTCTGTCAGACTTAGGTTCTATTTAGGTACCCATAAAACGGTTTTTGGTTCAGTTTGTCTTTGAGCTTGGGGTGCTAATTACCTAGTGAATGTTGAATCTGTTATATTTTTAAAGCTTCACTGGCTGCATTTTTGTAGAAAATGCTTTAAAAGCATGGGCTTCTTGGCAGGTTCCCTTCATGATGCTGGAAGCTGTGATTTAGTCCAGTGTAGGTCACATGTCTGCAGCCTAGAAGAAAGTACTATTTAAAAACAGTATATGTAGAAGATTCCTGTGAGTATCTTTCTGTATTTAAGGAACTAAGCATTTTCCATTTTGTGTCTTTATATTTGAACTTAAATGAAGTAGTTAACATGACTGTTAGCATGTTTCAACAGCTTTTTAATGTAATGATATAAAGCAATCTTTAAAGGCATTCAGTCTTGCTTAAGAGGAGTTCTGCTAGCTTATAGTGAAGAACATGTTTTATTTCATGTAGTATTGATATTTTTGATGTTGGTTTAAATTTAGATAAGGTCCATAAAAATATACCTTTCTTAAATGTTAAGTAATTTTGCAGTAAGTAATCTTGGGAAGATGAAGTAATACTGTAGAGGCTGAAGTCAGGGACATGATTGCTTTAAGGGTCATGGGAGACATGTTTCACTTCTAACTTAAACCACTAGTATTTTCTTAGTTGCACCTTGCATATGCTTTCTTTTGGAAACAGAGAAGTCAAGTATGGAATATTTCTTACTTTCTGTGGATGATACCTCAGTTGGCACTTGCTCATTTCTTGCAATGTTCCAGGAGCAGGTTGCTCAGTGTATCAGGTTATTAAAGTTTCTGTGTAACATTTGCTGTTGGTAGGCCAAGGCATCTCTAAATCTGAAAAAATGAAAAATGATGAAACTAGAATTTATGGTTAACGGTAAAGGGAGAGGGCAGAATTTTTCCAACAGTCGAGAAGAAGACAGAATAACTAAATTTACTCTTAAGCGTTTGTCAGACTAAGAGATAAGTCTCTTTACAGAAATGCTTTTTGTCTTTGCTTTTAATTTTTTCCAACAGAATTCACTATTGTTTGTTTTTATGTAAAACATTAGGAGACCTGAAAAAAAGTCTGTTTTTTTTAAGGAAACGAGGTATTAATCTGCAGCTCTCTTATCTGCTGCCTGTAGAAATGTAGACTTTTTAGGGCAGTTTTAACCCAACTTAGATTATTATGACTGTGAAGATACGCTTGATAAAAAACAATACAGATTGTAGGTATTTATTAACTGTAACCATGGTGAAGGAAGGATGTTGTGTGTTTCATGTGGTAGTAACTTGAGAGCTGTTCGGCTTGCATCTTGTAGTACTAGGCAAGCAATAGAATATCTCTCTTCACTGAACAAGAAGGGAACATTTTAATATGGTAAGAAAGAAGGGGTTTTGTGAAGAAAGAGAGCTGAAGATGTGTCAGATGCTGTCCTGGCAATGCTATAGAAATGTGGAAGACATCCAGCAAGGTGAAATTACTACACAGGGGCTCTGTGGGTGTTGAACACTAATCTGTGGACATCTAAGCTTAGCTAGTGTTGACGCTTTTGAAGAACGATTCTATCTCAATCTTCCTAAGTAGTACATCAAGAGTTTACTACACACAAGTGCCCACATCGGCATACTGACATTTTCTCATTTTAATGCTCGAGAATTTTGTTTTGGTTTAAAACCAGTGTAGTTAAGTAACTGCCATCAGACCTTTACAAAAGTGATGTCAACAGCATCAGGTTATTTTATTCTCAGAACTTTTAATTTACATTGCATGATTTCCTGTTTGGCGTTGTTTGAATTTGTGTAAAACACTAAGAGACTTGTTTTTTCCTCTGAGTTCCATAGAAAGACATTAGTTTAAATATGTTTTGTATTACATCGCTAATGATGAATCCTAGATCTTATGTGGCTAATGTCTTTTTCTAAATTTGTGTCACTATGCATCTTATACATTCAGTATGAAGGTGTCAAGCATGATTCCATTTGGTGTGGTGTCTGAGACTTTATCTGTATACCATCTATTCCGTATTAAGTTTTAACACACAAAAAAAGCTTTATAAGTCTTTTGAAGACTATAGAACTGTCGTTTCAATTTGATAAAGATGTTTTAGGTGTACATTGCAGTGAAAGCCATGCAAGTGAGAGGAGACTTGCAAGTGTATGTCATAGTAAAATACTTGGAACTGCTGTAGAAGGTACCTGTCTAGCTTATGGAGACTATTAAGACAGCAGAAAAATTTGATTGCCATGTTGTGTGTTATTGTTAGAAAGTCTTGGCAGATTCACAGCTGCAAAACTTAGTCTGGAGATATTTTCTTGTGCTGTGAGTTATACCTTTCCCTCACATTGGAGTTACTAAATTTGAACTTGGCTTCTGTCTTAAGTTCTTGAAGTAGAGTCTGACCATGTACTTAAAGTTAAGTGTCAGAAGGAATTGTGTCAGGGAAGTAAAAATGCTTTTAATTTTGAAAACTTATCTTCACAATCACTGTGGAGTGCTAGAGCACATTACATATTTTAGCCTATCCAAAATCTAACCTGAAGACAGGATTAGTGTCTTTTGGTCTCTCAGAAATGTTTTGGGTTTTTTTTCCCTGTAGCACTGGTACTTAATTTTGTCTTCAGATGTAGTTACAGTGTTAGGTGAATACAATACTCATTGCTTTGGTTTCTAACTTTTAGATTTGTTACCTCCACAGTTTCTCTGGCCTAGCGTTAGGCTAATCTGAACCTGTCTGTTGTTCTGCTGTAACTGTTACGTGCTGTGGTACAATTATTCATGTAGAAAATTGAAGCCTCCATTATGTAGTATTAGCTAGCTCAGCAGTAGCTTTCTGTCAGCTGTGGACAAGATAGCCCATTTAAGTCTGTACAGTTGTGGTGGTGCAAAAGTGAAGAAACAAATGATTGAAATATTGCTTAACCATCAGTTTTGTCCTTTCTGTGCTCTTTTTAGTATAGCAGCTTAAATAGTGTTATTATTAGACTTTTAAAAATTATTCCTTCTGTTATGGCTCTCATTTATGAACACCGACTTTCAGCTTTTACTCTGAAATTGTGATTATATGAAGGTGCAAGAAGAATACATGCGCAGAAGTTTTAACCAAGAAACCGCATGCACTTGTATGGAATCCTAAAGTGAAGGTGATAGGATTTTGTGGTGAAAGCCTGTGATGAAGTGTAATTCATGGATTAGGGCCAAACTTGCCTTCTAGATCAATGAGAAAATAAAAATGTTTATGCAGTGACCAGAGATAGCCATCTCAGCTGATGTTTGTTTAGCGTTAACAGAGATGAACAGATTGCTTGGAGATGTTAATTGCTACATCATTAGTCCAGGCTATCATTTGTGGAAAAGTTGTGTTGAGTTAGGGTGACCCCTGTACTGTGTACGTCTTCTGATGTGATAGCATTTTGACCAAACTGGCAGTTGGTGGTGCAGGAGGATTCATTATTGTTCATTAGGTAGTAGATTTTCAACTGACAAAATTAAGCGTACAGAACAGATACTGAACTTTGGATGTTGGCAGCCCTCATATTTGTTATGTGCTTTTAAACCTTGGTACAAGAAAAATTGCACTAGTTTAACTAGAATAGACTTCTTAAAAAAGCTTCAATAAAGATGAGGTAGGTTTTTGGTTAGTTCTTGTACAGGTGAGTGGTTGATTAAATGTGTTCATAAAGCTGTTTCTCTGTTAGATTTTGTGCATTAAAGCAGGATTATTTGTGGCCATATGTGGTTTGTTGATGAACTTTCCCTAGGAAAAAGCCTATATGCATGAAAACTGAAATGTTTATTCTAGAATCTCAAATTAATTATTTTTGTTGAAAATAGTGTGTGGTGGTTGATATGGTATGAGAAAAATGTAATGTTTTATTTAATACATTTACAGCTGAGGATGAAAACAAGACTTTTTAGAACCCTTGGTTATGTAAATTTTTGTTCTTAAGAAAGATACTTGGGTTTACCTTGAAACTTTCAATTAGGCTGCTTCTTTGAGTGCATCTCATTCCTGTGTGTTTGTAGATTAAGACTATATGTGTGTAGACTTACATGCAGTTACCTAAACCCTTGTTTTATGAGGAAAAGCATACATATCTGTAAGAGTAGGCAAATACATATTTTAAAACAATGATTTTTTTTTGAATGCTGGTAGTGTAATTTGTACACTGAAATTAATAAATTCTGTTCTTGGTTTTGCAAAACTTACCTGAGTCTAGAATAGGTTGGTATTACAGAAGGCAGATGTTGAAAAAGACCGAATGCTGTGAGAACGGTACTGTCTCTGAGTTTCAGAAAGTGAAAATAAGGATCTGTGAAAAACTGAGACTTTTAAAAATAAAAAAAGAAATAGTAATGTAGAAGGTACTTGAGATACAAACATTGTGTTGTTGGAAATTCTGATAATGCAAAAAAAATTATGTGCACTTGTGATGTGTTAGTTGCTTTGGAGTGCTGAAGAGCATGACTCAAAAGAAGTGTTTTGAGGCCGTTCACGCAGAGAAGTAAACTGCACAGTTGAGTTCCTGCATGATCTGTTATAAAGAGATTTTATTTGCCTTCTTAAATAAACACCCATGTCTTCTGAAGTGTGAAAAATTTTATGTGATCAAGAAGTAGGAGTTGCTTTGCATATTTTCCCTCTGTTGATCGAACTCTAGGAAGGATTTCAAACTTATTAGTATATTATGTAGTTTTTCTCTGTGAGAAATGTAGCAAAAGTGGGATCTATAGTTCATTATTTTGCAAGGCAAACTGGCAGGGAAAGGATGTAGCAGTGGTTTTTGATGGCTTGAATGTTGATTCTGCTGAAGATCTTACTTAGGTGCATTGTCACTTCTTGTATATCTCATATGTTTATTTTATTATTGTGGAGACAGCAGTTGTCCCATGTGAAGCTGAAAAAGACCATCTTTATTTGTTGGGCTAGTTCACATCTGTTGCAAAATATTGGGTTTTTTTAGGGAAAAAGAGGTTGTTTCAGAGGATTTTAATATTCTTTTTATAGTGCTTCCAAGGTAATTGTTTACCTAATTGAATTCAGAATAAGTACCTAAGGATTGGAGGAATAAAATAGTCTTTTATAAATTAACTAACTTCTGAAAATATGAAGAGCAGAAGATGCCAAGTTGTATTTTATTTTTATGTTAAAAATTTTTTAAAAAGCTATAAAATCAGATGCCATTGGAATTCCCCAGGTGTATGAAGTACATTATATTGTTGAGAGCAACATGAGTTATTGATGAGTAAGTTTTCATTATGTTCAGGTCACATATAAAGAAGACCATTGAAGACTTGTAAAATGATTCAGTAATGAGCAATTTTGATACAGGTTGTTGATAGCTAGAGAGAGAAATCGTGTCAGGAGAAATTTGTTTGGAAATGTTCTTTGTTTTTCAAAGCTGATATGAGTATGTACCATCTGTGGAAGTTTTATGTACTGAATATTTCAGCACACTCATTTTGTCTTTAGTTTTGACTGAAGTGCTAATGATTTTGCATATTTTTTCTGCTTCAGAAATCTGGAAAATGATGAAGTAATAATTTAGTTACATTTAATTGAGTTATGCAATGAATTATTTAACAACTTTTTATTTTAGAGTTTTCTTAGGAAAATAAAAAGAGCTATAGATATTTATTTGTAATATAAATCACTGGAATAGCAACTCAACTTCTTTGGGTCACATGAAAGTCATGTGAAAGCCTGAATTTCTCTTATTAGACTAAATTGAAAATAATGAAATCCACTTTTCAATTATTAAATGTTTATTTTTCATTTTAAATGAACAATGGATCAAACTAAATAATATATAATTTTAGAGATATTTTCCAATTCAAATTTTGTCTGAAAAGTTTTTCACAGTTGGAAACTGCTGTCCTAAACTTTCAAGGGATCTTCAGTTATGAGCCTGTTTGCTGTGGATTTGGAATTCTGTTGATTTCCTCTGTTGAATGAAGACATGTATATAAAAATGAATGAAAATGATGCAGTAATTAATCTAGAGAGAACAGCTTCATCTTTCTATGAAGGATACAAAACCAGCAGAAATAGTTGATTTGATACTTAAATTTTGTACTACGATCTCACAATGAAGCTCTTGCTTGGTTTCAGATTTGTAGTATGAATTTCAGTTTTTCTTCTCTTAAGTGCTTCTGAAGGACTTCTGTTGGATGGAATCTTGTATTATTTTTTCTGCAGTACAAATGTGTTTGTAACATTGAAATTATCATTGGAAAGTGAATGTGACTGTTCTCCATCTCAGCTGAAAACTGTAGTAGGTGAAGTGTACCATAAAAACTACATATAATGTTAGAGAAAGTCTCTTGGAAATCTGTGACAGAGACACTAGAAAATTTTTCTGCACTCTTCTAGAAGATGTGAGGAGAAGCTGTGTTGCTAAATTACTGTCATTGCCAAAAATCGTGAGCCCTTGGGATTAGAAGTATGTGAACAGACACTTAAAAGGTGAGAAAGTGCAGAGGTATGAAAATGCCAGAAGGCTGAGTGAATTTTAAATGCCTTGTGCTGAAGCCAGGACTGTTTCTTTACTGTCTTTCATAAAATAATAAAATATCCTGTTTTGGAAGGGGCCCACAAGAATCATTGAAGTTCAACTCTTGGCCTACGTAGGACACCCCAAGAGTCACACCATGTGCCTGAGAGCATCGCCCAAACACCTCTTGAGCTCTGTCAGGCTGCTGCTGTGACCACTGCCCTGGGGAGCCTGTTCAGTGCCCAAACACCCTCTGGGTGAAGAACTTCTCTTAATATCCTGCCCTGACACAGCTTCAGGCCATTCCCTCAGGTCTTGTCACTGGTTGCAGCATCTCAGTAGTTCTTCCATTCACCAGACCTTCCTTCCAGTGGGCATACACCTCACTCTTTTGTCTTATTTCTGAGAGAAGATACCTGCTCAACCAAACTGGCCTTCTGTCTCCTCTGCTTGACTTCTGACGTTTTGGAACTGTCTGTTTCTGTGTCTTTGGGAGGTAGTGCTTAAAAAATGACCAGACCTGATGGACCCCAGGACCCTCAAAAGCATTTTCTCAGGGCACCTTACTGGTTCCCTAAACAGCTTGAAGTCAGGTCTTGTCATGTCCAGGACTGCAATTTTGCTCTCACTTTTCCTCCTGATAGCAGAGATTTTAATCTCAATTGCTTTGGCCACTGTGGCCAAGATGGCCCCCAGTCACTGCTTAATTCATGTGATCCTCCCTGTTAATAAGCAACACATCAAGGAGGGCACCTTTCGTTGCTGGCTGCATTAGTAGCTGTATCATAAGACTATCCAGATTTAGGACTGTTCTGGACCTATTTCTGCCAGCTGTGTGATGCTCCCAGTTAACATCTGACAAGCTGATATTCCTGTAGGGACCAGAGCAGTTGTTTTGAAGGTGTCCCTTAGTTCCTCAAAGAGTAATTCTCTGGAGCCATTGTCCTGGCTTGGTGGCCTATAGAGGACTCCTACAATGACATCTGCAGTATTTTTTGTCCCTTAATCCTTACTCAGAGGCTGTCAGCCTGCCATCACTGACTTCAGGCAATATTCCAGCCCTTCTAGCTCTCCTGCCCTGCCTGTCCCTCCTGGAGGGCTTGTGACCATCCAGCATAGCAGTCCAGTCAAGGGGCTCATCCCACCAGGTTTCACTTATTTCAGTGATGGTCCTCATGCTGTGTGTGTTGGTTTAGAAACATTTTGGGTGTGATCTGTTCTAGTTGACACCTTGTGGACCAGTTTAAGGATCTCACTAGCACTCAGTTCCTGAGTTTTGGCATACCATCCCATCACTGTCAAACCTGTTTATGTCCTTTTTCTTCTTGCAGTCTAGTTTAAAGCTCTCTCAATTTTTTATTTTCCTCTGTAGTTCGTTTCCTATTATATGCTTTTCTTAAAAGTAGAGAAAAATGTTAGCATAGTGACACCAGCAGTCATGTATGATCTTGTAATTACAATGTGAAGGGTAATGCTTATGTTACCTAAGGGAGCAGTTATGGTTGCATGTGTCATTTAAGTTTGTTGCTCCTGGGCAGTGAAATGTTCTATTTAGTTACTTTAAAGTTCTCCTAATTTGCTTATTTATGAGTTAATCAGGAAAATGAAAAAGGAATGAGGTAGATAGTAAGTTGGTTTTTTTTTAAAGGTGACTTGCACACTTGAGTATGAACATTGTCGTGACAACACTTTGGAACATGAAAGCTGGCATATAATTACAGTGGTGTTCCTGCTGCTGCAAGATTGGGCATTTGAGAAATGTATGAATAAAGAAGATGCTTATATGAGCTGTTGTTTTGTTCTGATTTATGCAGTGTCCTAGAGAGTTGTTGTTGCTGCAGAATAGGGTTCTTACCTGGCATATAGTCTTCAGTACTGCTAACTGGGGACATTTTCAAGAAGACATTTAGAGAGATGTGTAGATTTATAGCTCTAATGTAGGGATACTTCTGCAGGTGTTATGTGTGTGCCTTGTCAGTCAGTTGAAACCCTGTTGTCATTTTTCTTACTTGGCTTCAATGTGCCTCTCCTTGCCTTTCACGCAATATCTCTTCAGTGCTTGGAAACCTATCAGATTACACCAAAAAAATGAAACCTCTGGTAGCTGTTGTTAGTTGTGCCATATCAGTTACTCTGAAGTTACTTGTTTTCTTCCAATCTTGTGTTTTTTTTTTCTTCAGTCTGTACAGATTATAGATTGTTTATAATTGAGATCTAATTACTTTTTCTTCTATGTAGTACCATTTTGACGTTTTTTGTGATACCTTCTTTTGCCTTCTTTTTCTCTTCATACTTGAACATAATCATTTCACTCCTATGGTATTGCTTTGTCAACTTGGCTTTGATGGTGTGTTTGCTATTATCCTGATATTTAGTCTTTTTTTTTTTTAACTAAGAACAATTATTTACATCTAACAATATTCCCTGATGTTTGGCTTAAGTTTATGGTTTAAGTGTGCTCATTTATGTAGACAGAAATGAAAAAATGAAAATTAAATAGAAAATCAAGCTGTAAAATGAGGATGGCATGTTTTTCAGACAGATTGCCCATAACTTATCATTTAGCAAGAAAATGGTTTTGCAAATAATTTAGAATGCCTACACTGTATGCATTCCTTTTGCACTTCAGATGGTACACACCTTTGAATGATGTCTGACTTCTGAGACTTAAAAATTATGTTGAGTCTTTGAGACAAATCTGCTGCATCTTCCTTAACAGTCTAAGAAAACGAATGCAGTTCCAAAAACTGTACTTTCATTCTGTATCAGAAATCTTTACATGCTGAGTAATTGTGAATACTACATAAATGTCTCTTTGCCTTTTGATGCTGTTCCTCTAGAACGTGAACATTATGGTGAAGAAAAGATATTGCCATCAACATTATAACACTGTCATAGGTAAGTGTAATACAAATAAATATAACCACAAAAAGCTTTTGTATTTTTAAGGTAAATACATCATAAAATATTGTACAGGAATATTGAGAATTGGTTACAAGAACAAGGGCCTATGAGACCATTGTCTGGGTCTATGGATCCATTGTCTCAGGACTCACCAGTGTAACAGACCATACTTGATGGGAAACATTAAGCGGCAGTCAGCAAGGACACAGCATCTTTGGAGCTTTGTGTAAAACAATCATAAGCTGTGAGACAAGATCTGAGTTAGCAAGAATATGAGGAACTAAGCTATAAATGTAACTATTACTGTAACTGCAAGCAAGAATATGTAACTCTTAGATGAACAATAGCAGCCTGTAAGAAAAGGGATATAAACCTTATGAAAATCCTAATAAAGTTGGAGCTTGCTTATCAATCCCGTTGGTTACTGCTTGTCTCCCCTCACCGTACATCAAAATAGGAACTTCAAAATTAAGAAATGCATAAGCTCTGTCCTTATTTTGAATTAGTTGCAGATTATTTTGTTAGAAAAATTTAAGAGAACACGTGCCCTGGAAAAACTGACAGGAATGCTTGCATGTCTTCCTTGCATGTAGTGTGGGAAACGTGTGGAACTTGTGTTTTTTGTTTAGCAGGTATCTTATAAAAGGTACTAATTTCAGTTTATATAAGAAAGTTTACCTGTAATGTAACTGGAGTATCTGTTGGCTCAATAGGAGGAAAGGGGGAGACCTAAGTTACTGTGTAATAGAATTGTCCATATAATAGACACATTTCTGGAAATCAAAATTGATGTTGTTCATAGTGTATTTGGTGTACTAAAAATTCTAGGATTGTTTATCTTCTTCCTGAAGAAGCCAGTGAGATCTGGAACATAAATTGTCTTTTCTTTGGTACCTAAAATATTTAGTCACATTCTGTTGCATCAAATGTGCTGACCTTCATTCTAAGAACTGAATGGTGACCTTGCAGTTCTACTTCAACACACTTAATGGCTAGCTTTCTTTTTTCTTTCCTGGCTTTTGTAGCACAGTGGGTGAGGCAAAATTACCTATTGCTTCCTGTTGAGTCAGTTCCTTTGAGGTCTGTGATTTAGAAGGTGACTAGGGTATCTGGTGGTGGTGCTTGAAAACCTGCAAGATTGTGTAGTAATGTGCCTGTCTTTTTCTCTTGAACGCTTCTGTCTATGCCATAAAACACCACAGCTTTCATTACTCTCTGCTGAAGTCCTTTTCCCCAGCGTTAAGTAAGTCATCTTGGATTGTAATCTGCATTTGTGTTTTTTGATTGCTCTCAGAAAAAGCCTTTCATTCCTCCTTCCACAGTATTGTGTTTATGTTTCTTTGCCAAACAAATTTCCATGTACATCATTGTCCCAGTAATAATTAGTCAGCTGTTGCTTAGTCATTTTTAAATGTCATCTGGTTATAACCATGCTATAACTATGCATGATTTAGCAGATGTAATATTCATGTGACTGTTCATATTATTTGGTATATTTCTGAAATTTTGAAACTTTGATTTTTGAAATTTTGTGGTAAGATGTGATGTGAGTAATAATTTTACTTTGTGAGAAATCAGTTTACAAAATGGAAGTGTATTCAGCTCAAAGTGTTAAAAATAAGCTCCTGGTGACTTTTAAAATAGGCTGTAGCACATGAAATACATTTTTCTAGAGGATGTTCTCCATTACTGCAGTGTATTCCCAACATTGAATTAAATGTAGGAGAATAATTTTGTACAGATATTTAACTCATCGTGGAGTTTTGCTGGTGTAGAACCTTCTGAATTACAGGGTTTTACATCACTATCATCAAATATAAAACAATATCTGGTGTTCTTATAGCTGAGATTTAAAAACAAAAACTTTCTTGTGGTTCTTTATTATAGTAGTAAGATACTGTTTTTTGCTGAAATCTTTTTAGGAATTAGTATATGGACAATGATGCTAAGCAGGGGTGAGGGGGAGCAGAGAAACAGGCTTATGACAGAAGTATAGTACGGGAGAATAAATAAATATGGTTTATTTTTAGATTCTAGGAGTTACTGAAAGAACTCAAGTGTCCTTGCTATGAGTTCATAATTTGTGCATCTCAGAAATTACAATTCAGAAGATAAAATCTATTTCTATAGCTTCAACAACTGTGCAGCTTGAGCATTTACTTAAAACAACAGATACGATTTCAGGGAAAATACATAAAATGCTTTCTTTTGAGGAGCTGACAAAGTGAAGTGAGTGTGTCCAAGCATTAATTTTAAGCATGTTTATTCAGGAAGAAGTTTTATAGGGCTTTTTTGTTGCTTTTGAAAAAAAATAACTGTTGCTTAGAAGTGTTGAAATTTTACCACACTTCAGTCCGACCAATATCTCTTGCTGTTACATACTAGAAATAGAGAGAATTAACCTTGAAGTAGAGCTTTTCATAGATCTGTAAAGCAAATATAAAAATACAATTGTAGCTTAATTGTGTGAATAGTTGAAGGGAAAGGTAATTTTGTACAAGAATATTAATGTCTTGAATAACTTTGGTGTTTTCTCTTTTTTTATAAACAGAATTCCTCTAAAGGCTAAAGCAATATTTCCTGGTGTCGTGCATTCTGGAAATAGATTTTACTACAGATACCACCAAGGCTTTGCAAACAGAATGAATATGCTGCTGTTGACTGCTTACTGACAATAACCAGCTGGGCACTTCACTCATGATGTTTTCATTCTCACATTGTCCAATTGGAATTTACTTATACTGATTTTTGAAAAGAGGAATAAATCAAAGTGGAGTACCGTAAACTTGACATGGAAAATAAAAAGAAAGACAAAGACAAACCAGATGAAAGAATGGCACGGCCTAGTGGGAGATCAGGCCATAATCCACGTGGAACTGGTTCTTCAAATTCTGGAGTGTTAATGGTTGGCCCTAACTTCAGAGTTGGTAAAAAAATTGGATGCGGTAATTTTGGAGAATTACGGTTAGGTAAGATCCTCATTTCTTTATTTCAGTTTATGTTTTTGAGGCCATTTTTATGCAGTTTAGACAAGAAAGTTTCTCTGTGAATACCATGCAGGTCTTTAAACTGCCTTAAAACTTCAGATGTGCAAGGCATATTCAGCCCATCTTTTGTGGCTTTACCCTGGCTAGTGCAAGCTTGATGACATGAAGAATCTGTACAGCAGGATACTTTCTGGGACTAAAATGTTTTCTGACTATGTGCAGTGCTCTCCTAAATTCAGTCAGTTTTCTCTTCCAAGATGCTGGAAGTTCCATGTTATTGTAGCAGTCTTTGCTTTCTAGTCTTTGCTGACTTCCTCAAGCACTTTATTGAGGTATATTTAGGGCTAAATGTGTGAGACATGTCCCTAGCCTGTAGATCTGGCAGATTTCTTGGAGATACTGTAACCAGGTACAGCCTTTTTAATACCACCAAGCATGGGAATTCCTTGGTTTCTTTTCTAATGTAGTGAGGCTAAACATTGAGTTGCTGTTAAACAGGCCAATGAGAATCCATCGGTAGAGAAAATTTGGGATAATTCAGTCACTCTAGTTCTCTGCTGAACAGATGGGTGAAAATCAGATGGTGAGGAAGGGGCAGATTGAGAAGGACCTAGAGAGTTTGGAAGAATTTGGGCAGCAAAGCTGTAAATGTTAGCGTTTATTAAAATAGACACTGATGGGTGTATGTTTTTGGAACACTATATGTTTAGTTTTGGGGACTTGTATTTCCAGGATGGACAGCATGAGTAGCCAGGGTTTTCAAGATGTGTAACTTCAAGTATGTGCTAATAAATACAACTTGACACTTAATGGCAAGAATTTATTCTAGTATTGTTAGAAGGCTTGAGTTAAAGTGCTTCATGCATTAAATAGAGGTGGGTTTCAAAGTTATAGATTTGAGAGGATGGTGGGCCATATAGGTGTTGTTTCTGTTGATCTTTGCCTATTGCCCTCCAGACAATATTTGTGATACAGTGCTTGCATAAAATATGGTTTTAATATGTTAGTGCATTCTGGGGGCTGTCAGGATGTAAACAAGCTTAGCAAGTTAATACTGTAGAGAGATTAAAGACAATATTGCTGCAGCTCTGACTTAGGACACTGAATTTTGCAGTCTCAGTAATAGGTACTCTTGATATTACTATTAATGGTCAATCAAAAATGATACATTTTGACATTTGCAGTGTTGCATATGTGCCTTTGCAGTCCACAAATCAAGCTGAAAAATTGCTCTTTGTCACTTCCCAAACTTTTGCATACTGCGTTCAAATCTGAATTTTTGTTTCAAGCCTCTCGATGAACTAAATCAAACCAGCAAGATCTATTTTACATAAAGGCAACTGCAAACTAGCAAGTTAATTTTTTGTCTGTTACTTTGGTCACAAAGTACAGAGCTGATTAAAAATTAGTATCTGATTAACTCATTTACTTGTAGCTGCTACAGTGAAACAATGTGTTTTATTTTAAATAAAATACTTATTTTAAATACAATATTAAATTCATTAAGACTTAGAGTTTGATAGTACTGAAATAAAATAGAACAAGTAAGTAAAAGAAATAGGAGGAAGATTATGGGGCAGTGTGCTGTCCTGCAGCAGTCACCAGGACAAGTGCAGCCTTTCTGATTTTAATATCTGTGGGTTTTTCTTGTATTCTAGATATTTCAAATCCCTCTTTATTTTTCTTGTGAGGTAAGATGTTTTAAATGTAAGTTACTGAAAGCAAGAGTTAATATTGCTATTATAGATTCTGATTTAATTTTTTTAACTTGCTTTGCTACAGTATCAAGTACTTAGTGTGCACCCTTCTACAAAGATGTACACAAGCACTTGTTTTTTTTATATGCACTTCTGCAAATGGCAGTATATTTTGAGCATATGTCCTAAGGTTAGACCTGAGGGACTTAAAGGAGGAATAAAGTTGTCGAATGATGAAGTTGTGCTCAGAAGATAAAAATTCAGTTATGTAGTTATGTTTTGGGAGCTGCTATTCTTCCACCTGAGAAGAAAATGCTGGTCAGACTCCAGCACTGGCTCGTGGATCAAATGGGAAATGGGTGCTGTGTAGCAAATTACTCTGTGATGTTCAGCTGTTGGCTTGCAGAGATCTAAATTGGTTTGGATATTGAGCTTTTAATTTTTGAAGCTCTTCGTTATAGTTAAATTAAAGTGATATAGTTAGGATAAACTGATAAGGCAGTAAGAGAGAACTTGTTGCTGTTGCAAGTGATACCTTACTCAATACCTGTTGTGTATTTATGGACAGATGAACAGTGGTGTCATATATATGTCTGCTGTATTTTAAAGAGACAATTGTCCTGACTGACCACCTGGAAAGTTAGTGTTCCTTCCGATGGTACTTCAGAATAAGCATGTCATTACAGCTTTTGGAACTCGATACTTACTTAACTACTTACTACTACTTACTTAACTGTAGCTGGATTTGTTACTTACTCAGAGCAGGTAATGTATATATCCAAGAGATGGAATGAGCAGGGCTCATGCAAGAGTTTTATTAGTGTCTTAGAGATTGTAATACCATGCAAAGACAGAGAAACAACTTCAAACCAGGTACACTTTTTATAAAAAATGTAACTGATATAATAATCAGATAAGAAATACTTAGGATGCCTGGATATCCACTCTAGTCCCTACATAGGTCTTGGAGTACACTTCCTTTTGTGGGTCACATTATGGCTTGCTGCTCATACTGATCGTGTGTTTGTTGCTGTGAAGCCCTCAGGTAGTTTGTTTTTTTTTGTGAAGCTGATCCACTAAGAGATGCAAGCTTTTAGCTCTTCTTGTTTCAGCTTTACAAAAGTACTCTATTATTTAAAAGATTCATTAGCACTTCAGTCTTTGACTGCTGGTGGCTCACTTGGTCAGAGCATGGTCGTGGGATCAATCCCTGTGTGGACGTTCACTTAACAGTTGGACTCCGTGATCCTTGTGTGTCCCTTCCAAATCGGAATAGTCTATGATTCTGTGTAACTGTCTTCATAAGGAACTTTTTAGACTTGGTCCATGTCTCTTCCCCATTTGATTTCCTTTACAAAACTGAGCTAAACTTAGAAAATTCAGTCCTAAGTTGTACTACAGAGAAAAAAGGAGGATTATCATTAAGAATAATATACACTAAATGCGTTTGAAGATTGTAAAGAAACAAAGTGTTGGAAGTGACAATTTATCCTTTATCTGCTATTTTATAATTTTATACCTGTAAAACTTGTTTAATATTTTAGTCATTGCACATAGTTTGAAATGATGCTTACTGCGAAGTTCTTATGCAGTCACAGAATCCCTTTTAAAGCAGCAGATGCATTTTCCAAGTGGTGTAAGCCCATTGGAAATGTCCTGTCTTAACTTTTAGCTTAGTAAGTTACATAATTGAGGAAAAAAATAGTCTTCAATTAATTAATTAACTAGTTAATTCTAGTTTTAACTAGCGACTGATGTTTCAAAATTATATGGTAATTTAAAAATAAATTTCAAATTGTTTTCAGCAAAAATTATGAAAATGTAGAACATCACGTTCTAGTCATTGTGATTTTTCCAATTTTCAAGGTTTTTTAGTACATAAAAATATCACAAACTTTGTGAAATATCTGAAACTCTCTGTGAAATTTCCACCTCTTATACTATTCAAGGAAAAATTCTTTTTAAAATAAGATATTGGACTAATAAACCCACATTTCCTAAGTCACTGCTAGAACACCTAGCACCCTAGATGAAAAATGTTTTAAAGATTTTCTTGATTTTTAAATTGCATTTACTTGAACAGAAAAGCCAGTGTCTCACATTCTTGTTTTTATTCTTTTTTCAAGGAAAAAATTTATACACAAATGACTATGTGGCAATTAAGCTGGTAAGTTAATATTTTTTTAAAAGGATTTGGGATGAGAAACTAATTGGATTTTTCCTTTCAGATGTTAATGGTTTGATTTCTTTAGTTGAAAACTTTAATAGTTTTGTATTATTTCATTGACTTAGATAAAAGCAGTTAGTAATGGATATAATTGTATAGTTTGGCCATACTGAGTAAAACTAGTTTTTAATTATTGTCCTGTTTTCAAGGCTAAATCTATGTTTGCAAAGTCACTGATGGTTTGATGCTGCTTCAAGGATGTGCTTTGCAGCAGTCATCTTAATAGATTCCTTTGTTGTCCGACAAGTAGAGGAGCAGCAAATTTACTGTGTGTGTTAACATTGCATGACTATGGAGAAACTCCAGAAATTCTTGAGACTGCATGTGTTTTAATGTCCACACTCCTGCCCCCAAGCAGTTTTGATCCCTAACTGCTGGTATTTATGCATCACTTTGGTAGACATGTTTTATTTGCAGCACTGTGTAATATGTTTACTTCTCTTGCAAACATGATATTTTTGGATATTGTGTTAATTCATCATTGTTTGGCTTTTTCTCAGTCATCAGAACTACTTTGGTAACACCATAATTTGCTTCTGGGTTTTTTTTACTTCTTGGTAAATGGCTGTTTTCATAATGGAAGTCTTTCATGGTGAAATTCACTTGGTTACTAAGTTAATTTCTTGTTGCTGCAGTAGCACAGAACTTTTTACATACAGAAACTTTATGGTTTCGTAAAGTGTGAAAATAAAAGGGAACAGAAATGCCTAACTTCAGATAAGAAATCTGAAAAGCAATACAAACATATAATAAACTCCTGAAAAATACTCGCTTTACACTCTCCTTGCTTTGGAAAATACTTATTTTGGGAGTAGTAAAAGTTTTTAAAGCATGCAAATTATGGCTTGAGAGAGCAACATTGGATACAGTTTTGAGGGTTATTGTTTGTTAAAGCAGATTTACACTCATTTTGTTTTAACATGTCTTGAACTTATTCTGTATATCTGGTGAAAGTTGAAAATAGTCTGAGAATTCTTCTAGTTAAGGGCTGTCTACTACAAAGCACATTTAGAAATACATTGAAAGATAGTGTGTTTTTTTTAAGCACTAATTACTTGGTCATGTGGAGCAAGGGAACTTTTTTATCTGATCAGTTTTGGTAAAAGCATTTTTATTGCATATGTAATTTAGTAAGCTTAGCTACCATTTCAGCCCATTTCAGCTGTCACAGATGATACTGTTCCTTGGCAACGTTTGCTTTTTTGGTTTCCAAATATCTCAGTCTTACAGCTGCTTGTTCCTAGATGAGTGAAAAGCTTGAAGTAACTTTATTGACTAACTTAGTTTGAAGTCACTAAAGAACCAGTATACTTAAGTATATATGTAATTTACTACTAGTTTTGAAAGAACTCTGAATTTGCAGTGGACTTCTCCATTTGTGCTTTTACATTAGTGGCATGGAAAGCTATAATGTCTTTGCAATGAAAAGCAGATGAAGGAATCAGTGAAAAACAACAATGGAGCTTGCATCATGATAGTAAGATAAAAATACATTTATTAGTAATTAGAACTAGTGGATTCTTTTAGTATGGTTCTCCTTTTTTTATTTCAATATGTATTACTAATACATACTTCCAAATTGGAAGGGATTTGAGTCACAAGGTTCAGTCTGCTTAAATCAGCTGCATCAAACTGTAGGATTTATTTGGATTTTTTTTTCTGTTCTTCTCCTATATGAGACAGTGGCAGAACTTTTTTTTTCTAACAGTTGCAGATATAGTGGCATATCATGTTTTTCCTTTTTAAATGTAAGCATGTAAGCTTTTGTTTTCTCTGGCATTTTTACTTTTGTGCTTTCAGAGCAGTCATAAGGCCTATGCTTAGCCCTTGTTTTGTTATTGTAAATGAGACACTCTTAAACTTCCTCTTTGTTTTGCACCTGTTGCAGTTCAAGTTTAGCCTTCCTGAATGGGGTTGCTTGAATTAAGTTTATGCTATAGTTTAAGCTGTTACCCTTGGCAGGTGTGGTTGTTGTAATCTCACATGCAGTATCCTAAATCTGTATTTGCATTCCTCATGGTAGCATTCCATTGTTCACCTACTGTTGTAGCAGCAAGACATCTCCTGTGCCAGAGGTTTTGTGTATCAATGGTAACCATATACTTCAGTGCAGGAGGACTGTGTGCGTTCTCTCAAGTGCAGTGAATAGCTGTGTTTATACAGCAGCTTTCAGGAGTGCTTCCAGTGTTAAAAGTAAGTGTTTTTTACAAGCGCTCTTTTGACTCAAACCTTTTAATTGTTTTGAATTAATATTTCTGTTGTGGACAAAATTGTGTAAGCATGTTCCTATTATGGTGCTTAGGGCAGCTTCAGGACCTGTGTTAAAAAATAACTTAAACAATTTTTCTCTGTGAGGTCTGAGGGTCGTAACCGTATGCATTTTAAAGTATTATGTTTATACATAAGTGCATATTTATTTTGATGGAACAGCTACAGTTCCAGAATCTTCCTCTTAATCTTAGTTCATTATTGCCCATTCTGGTTGGTGATATACTCCAGTTTGAGAGGTCAGACTTTTTTAAGAACTATAATGAAACTCTTTAAGAACTGAGCTTTTACCGATTTGGTTCTGTGTAGTGGTGTTTGTATGTTTCTGCTGGTCTTTTATTATACAAACTGATTTCTTGTGATCAGGTGGTTCTTTAGCAATAGCTATTTGTAAAAAGCTCCGCCTTTCCTGCTCACCTCTTCTTATTGTTAGATTTACTTCTTTTATTACATGACCCTGTGCTTGACTTAAACCTCCTGTTCACTATTCAGCTTTTCCTTCTCCTTCATTATTTTTCCCTTTCCTTTTGACTTACTTCTCTGCTGCTCAAACTTACCTCCTCTGCAGATGCTTAACACTACCAAAAGACTAGCTAAATGAATTTCTGCTTGAGCATGTCATGACCCATCAGCAGGGGCCATGATGTTCACTATAAAGTCTCATCAAGATTCAGCAAAGACACTGGACATGCTTTAGGGGAGCTCTTGTGCTTTTTTATGTGATCACCTTGTGTCTGGCAACCAGCCCACTATTAATACTTAAAAGGTGTTGGCTAACAAGCCCTTACATTTGAAGACTTCCACAAGTGCTGGGTAGCAAACCTGTAATTTTTACAGTACACTTCAATAAACTCTTACCTCCCTCAACACATTACTCAAAGGTGCTGGCTCACAAACCACAATATCTCCACAACTCCCCGCTCCCACAATAAACTTCAGTACGGAGCATGGAATAGAAAGTGATAGCCATACTTCGCCCAGAGAGTGTGAGGGTGAAGCGAAGTAAAGCAGAAAAGGAAGAGAATAAAGAATATCATCAGTCCTTAGGTCCTGCCTTGATCTCACTGTGTGGCTGATCCAGAGCTGGAATTGTGACACAGTGAAAGAGAAAGAGAGGAAAAAGATAGCAAGAAAGCCCGATCTGCTTCCTTTCATGGTTGAACTGGTGCAGCCTCATATGAATGAGATTTTTTGTGCTGTTTAGTTCCTGGTTGCACAGCCAGCCCTTGGAGCCCTCCTCCAGGGAGTGAGTGCAGGGTGGGGAAGTGAGCACAAGTCTCCAGGTGGAGCAGGGAGTTGGCTCGGTGCTGCGCTGGCCTACCTCAGCGAGACCCTCTCTTCCAATCACAGTTTTCCTGCCAGAACAGTCGGAATGCTTGAGACAAAACATGCTTATGCAAGGTCCTTCACACCAGCCAGTGGCTCAGACATTCCTTACTATTGGTTGGACACTCGGCTCATCTTTGCCTTTGTGATCTCTGTGTATTGGACACAGGGCTAGAAGAGGGAGGAAACAGAAGACAGTACGCAGATAATCATAGTTACAAATAAGGTCTATACTCCTCATTAAAACCAGAAATCCCACCAATATTGCAATCCCCATTTGTGTAAAACACTTTCCCCACCTCATGATTTAAAAACAAAAGAAATCTAGCGTCCAAGGCTTGAGTCATTGAACCAGTTCTTTGGTTGCGGTGTTTGGAATTGTTCAGGGATCTGGTCAGCAGCTTCCTTCATCTTTACTCAGGCCTCTTCAGTTGAAGTTGTAGCATTGTGGATGGTGACAGAGCACTCCCCTTTGGCGAGGCTGAGCATCCCACATAATGCTTGTTCAATAATGGTTATGCTAATGGTGCATCCACCTCCAAGGGGTTGTTCAATTGAACATTGATAGGAAACAGAGAAGGAATTCAGACACTGCATTTCCATCCAGCATGGTATTCTAGTGTTAGGGAGATAAGATTTTTCGTCTGAACTCCTCCAAGCCAACCCCAAAGGGGCTTTATATTCTGTCATTCTTCAATTATAAGTGTCAGTAAGATTTAGGATATTTTTTTGTGGCTCTGTAGCAAGCTAATTCCTGCCATCAGGTACTACACTGAAAAAATGAATGGCATGTTGGTCCTATTACAATTGTAGCAAGTACAAGTATGTCTATTCAAAGTTCTAATACCAAGTATGAACCCTGTTTCAGGGGAAGTCTTCAGGTCAAGTGTTACAAGTAGTGAACATCACAGCAGACAAGTTTACAGGCAACAGAAAGAATCTTAATTCCTTCCTGTGTGAAGCAGGGCATGGCAAGGCAAAGCCCTTGACTGTGAGGCCTCCATATTCTTAACAATTTTTGTATTAGCTCCTAAGCTAAATTGGAATCCTACTACAATAGTCCTTGTTTAACAGGATGCAGATAAAAGGACACATGGCTGAAACATCTTGGGTCTGTGGCACTAGGTACAGATTATAAAACAACAGTAACATGCAGTCAAAATGCCTGATGTTAACATCAGTCATTACTTTGTCATAGTTCTTGCAGGAAAAGAAGAAGGAAAAATGCCTTGTCCTAAACCAGAGGTTGAAAAGGAGGTACTGTCCACTGGTGTGAACACAATACTCTTTAGCATGGGCATTGGTAGCTATCCACAAATAGCTGCTGAAAGACTTCTTAATTCATTACTCCAATAGTGAAAAAAGCTGCTAAAACTGATTGTCCTGGGCAGTGCTTAAGTTTAAGTTGAAAGATACAAATACTCCTTTTGTGAAAAATACAATTGATTCCATTTCCCATGACCCATTCCTGTACCAGTGGAGCAGTAAAGTGGCTGCCATTGTCTCGCTGCGTGGAATTGGGCTTGCTTGGGTAAATATCTGAACCACTGCTTTGAAACTGCTTTTGCCTGTGCCTGGACTAACAAATTCCACTTAGATTAGTCCAAACCTCCATATTTGAGGTGGAATACGTACAGCGTCTCCCTTCTCCTCGCTTACCCTGCAATAACTTTGATATTTTGGTTACTATATATGGCACTGTTTCGTAGCAGATTGCTGACCCTGTCCATCATCTCTAGTTTCAGTTTTAAATAGTGGTCCAGAATGCAGATTCTACATCCTTCAATTCCTCATGAAAGATTCTCTCATACCCATTCCGAAGCTGTGCCTGAAGCCTGCTAATATGACCATGCTCGACAGCAAACAGCTCCTCTGCCTCTTTTCCTGATTACTCTCAGCAACAAGCAGCTCCAACTCCTGAGGCCTGCTCTTTCTCTCCAGGAAACCTAAACTTCTTGACCAATAGGCAGCCCACTGGATGAGGGACCAGGACTCCTAAGGATCATTTATTTCTATAAAAACCTCAGATTCTCAGTATTCCTTGGCCTCCTCTTCAGCAGCTTCTTTCAGCTCTACAGCAACTGCTTCCTACACTTCTGTCTTTCCTGTAACTGCTTCTCTGGCTTCAGCCTCTTCCACAGTTGCCTTTGTCTCCTTGCCCAACACTCCTGTGGTTCTCTCCTTCTCATCGTCCTTTTCCCTCACTACTTTTGATTCCTTTACTGGGTGAGTCACTCTCTTGTTTCTAATAATCTAGCACCCTAATCTTGCCTCTTCATTTCACATAGTATTAGTTCCTATCTGAGTGCTTGTGTAAGTCCTTGTACTCCCAAGGCCAGTTTCTCATCCCTACCATGGTATCCAACACATCTTTCAGTATTTTCTCCTGCTCTATAGCCTTGTAGAGCTCAAGGTGTAATAATTGGGTAAGATCTCTTTCTATATTCAGCAAAGATTACAGTTTTGCTCTTTCATTTTGCTCTATATGCAAACATCTGTGTAAGCGGTCTGCCAGATCTTGTGGATGTTTTTATAAGGACTCAACCAAAACTTTAAAATGTTTTTGCAACCAGCTTTTGTAGTAATTTGTCTCTCTCTCTTGCTAGCTAAACATTTTAGTCAATAAAAGTCTGTCTCATCTTGCTCTCTGTATGAACATTTTTGCAAAGTGTCAACCAAATTTTATAGAAATATCTCTCTTTTTGCTCTCTATCTAGACATTTTAGTAAGGAGTAATGAATCTTTATTATGCTTTTATGTTTCCATCAGAATGACACACAGTACTCCACATATGAAGATGAGTATAGGTCATACTTCCCCATAACCAGAAAGGGGTTCATGCTTGGCATTTCCTGGACTGTCATGGTCCTGCTCCTCCCTGTTCCTGATCCATCCTCTACCCTAGTCAGAGGTGGAGATATGTGAGCCCATCCCAGCTAAAAATAGCTCAAGAACTGTTCAGTCCCTCTCAGCCTCATAAGAGTCGGGTGTGTGATGCCAATTTATTGTTAAAAGCCATTGGTAGGAGTGTGATGCTTGTTGTAAATTCTTACCAGTCTAAATGAAGCCACCAGACCACATGCTGGGGAGCTCTTGTGCTTTATTGTACAGTTGTTATAACTCTGGCAACCCTCACTATTAGATTCAAAAGGTGTTGGCAAACAAGCCCTTCATTTTCTACAGTAGGGGAAAAAATATGACAGCTGTGCTTTTCCCAGGCAAAGCAAGGGATGAGAGAAATTAAGGTGGAAAAGAGAAGAGAACAAAGAAGTTCACCATCTGTGGATTCCTGCAGTCGGTCCTGCTGCATGGATGGTCCAGGGCTGGGACAGCGAAGCAAAGAAAGGGAAAGATAAGGGAAAAGTGAGCTAGGGGGCCCTGTGCACTTCCTTTTATAGTTAACCTGGTGCAGCCTCTTATGTACGCGAGACTTTTCACACTGTTTTGTTTGCACATCCACAGGCAGCCCTTTGAGCCTTTCTCTGGGAAGTCAGTTGAGAGGGAGGACTGAGCAGGAGCAGGAAGCTGGCTCACAACAGTGCTACGCCATCTCCATGAGACCCTTTGTTTCAATCATACTTTTCCTGTCATAACAGTCAGAATATTTGAGACAAAACATGCTTTTGTTTAGTCGTCCACAGAACTGCTTCTGGAAATACATCAATTTTTCTTCCTTTGAGTGAAAGATCGGAAGTTACAAAGTAGTCATTTCTGCCTTTTAAACTGTAATCTTTCATTCACTGATTTACTAGTCCACTCTTAGGATTTGAATTGCTAAAATTATAAGTGAGGGATGTGTGTGGAAAGAACGTTGCTCTTTGTTTCAAGGTTATAATGTTTTTTCTCTGTTTTTTTGTTTTTAAGGAATAACTGTGGTTGGTCTAGAGTCACACCTTTTCAGAATCCCTCTAGGATATGTAGTAAATCCAAATCTAGTGTGAGTCTCTTTAATAGACTGGTCTATTCCTGTAACAAGAGCCTGCCTCATAAGGAATTTTTTTTTTCCGGAAAATGACTTTTGTTTGACATTGCTTACAAATGTGTAAAGCAGACACAGAACATAAAGTGAGATGAGGTCTCACTGAATTACTAAAACCATGAAAAATAGGTTTAGGTTGTGTGCTTTAGGTTATTAGACTTCTTTAACATTTCCAACCTTACAGTTCAAGTAAATTACTTTTTCAAAGCCCCTTTAACAGGAAGTAACTTGAAAATTGGATAGTATTCTATTCCATGTATTCGAGACAAAAACAATTATTAAAGGAATTCATAATGACCTGGAAGCAGATTTCACGTTTCAGGTGTCTTTATTGTTTTGTTTGAATGTATAAGCATGCCACAGAAGAAAAAAGGGGGGGTAAAAACCTCTCTAATAAACTAAGGAACAGTTGTTTCTGTTGCTCAGGTAACTGGGGCTCAAGAAGCTGCACATTAGTTCTTTGATGGCAGCAAGACCCCATGTTCCTCATTTAGAGAGAAATAGTCTTTTGCAGGGAAAAGAATTTGTCTGTGTTAATAATGAAGCTTTGAAATAATTTGATGTGAATGTAAAAGCAGTGTAGGGAGGGTTGTATACAGAACTTTGCAGATCCCAGAACAATTCTTTCAAGATGCTTCAGTGAAGACATGGGCTTATTTAAGTAAAAGAAATACACTAGTATCTTTTGGTAAGAGGAGAAGTTGGCTTCAGGACACCCTGGGATTAACATGATGTTTGAACAGTTATGTATTCTCAGGCTTATTTTTGGATGGGGAAATGTTCTGAAGTACTAGTGAAACCAAAGAACTATGATTTGCCTTTTTTTTTTTTTTATTACTGAATTTTCTTTTTAGACTTGCAGATACAGTAGTGTATTCTTCAGTCTTATGTTGTGGTGAAAGATTACATTTAACATTCTTTTGCCTAGATTTATCTTTTTCTGTCCTTTCTCACTTACGCATAGTTGTTGATACTGCAAAGTGGGATGTGCAGAAATAAAATAATTGTATGTGATGAGATTATTATGTTTGCCTTTTTACAAGTTTTGTTGAACAAGATGATGTGTTCCCTTTGCATGTTTGGAATGACAGGAAGATATCTAAGCCTTCTTACAAAAAAAAGGCAATTCCTAAAGGCTGTCATTCAGTAAATGAACTACGAGTACATATTGCCATATTTTTTTCAATTTTACTGGAGGGGATAAGTCTTTAATTCTCTCTTTGCTGAATGAGGTTTAGTTTCAGTCTTTGGCTCTGTCTAGTAGTTTAGAAGATGTGTTTGACTGTTTAAGAACATTGCCTTCTGGAGGTTTATCAGGACTGTTTTATGCTGGTGGCTGGGACAGGCAGCATTCCTGAAAAAGAGGGGGTGTGTGTCAGAAATGGGAAGTGATTTCTTTTACCTAGAATTTTTTTTTTTTAATCTATTCCTGTAAATTTAATACATACAAGCAGTTTTTCATCCTTTTAATGGGGCCATGTTACAATCATGAGGGGTTAAGTTGTTAATGTACTATGAGTTGAGACAAAACTTACAATTGAACAAAATTAAACTTCCTATAAACTAGTGTCTTGTGTTACTATAAGCAGCAGACATGCAGAGTTTAGTGGACTAAAATATTTTCTTAACTGGCAGAATCAGAAGTTTTAATTAAGCATTATGTAGAGTGTGGTGTATTTTGTAACTAATAGACTTGTATATGACAAGCAAACTAATTGCTAAATCTGTGTTGTTTCTAAAAGGTTAATATATTTCAGATACTTTTTAGTGGGTTTCCTCATACCTCTGAAAGTTGAGTGCTAAAGGTTGATAGTTGTGCTGATTTGCTTTGACTCATGTTTACACCAGAGTGGTTATTCAATATCTCTCTTTAATACTTTACCATAAATTTCATCTGTCCTTCTCATAAACTGTAACTAGGCCTTTGGTGGCCCAATTAGTCTTGCTTAGTAATTAATTTTTGAATTATAAACACTTGTTTTAGAAAATTCTTGCTCACTTCTCACTTCTTTGCAAAGAATACAGTGTTCGATTATGCTGTTGCTCTGGAGCATAAAAAAGATACAGTAAATTCTATTTGTTTTTTGCAGAAACTTGTTACATTAGTACTTGTTTACTTTTAGGCATTCACCTTTGGCGTCCTGGCAAGATCAAATGCACAAATGTACACTGTCACGGACTTTGGCAGCAATTGGAAACAACTAAGTCTTGGAGGGAGATGGGTTGTGGAAGAAGACTGAATTTCTCATTCTTGCACATTGGCTCATAGCTTTTATGCCCAGAATGTGACACTCAGAAACAAGACAGATTTATAAACTCATAGCTTCTGAAGAATATGGTGTGAGGAAAAAGGGGAGCACTTCGCTCAAGCTTTTCCTGAAAACTGATGTTCAGCAGCATCAGTTACTGCTGATAACTGTACTAGCAGTTACTTACCATGTGCTGCAGTTTTAGTAGTAACAGAATTAGTTTCCAAATTATCACTGATGCCTTGGAATCAATTAGACTGGAATAGACCTCAGGGAGCATTGACTACAACCTCTGACTAAAGACCACCAGGTCTGCATGTCACTCAGTGCTGTGGCCAGTCTTTCCTTAAAGACCTCTAGGGATGGTGACTCCACCACCTGGCTCGACAGTCCATTCCAATGTCTAAGCACCCTTTCTGTGAAGAAATTCCTCCTCACTGTCAAGCCTAAACCTCCCCTGGTGGAGCTTAAGTTCATGTTATGCATCACAAGACATCTTGTGATACAAGAGGCATATCTTCTGAAAGATGCCCTAGGAAATTACTTCAAGAATCTTTGAAAGATTCTTGAAGACCCTTTTCTTTGCAGAGGGAGATACTCAAGAAGTTTAGGTTTCCATTTAGGCTGCATGTGTGTTCCTCTGCTCAATCTCGTGTTACTTCATTTCATTCTATGAGACCCTGACAGTCTGGCGTATTGAACACAGAAATAAGATTTCGTTAATGTGCATTAACTAAAAACTTATTCTGGGGCTTTTTTTTGCTTGTTTTGGATTTATGGTTTGGAGTGGTGGAACTTGATTTCTGCAAAGCTGTTACTATTTGGTGGAAGGATTTGGTATTTTTTGTTAAGATCCTAGGATAAGACTTCATTCTTATAAAGATACATCTATTGTGTATTAGGTATTTGGAGTTTCTTTTCAATCTGTTAAGCTGCATATTAATGCCATTTTCTGAGAAATGTAGGACATAGTATCCATTGTGCTTTGGGGAAATGAACTATTTTTTAGTGCTATTCCATTGTGTGTCTGTTATTTGGTTTGCATGTTGAAGTCTGGTCCAGTGAGCAATACAAGCCGTAAATATCCCTATACACACTAGTCTCACCTGAGGGACATTTAGTTTTCTCTGTTCCTTAATTTCCAGTCATTTCAGAAGAAATATTCCAACTTTTTATGTGGCTTGGAAGCAGTAGGGCTAGTTGGCTGGTAGCAGGTTAGTGTATTAGTTTTTAGGCTTTGTTTTAAATGTTGTTTTTGTTTTTAAATCAGGAGCCAATGAAGTCGAGAGCACCACAGCTACATTTGGAATACAGATTCTACAAGCAGCTAGGATCTGGAGGTAAAAAGCAGTGTAATGCATTTTACTGTGATGTAATCCAGGGTCAGTTTTTGGCTGAAATTTTCTGGTTTAGAGGTATAAATCTCTTTATTAAAGTGTTCCTAACTACCTAAAGCAGAAAAAAAGCCCCAGGAGTTAGTGGATTAATGTATAAATTCCATTTTTTTCCGCTCTGTAAAGTGTATCTATGAAGTCCTGACTGTTTAATAGATCCTAGCTATCACAGCATTTGTCTGCATACAGGTATACTTTAAGCTAAGTAATCTTAGACTATTCCCAGTACAACTCTTTGGAAAAATACTGTAGATCTCCAAACTGCTAATCTACTAATCGTGTATTTTGAACTAAAGTTAATGTGATAATGAAATAGCCTCAGATTCAGTTTTACTTTACTTCACTTTTATTGATACAGTGTATGTTGCTGCTTACTAGTTTTAAACCTCTTAAATACCTCTAGGAAAAGTTTAAATCCAGTTTAGTATTTGAATTTCTCGCTTCACTCCCCTTGGTGTTTTTATACTCAGAAGCACTCTTATGGTGGTTGCCTGAATGATCCAATTGTCACCTTTTGTTTTTATAGGTGAGCAATATCTAAAACTTCTCACATATTTTTTGTAACTTTCACAAAACTGCATATAATCAGTTAGGAAGATGTGAAGTTTCTTGCCCTAGTAAAATGAGTACAGATATTCTCTAAACCAGCTAGAACTTAGGAAAAAGAAATCTTTTGACATCTTTTTCTTGAAATTATTTCTGGAGTAGGTCATGTAATTAACTATTTTTCCCATTTTTTTACAAATGTAGAAATTTATTTTATGAGTGGACTAGTAACAGTGGTTTTCTACATGTGTGTTCAGGAGCTTTTCAGTAAAGGCAGCCTGGAATTTGTAACAGTGATTTTAGTTGTGCTTAAACTAGAATAAAATCCTACTTAGTATAAAAAGTTGTCTCTGAAAAGAAATACACAATGAACATGCCCATATGACCACTTTGATTTTGTTACCTTGAATGTATGTGTGTTATGATGAATTTTAATGCTTTTATACTGCTATTTTCGCCTTTTTTCTTAAAATTCAGGATCATGTGCTCATTGCTGCACTGACTGGATAGTGTTTCTCAGGTAGCTTTCAAAATTTCCTGCTGCTCTTTTAAAGACTACATCTGGTGAAACAAAGTTGCTAGTATGTTCAATTAATACAGACTTTTTTTGCTGCTGTAGTATGAATCGTTTCCAACCAGGAATTTTTAGAGGTTACTTTTGGCAAAACACAACATTGTCAAATTTCCTAGATGGAAAATAAGGTTGTAGATGAGTCTATATGCTTGCTGTTTGGAGAAAGTCATCAGAGTATGGTATATGGGTGTTTTCTTTTAAGTAGTTAAAGATTGTCAGCTTACCGTACTCTAGCATTGTGAAATAGCTGAGGAGTAGAAAGCTGAGATCTTAAGTGCTTAACTAATGGGGCATGGCAACCCACAAGTTAGGTACATTACCTGTCTGTGAATACAGAGGTGTAACTGTCTAAAATTGCAAAGGAGCTGTGGAGGTAAGAATACAGCTGTAATTTCTAGTTCAGACTGCAGAAATCAGGCGCAATGCTTCTCCGAGGTAGGAACCCTTACAGGGGTATTTCTTGGGAAAATGTCATAGTGAGTGTAAATATGTTTACCTTTTTATTTACTGGATAAGACTTGGGAACTGTGTTTCATGTAAGAACATAGTCGAGTTGAGGTTATTCTGCTTTGCTTCAAATATCACTCAGTCTTCTTAACCCTATTTGCTGATTGCAACAACTTTTATCTCTTTTTCTGATGCCTTGTTGAAGTACTGAAAGGGAGAGTCACCTCTCTGATTCTTTGTATGAAGATGAGGTGACCTTTAGGGTGAAAATGCGAACATAGAGCTAGTGACTTACTAAGCATCATCAATATTTATGAAGAACTTTGTTATAGACCTCCTTTGTTTTTGTAATAACCTGCTTTTATTCAAAAGTGAAAGCCTCTCCCCACACAGAACCTTGTAAGCTCCTTTGTGAGCCATTCTCAGGCGCTCCACTTGAGGCTTATTTTAATGGGTTTTGTGGCAAAGGCTCATTACGAAGAAAGTTATTTTCTTGCTCCTATCTACATAGAAGTTAAAAAAAGTTTGCTGATTCCTTATCTTCCGGCAGCAGTCTCTTTTCCTATATTTTTAGGAGTCCGACCCTCAAGCTGAGGCAGTTACCTGGTCTATGATTTTCAGAAAAAATGTTGCAATATTAAGTAGTTTCTGTTTTCATGTAATCTGTGACAATTGGTTTTAGTTAACTGATTTTTCCTGACATGCATGTTTACTGTCAGGGATAGATTTAAGTAACTTTATCTCATGAACAGTTGAAAACATAGTGTTGGAAAGTTGATCCACCAAGCGATAAATTCAGGAAGCAAGTATGTAAATCTTCCATGTAAACCAGAAGATAATAAAAAAAAAACTTATGCCAGGTGTATCCATATAGACAGTATTACATTATGGGCAATGGTTGTACTTTGATCAGAGAGAGAATAGATTGAAGGGAGTGATCTTCAGTATGCAGAAGAGTCTGTTGTAGGAGATATAAAAATAGCTGTCATTGTTAGAAGAAATCTGAAATATAGAAATTGTGGAGATAGAAAGTTTTTCTGATACCCAATTACACACCATACTAGGAGTTACAATTGTCTGAAGCTTTCCATCTTGTAAGCTTCTAGAAATCCATATTTGAAGACTTCCTTAAAATGAAGTAGTTTTTTCCTTTGCTGTTTTTGTTTACTTGCACAAGCTTGTAGTAATTTGGCTGATAGCTTTATAACTGTTTGGACTGTGTATTTTGCATCTAATTGTAGTAAATTGTGCTTCCCGTCATTCTCCTCACGTTTACATGTATACTTGTGTATTAATAGCTAGTGACTACTAAACTATGTTTTCAGAAGCAGTTGGTGAAAAGAGAGTTGTGCTCCCAGTACTCCTTCCCAGTCCTGTAAGCAGAGCCATTATTTTCTATAAAACCTGCATGATTTCACAAGTAAGAACTACAAAAATTCCACAGTTTATGGTTTAAATTGATTTATGATTAGTGTGAAATAACCTGAAGCTTAAGGGATAAGACTCCTGTAGGCTGTGTGAAAATCACTTCACTTGGAGGTGGCAGGAGAGGGAGGGAGAGGCATTAACATGTGAATGAATACTTCTAGAAGAAAAGTATGTTATTTTCTGGCAATATGGTCCTGAAAGCAAGTAAAGAAAATGTTATTGTGATTACAGATTATTTTACCTTTAAACCCTTTCTAAAAGAGCATCTTTGCACTTCCTCTGATCTTTTAAGCATCCTTGATGAAAGGAGTAGCATTTTGAAATGGTATGTTTTCTTGGTATTTCCTTATCTGCAGCCAGTATTTGTCTACTAAGTCTATTTATTTATTTTTATAATAACCCTTTTTCTTGCTTTTCTAATGACCTTGTAGCTTGGGTTTGGTTTTTTTAAATGCATATTTATATTATTAGTCTCTGTGCTAAGTCATGCTGTTTTGTGTCTTGAATGCCATGAAGATGGAAGAAATTCTTGACTGAAAAAAAGATCAGAGGGCTCTTTTATAGTTCTGCTTACTGAGAGAACAAGGAGAAAATAGGCATGAAAATATGATAGATGTGCAGTTTTTGTACACAGGACTTTGGGACTGAGAGTATTAATTCTTTATATTTCATAAAAAGTAGTTTTGTCTTGAATAAGAATTAGCATTTCAAAACTGTATTCCTTTGGAGAGAAATTGCTCGTAAAGAAGGCCTAACTGTAACTTTACTCTTAAATATGCTCTTTGAAATGCCTATGAATGTGCAGTAACATGTAGGTGTTTGTCAGGAAAAAAATATGAAGAATCTTTCTTAAAGAGGAAATACTTTCAGTGCTTTTGGTTTTTTGGAATGTTTTTAGTTTTTTAGGGAAATGGACCTCAAATTTATTAAAAACAACTTCTAAAATTAGTTTCAAGATGTGGCTTATTTTAGTCNTCATATACATGAATATATATGAAGAGAGTTTTATGAAAATTGCTTTCTCTTTTCTTTGATAATTTTGTCATTCAGTAGCTACAAGGGTGTTTTCCTCAGGAAGTTTGAGATCATTAGTCAGTGTGCAGAAGTTTCTAGTCAGTTGAATGAGGAACATATGGATGAAATTAATACCTTTGCTTCTAATAAATTTTGTTTAATATTTATTTTCTTAATATGCAAATAGGAGTTACAAGAAAAACTGTTATGCTGTCATAAGTGCAGTACTTGAAATGAAATGATTGCTGAATTCTTAACCTGAAATTGCACTAAGGCTTTTGGAATTAATTGAAAGCACTTTTGTATTTTTTACTTATTTTTGAATTCATCTGTTATGCTATCAGCCTTTCTTTGCATGAATGAAAGATAAGGTGTAGGTGTATTTCACGCACTTTGCTGTAATTTAACTGACAGGTATTTACAGTATGGTTCCTTTTGCAGAAAGGAATCTGTAAATGATAGAAGTTATATATTGTTACATGTTGAAGAGTGTAAAAACTATTCAGCTTTCATTGTCTGATTTTTCTAACCTCTCTTAATAAATGATTCATTGTCATAATTGACTGGGAGCCTTTGCAAGTGAATGAGAACTCTTTTGTACTTACTTACATGACAAGTGGAGCAAAAGAATGGCAAGCAACTTCTGCTGTTTTAAGTGACTTAATAGAACTCCTGTTTGTAATGCTGCTGTTAGAATAGACTTACTACAGTTCTTGTATATAGCAGCTAGGGGTGTCTGTTATTAGATTTTATTTTTTTCATTTGAGATCATTTTTGAGGTCACAGATCTCAAAACAGGTCACAGATCTGTTCAGCGGTGGATTATCACTGGTGAAACTGCTGTATTAATATTTCAGATGAGGCAGATGCGCTCAGTATTGTAGATCAAGTTTTATTTTTCTTAACTTTTGTACCTCTGCTCTTTTAGCTGAAATCTAGTTAACACTTGCACTTGAAAAACTGGAAACCACACACTTTTCTTACAGTGTGACTACCACTGACCACTCAATGTAGAGGGTGTATTTGTCTACAGTGGAAAAAGGGGTTGTATTTAAGGTCATGGCCATTGTGGAGTGCTAAGTATTGCATGCTGTACCTGAATCGTTGTGATTTGGCACCACTATTCATGTGATGTGCTCTGTATTGCTATCCAAAAATACAGTTTTCAGTTTTGAGACCGCAGGAACCTGCCTTTGACACAGCGGAATCATGGTACTTGGACACCTGTAACGACACAGTTACTGTTGGATTAGTGATTCAGGAAGATTTCACAGTGGGCATAATGTGGTTTTGGAAGATACAGAAATATTATCAGTAAGTGGAGTCTGCTCACTGTTTTCTAGTCAAGCTTTGCTAGAGTATTTGTTTTAGCATTTAGAGCATGTCAGGATTTGCCAGATTGATAATTACATTTTGGTTTGGGAGTGTAGCAAAGTGAGTTTGAAATACTTTGAATTTCTGATTTTGAGGGGGGCAGAGTACCTTAAGGCGAGAATGCTTCTTTGCTATGAGGTACCTTTTACACAGTTTAATGTGGGCTGGGAGGTTAGACATTGCTGTTTAAAGTTTTCTTTTTTGTGTTGGAAATGTTTGATGGGCTGAAGGCCAAGAATGAGGTTCAGTACTTCAGTGTTTAGTGTTTTTTCCTCTAGGAAAGACAAAAATATTTAAGGTGAAAAAATATATTTCTTTGTTTAATTTCAGTTCAGGCCAGCTTTAGCTGGTGTATGTGAGATCTGAGTGTTCAGCTATTAATTTTTTTTGTACAACTCTATTCAGAGTTGTATGGAATCCATGAAGAAGATTTTTCCAGTGAAAGACAAGCGATCTTTTATATTTAAGATAATTACAGCTGACATTCATTGTCACTGTGAACCACTGAGAGACAGCAGTGGGATCTTGGATTGCTAGTGATACCATCTAGCAATCCCTGGGCCACCATGCCTTCCGCTTTAGCCTCTGGAGGAAAAGGCAGCCCAGCATGATTTGATCGTGGTGGATCAACATCTGTGCTCTGCTATAATTCTTCCGCAGACAAAAGTTTCAGTATAATACTTTATTAAATTTTTTCGCAGTGGTAGACTGTAACGTACTTTACTAGATTGATGTTCTATCATACCATGAGGAGGTGTCTCAATAGCAAGTCTCCTTGAGTGTAGTGCTAGAAACAAAGCACTACAGCTAGATTATTGTGTCAGGTCATTATTTTTGTTCATGGATCTTCTAGAAACAATTTAAAATAACTTATTCTGTATTTTTAAAAATATTTTGGGATTGGCATCTTGCTGCTGTTATAGGATAAACATTATGAAAGTTTTGGAGGTTTGAAGTGGGTTTGAAAAGGTATTACGAGAACACTCAAATGTGGTGTGCTGTTATATTAATTTAATGTTCCCACTACTTAGTTAGAGCAGCAATAACTTACTGGAGCTTCAGATTTTAGAGTATTATTGAATTTCTAAAGCAGTGTTAAAAGGTGTTATGTTTCTAATGATCAAGGACAATGAATATTGAAGACAAAATGTCTAGCTGTAAACTACATAGTTAACAAAGTAAGTTCAGGGTAGTTATAGTTTACATATCTAAATACCGTTTTATCAGTTCTTCCAGATATGTCTGAGTTGTCTCACTTCATATCCTTTCTAAACATCTTGCTTGCCATCATTCAGTATAAATGCAAAGTGAGTTTTATTAGTAACTTCATGTAAATACTTCAATTTTTTTTTTAGTCATGCTGTCCTGTTTTATGACTTCCAATTTTGACTGGCATTATTATGCTGGGGAATAAACAATAAGCAGTTAGTTAAGTGGTTGGTAATCACTATTAAGTAAAAAAAATAAGCATGCAGGCGGCCTTAGAAAACAAAGCTGTAAGCTTAATTTAAGAATGTAGTATTAGGGCACTTAAACTGAACCAAATACCGATTCTCTTGACTGAAGAGGAATCTGTTCATAGGCAATCAGTTCATACGAAACAGTTCATAGGCACTGTTAATCTGTGTACTGATGACAGCTGCAATTGTATTGTGAGTGGTTTAGGGAAAACTCTGACTCAGTTTTGAGGTTTTGCTGCTGATGTACTTCCTTTGATGGGAAGGTTGAGCTGCTCAGTTATTAATGTCAATATGCTAATATTTATGTTTATGTGAATAAACAGTGGTGATAATACATAATTATTTTTTAAGTGTAGTCCAAAAAAATTATAAATGTATTGCTGGCATTTTTTCTTGTTTTATGCCAGTCCTTTTCTAGCATTTAGCTTAAGGACACGTACGGGACTTTCTGAATTTAAAGTAATTTTTTTCACCTAGAATAAGTGCAAGAGATCTGGTAAGAATGGCAGCTGCATAATAGAGTTACATGATCGTGTTTCTGAGAAACAATAGTTACTGGCCATAAGAAGCGTGGTTGTATGCAAAAATGTATATTGGTTTCGTATTGTGACATCAGATTCTAGAGATTCTGGGTGTTGTGAGGCATACAATAGACATCTGTAATTGTGAAAGGAAGCTTGATAATACAGTTCACTGAACAAAGAATATTAGACACATGGATATTTATTATTGTTATATGTATTTCTAATTCTGTTTTATTAATGTAAATAACGAAAGAAGATTTTTCCTTTGAAATAGGTCTGATTATTTTATTACTCTTTCTTCTTTTTGCAAACATAATGTTATATTTGTAAGTAACAGATGTAGTCTAAGTGTTGTGGTGATACAATGCCTCATTCTACATTTAGGGTTTTATAGTTTGTGGCTGGTCATGATTTCAGTAGCATTAAGATGCTATGCTTCCAGAGGCTGTGTGACCTTCTGTGTATGCTGCTTTGGCTCAATTAAGAACACACTACCCTGAGTTTTATAATCGCTTCCTTTGAGAGGATTCTAAAAAGATTCCATAAACTAACTAGGGAATACTCTTGTTTGTGGCAGTTTGTTGATTTATATCCTTGGCAAGAGTGCAGGTATGAATGTGCCATGAATGACAACTGTTACTGCAAATCTTCCAACTAGTTTAAAGTATTTGACTTGTGTTCAATGAATTACCACATAGGAAAATTTACCCTGCAGATAAAAGGCAGTAGGAATCTGAATACACAACACCATGATCTGCAAGAGCAGTCTTGTGTATTTTACTGGCATTTATGTGTCTGATTTAACAGACTGAGCAATAGGGTATAATGCAGTTACCATCAGTCTGTTTCTTGACTGGTTTAGAGAAAGCTCTAAAAGGAAATTGATATTACAAGGAACTGAAAAAGCACTGGAAAGCTACTTACTAGTTAAATAGCTTTACAAATTCAGATTGTATTTTACAGAGATGTTTTGCCAAGATACAGCTCAAAATTAAGTCAGTGTTAGATGAGGTTAAGTGCAAGTGATATTGCCGTTGACTTGTGGGTTACATATTCCTTTGGCTGTCTCTGCTGCTGGTTTATCAAGTTAATTTTTTTTCCTGAATGAGAATACACACATACAATAATTGAAGCTATGACATAATATCTGTGTCAAAGCAAATAGATGGAATGTTTTCCCTAAGGTGCACATATGTCTTTGTGCTAGTCATGTATATGGCTCTAGATAACTGGCGTGAACCACATGCAGTCTCAGGCTTAAATCAGGTTTAGTGATGAAGTTCTTGAAAAAGACAATCACCAAGATGGATAATGGTCCCAAAGCAGAAGTAACTTAATATTTTTTTTTTTATTTTAAAGAGGTCTGGCAGATACAGTTTAATCTACTAGTCATGTTTTCTTTTTTCTAATATTTTTATCCTTTAGTCATTGCAGAGGAAGTCAGATCTCTCAGCTTTAAAAACTTTCTGGACATCATGTACATAAACATGGTAGACTAAGGTTTTGAGTGAAAATTAAACAATATAATCCTTAAATCCACATAACTAGTTCAAGGGGCTCCCCTTGCCCCCTCCCCCCCAC
>VXBQ01009173.1:53465-89361 GCA_013400175.1 Phainopepla nitens | reverse complement strand
CGCCCCTCACAGGGGTCATGTCGCCCCTCACAGGGGTCATGTCGCCCCTCAGCGTGGGATCGCCCTGGAGCGGCTCCCCCACAGGCGCAGCCCGGCGCTGCCTCCTGCGTTGTACAGCGCGGGCAGCGGAGCTGCTGGTCCCGTGCTGGGGGAGCACTGAGGGGCTGCCCCTGGGGAGGGAGACGATCGCAGAATCTCCTGGGCTGGGAGGGCCCCTCAGGATCACCCAGCCCAGCTCCTGGCCCTGCACAGACCCAACAATCCCACCCTGTCCATCCCTGGGGCTCTGTCCAAGCTCTCCTGGAGCTCTGGCAGCCTCGGGGCCATTCCCCGGGGAGCCTGGGCAGTGCCAGCACCCTCTGGGGGAAGAACCTTCCCCAAAATCCATCCTGACCCTCCCTGGCCCAGCCCCAGCCCTTCCCTGGGCGCTGTCCGCGGTCACCGCAGGTCAGTGCCCGACCCTCCTCTTGCTGCTCTCACCTGATGCGGGGAGGACAGAGGGACTGCTGCCTTTTGTGAGGTAAATCGGCATTTTAACGTATTAAGCACCATGAGCTGGGCACATCAGGTGAAGGTGGAGAACGTCGAAAGGGGAGAAAAGGAGTTAATAATTTCCTTTTGCTACAGCGCGTTCCTGCAAACCCCGTCCAGCCCGGCCTGGGACAGCTGCTCTGTGATGCTGCATCTCGAAAAATTCACTCAGATTGAGTGAATCGCACTGAGGTTGCACTGAGATTTGCACTGAGGAGTTGACAAAAGCCGAGTTCCAGCCACCTTTCAGCCAGGGAGGCCAGAAGGGTCGCGTAGCTCTCGGCTACAAAGCAGCGAGGTTTTCCCTTGTGGGGATGTTTCTGTGTGCTCAGGACACTCAGCCCCTGCTCCTTTCCTTTCCTTCCCTTTCCCCTTCCCCTTTCCCCCTTTCCCCTTTCCCCTTCCCCTTTCCCCTTCCCTGTGGCTTCTGGGCAGAGAACGGGGCCGTCAATCCTGAGCCTACAAGAAATTCCCGGCTACCACAGAAAGAAACTAAAACTACCGAGCCCTGGAGCTGACGGGATGCTCAGATGCAGCAGCTCAGCCCAGCAGGCTCTTTGTTATGTTAAGGTGGGATTTATGTACAGGATGGGCAGAAAACGGGAGATTTCCTCTCTCGGGTCTCCTGCTGGAAGGCACCTTTTCTGCAGGTGTTGCTTGTGGAAGGCATTCAAATGCAAATTTGTTGTTGTTTCCATCCCCCGGAGTCCCCAGCAGTTCCTGGGCTCCACGGGGAGCAGAGTGGCTGTACGGCTTGTTCTCTGCTTCACTGCAGGAACAGCAGATTATGTGCTTGACCCTACCGAGGGATCAAAATAAAACATAAACGGCTCCTTTCGATGTAGAAAAGTGCTGTGTGCGCTTTTAAAAAGAGGTAAATAAGGACATTTATATCCCAGAACAATGCCCCACAGAAATACCTCACCATAGGTAACTTACATTCAACCTCACCAACATAGGCATGTGGATGCAGGATAGAATTCGTAGATTTAACAATAAAGCACTCACTATATAGGAGTTTTTTCCCATCCCAAATACATTTGATCACCATTTAATTTCTATTTATTTCAAATCTAACCTGTAATCTCCTTAAGACAGGATTTGCCTTACAGTGGCTGGTCTGCAGAGTGGTTGCATAGTTGGAGCCTTTTTTCCTATCCTGGAACCTTTAGAAACTGCCAAAATAAAACTAATTAAGTTAATGAAACAGATTGCACTACCACACTCTGTAAATTAAAACAAGTCTCTGTGTGTTCAGCAAGTGGCAGGAAGGACAGAAGTGGAGAGAAGAAACTATAAATTACAGAGAGGAACGGGGACAGTCGCAGGGAATAAAACAGTTAAAATGAAGGCAGGAAAAAAGCCAAGCTCCATGAAGATGTGCTGCAGTAAATTGTCAGGATGGGTGGCTGAGGGAGCTGTGAGTTTGGGTGGAGAGAGGGAGGGGGTGTGGGGAAGCAGCAGATCCAACTGGCACCCACGGGGAAGGAATTGTTTGTGTGGGCGAGCTGGGACCTCAGAGGGACCTGGGCAGAGGAGCCTTTAAACTCAGTGATATTGATCTGTTCTGCCCTGAAACTCCACTCTGGAAGTGTGAACGGTCCCAGCAGGTCTGAGTGCTTCAGGTGACAACCAAGGGGCTGTGGGTGTGCAGTTTTGAGGTGCTGGACAGGGAGAACATCACTCTCTGGCCATCAAGGCTCCTGGAAATGCAGTGCCAGGAGAGAGCCACCAGCTGTTTGAGGAGCAGTATTCACAGATGGACAGTAACCAGGGTTCCAGTGAAGCCAAATCTGTGCCATGCAGTGCCAGGAGAGAGCCACCAGCTGTTTGAGGAGCAGTATTCACAGATGGACAGTAACCAGGGTTCCAGTGAAGCCAAATCTGTGCCATGCAGTGCCAGGAGAGAGCCACCAGCTGTTTGAGGAGCAGTATTCACAGATGGACAGTAACCAGGGTTCCAGTGAAGCCAAATCTGTGCCATGCAGTGCCAGGAGAGAGCCACCAGCTGTTTGAGGAGCAGTATTCACAGATGGACAGTAACCAGGGTTCCAGTGAAGCCAAATCTGTGATTGCAGCTTCCCTCAGCTTCCCTGGAGCGAGGCTGTGCTAGCAGGCCCCACAGGGAGCTGCCCCTGGGCATTGCCCAGGGAATTCCTGGTGCTGCTGGCACCCGAGGAGCTGCAGAGCTCCCTGTGCTGTCCTTGCTGCAGCTGCTCTGTGCCAGTGTGGGCACGCAGGGCTCTGGAGGAGGCTGTGGATTCATTCACAGGGAGCTTTGTCTCGGTGGGACAGCAGATCCCTGCGATACCTGCACTGGGGTGGAGGCAGTTCAGAGAGGATGTGCTCAGCGTGGAGTTCCAACAGCCCCACGGAGGCTCTGGGACTGCCACACTCCCAGATGGGGTTTGTATCCTCACTGCAGCCTTTGCAGGCTCTGCTGCAGGAGCACGGAGCTCTGCTGCCCTGCTCACTGCCAGCTGCAGTGACAGTGGCTTCCTGTGCCTGCCACGGTGCCAGCAGCTTCCTGTGACCCTGGCAGGGCCACCAAACCCTCCCGAGCCAGGTTCAGTGTTCACAGCTTTCCACAGTGCTAAGGAATCCACCAGTCAGCGTTTTCAAGGCATGATGTGCTGCTGGGGAATGTTCAAGGCTTTGGAAGTTAAAAAGAAGAAGTGTAGGCAGTGAAAACCACTGCAGAGGGATCCAGGCAAAGAAACTGAACTAAATCTGGGTCTTGGTTGTGTGCTGCAAGCTCTGCTCCTCTAACAGATTAGGAAAGTAATGCTCTTACAATAGTTGTTAATTATATTTAAGGTGGATTGAAATTTGTTAGTGAATTATTACAGAAATTTAGTTTGGGGTGAGAAAATCATCAATGCTTCCTGTGATGTTGGTAAGTGATTTCTGTGGCCCTGTGGACACAGAGCTCATTTTGTTGGGTTTAGGAATGAGCATTAAAGGATTTGGGAAACCTCACTGCAGGCACACGTGCCCCTGAATTCTGCCCTGCAATCTGAAAAGTCAATTATGTGCTGCATTTCTTGTGAACCAGAGATGAAATCAATAATGGCTTTATCTAATGTCCATATGGAGAATTGATTGAAATGGATTTCCACAGTTGGGGTTGCTCTAAACAAACAGTAACTGTGAGCAGTTGGGGTGAAGGACTGGCACTGCCCCACTGCTGCCATCTCACTTAGTGGCTGTAAGGAAATGGAGTCTGAAGGTTCTTCCTGTCTCATCTCTGATCTGGCTGGTTCCTGCCTCCTTCTGAACCTGTGCAGGTGCAGGTGGCACCCACGCTGTGTCTCCGTGGATTTCTCCATGCAGAGAACATGGGCATCACCACTGGAGCCAGGACAGACTGGGAGGCCAACTGTAGGTAAGGCAGCTTGGTAATTAATGGAGAACTTATCATTAAAGTCTTCTGAGAAATTACAGAAGCCTCTTCAGCCATAAATATGTCAGAGCAACTTTTTTGTTGCTTGTGGTGTTTCTGAGGTTATTGTAGGTCTGCAGCCAAGCTCTGTCCACATCAAGAGTGTCCAGCTGGTGAGCTGTGGCCTGTCCCCACCTGTGCTCCCTGGAGATGAACCCTGTTTCACACAGCAATAACAGCACGGGTAAAACACCTTGATCAGAGGAGTGGCAATGCTACACAGTCTGTTCTCCTCGAGGTTTGCTGCTGACAGAGCTCAAGGAGACAGGACAATAGAGGAAATGGAATTGACTGGTAATCGTTTGGATCCTTTGTGCTTCCCCGAGCTGAAGGAGCAGCTGCCAACTGCCCGTGACACTGTGTCCTTCTCCTTGGCACTTACGTGGAGCCTCAGCTCTGCTGGCTGTGAAAAATGGACAATAACATTTCATTCACACAAGAGTGATGTGGTTTAATTATAGTGAAGGTTTAAAAACAGCTTGAGGATGAAGTGTTGTGCAAGTGCTAAATGTTATCCTTGACAATGACACAGGGACCAGAAAATTGGTCTTTCAGATGCATCAAGTTATTCCATAAATTACAAACTAATTTCTCTCCTTAAATGAAGAGTTACTGAGACATTGAGCTTTTTTGCTAATTGTTTGACTTTAACAATTGGATGGATTTCAGTAAATTGACTGGTGGAGACAAATGTGTTTTCCAGCTGGACATTGTCTGACATAGAACAATTAGAAATGGACTGGCTGCAGATCAGAGCCAAGCACTGCAGGTGGGCCCCAAAAGAGAAGAGATTTGTAGTGGGATTTTCTGGGGAGATTTCAGCAGGCCCTGTAACAGGCTGTCCCTCCCAAAGCCAGCTTGCCTTGGTGGTTTACCTGAGTAAAACCAAGCCACCCTTGTCTCATGTCCTTCTCTGCTTTTCCACGTCCCTCAGAACTTTGTACCTGCATCTTCCTGGGAGCTCGCAGTCTGTGATGAGACACTGCAGAGCCGGAGCTTCCACACTCCCCTGCTCCCTCTGCCTCTCTGGTGGTGCTTTTGGAGCTTTCCAAAGGCAGGGGCGGGGCATGAATGACAATGCAGTCAAGTTTTTTAAGTCGCGCTTAAAAAGCAGAAGTAATGAAAGCTCAGCTTTGCCATGCCGTTTGTCTTTCAGTCAAAACCCAAACAAACCAACCCAAAAAATAAGTCCCAGCTCTTGCTGAGGTCTGCAGCTCTCCTGGGAGGGGTGGGAGCAAAGAAGTGCTGCCATCACTTTCTGATTTTAAAAGTAGACCTTGGACTGTGTGTCCCTGTCTGCTTTGTGTATTTTTTGCATTTTGGATAAAAATAATGAGGGGACCCTGGTGCTGAATAAAAATGACAAGTTTGTTATTACTTTAAAATATGTCAGGGGTTGAGGGGGATATGGAAGGAAATGATCTCCCAGGCTGCTCTCAGTCACTGTTTTACCTTGTGCTCTCTTACAGACCTCTGTTCTTGTCGTTGTCTCCTGTTCTGGTTTCCTGTGGACTTTCAGTTGTGGAACCTCTTGTGCCAAGTGTGTTTCAAGCACCAGATGTATCCCTGTATTTTATAGATATCTGGTAGGCACCTTCTCCTACCCTCTCCTCATCTAATTCCAAGCAGGAACAATTTATGGAGTGCTCAGCCTGAATTCCTGTCAGAGCTCACCTGCAAATCCCAGCATGGTCCTTTGCAAGTCACTTCCTCTGCTAAAGTCAGGTCAGTTTTTAATTTCTCTTCCCAGGTAATCTTGTAAGTTCTGACTCTGAGCAACACCATTTGCAAGGGGCTTGCACATAAAGAGGAAGAATTCTTCACACCAGGAGCTTGCTCTGTTACCTTTCAGGGATTGTCAATGGCTGGGAAATTGTGTTGCCCTCATTCAGAGACTCTCTTTAACTCAGGCCAGGGAAAAAAACATCCCATCACCTCCAGAACAAAACAGGCTGTGGCTCTGATCCTGCAATCAATAAAGCACTGGGATTTGTGATGGCAGGCTGAGTGATTGGCAGCTGCTCCACAAACCCAGGGCAGAGATGATTGACGTGAGAGATTTGATAAGGACACGTGGTGATCTGTGCAAAAGAATTGTAAATGTTCCTTGTCCAAGAGTTTTGGGGAGCGTAGAGCTGGAGTGATGCAATCAGAATGGGACCTCTGAAAAATCCTTTTCCTTGGTGCTGTCACAGACAAGTCCATGAAGTGACAAAGGCCAGGAATGAGAACATCTCTGCCAGGGCTCATCCAGCTGTGACTCTTGCACCTCTGTCTGTCAGCAGCTCCAAAGGCAGAAGACAAACGCCATAAGAACCAGTCTTGATGATTTGCAAAGCATTGTTTGTGCTTTTAACTGCATTCCCTGGGATCAGGGGCTGCATCTTGCCTTTGACTCTCTTTCTAGAGCTGCCCAGTGAAACTCTCCCCACTCACCCTTCAGCAAACAATAAAAAGAAAAATGCAACTTCAACGACTGTGTCCCCACCCTGGTGAGGAAATGTGCTTTTCTCTATATTGCCCTATCTAATCCCCCACGTGGGGCTTATCACAGAGCAGGGCCCAAGCTGCAGTGCCCAGGAGGTGCTGTGGAGCTGGATAATCTTTCATTTCTAACAGTTCTTTCCCCACTGTGCTGAGCAGCACAAACTCTGCTGGGAAAAGAAACCTTCACCAGCTTAAATTTATTTATGTCCACTGCAACAACTACTTGGAAGTGTGTGGTTGTTTCTCTTGGTAGTAGGCAAGGTTAGGCTTCCAAAACACTGAGAAATGCTCTAAAAAAATGCATTTTCCAGGCGCAGTTTAGAAAATACAGAAATGAAACCACAACAGAGGTACTTGATGCTGAACAGGAAGCAGCCAGTAATGACTGCTCTGCTGCAAGATTGTAGGCTTCTTCTATTTAGGCTCAGCCTAACTTCTGGAATAAAAAGGGCTGGAACAGAGGAAGGGAATCAAATGAACTGTACCATTTCATTGTACTTGATCTGAGGAAAAGATTGAGAATTATAGCTGCTGTTTTCAGGCAATCTGCCCTTCACCCAGGGCTCAGCCCTTGTTTTGAGATCTGCACTCTGGATGATTCATATCAGAGCCCCCTGGCACGTGGCATTGCTTTGCTGGCACTTGGGTGTTTACTGAGTGTTTCTTCTCCATCTCTTCAGCCTGGGACATATCTGGGGTGCTCTGTTTGTCCTGCTTTGGCATCCCTCAGAATGACAGAAGTGTTCTGAAATCTGGGATTCCAGGCTGCAGCTGTCAAGGGACACATTTCTGCAGGAAATTCACTTGGTGGATCACACAATGCAGGTGAGGGACTGAGCCCCAAAAGAATTACCAGGATTGAATCAAGATATCCCTTAATGGGAATGGAGAAATCTCCCTCAGGATTCTGCATAAAAGCAGCCAAACACCTCCCCAGGGCAGGAAGGAATAGGGGAGGAAGGAGAAAACCTCATGTCCTCTGTGAGATGAAGAATGAAAGATGTAAAAATCAGTGCTGTTTAAGATAATCAGTCCTCACAAAGCATCCTCTGTACTCATCAGTGCTTGCAGCACAGAACAGACTTGGCAACTGTCTCCTGCATGAAATGGAAAGGTTTAAAAGCTTGTGTAAGCTCTTCAAACAAAATAGCTCTTTGCAGTTAAAGCACTGTTCCCCAGGACAGGGTACCTGGGAAATGTGACACTGTTTCTCTGGTGTTCACCAGGGGTTCACAGCCACGTGTGAGTGGGGTTTGGAACCTTTATCTCTGTGGTACAGGGAATTTTTTGTCATTGCAAAGGGTTTTCCTCTAGGGGATAAATTTAATATAAAAGGGATTCCTGATACTTTTCCTCTCAGAATCAAATGAAATTGGCTGGTGGATGCAGGCTTGGAGCAGTGACAGACCAGATAAATCCCCTCCTGCCTGCTGACTGGAGACAGGAATACTTTGTCACAGCAGTCGTTACAATTTGACTTTAGTTTTGCTTTTTCTCCACCAATCTCCATTTGATTCGAATTTCTGAAGTCACGCAGGGTGAGTCAGATGTGGTCAGGCCAAAGGAAGTTCTTGAATCGTTCCCAAAGGAGGGAGAACATGAGTCAGTTCCGAGGGGTGAGCACATGGAGGCACAAAGCACCACAGCTCCTTCCACCTCAGCGGCAGAGCAGCAGCCCAGGCTGGGGTGTGGGACTGCAGGGCTCTGCAGGGCTGGGCTGTGTTTTCCACAGGGAGGACACAATCCTGGCATTCCTGCTGCAGCTGGATCAGCCTGGGAGCACAGACTGCAGTTAATGCCAGTGCTTTCCCCAGAGCCCTGGGCAAATCTGTGCTCCTGGCAGGGCCCACAGGGAGCAGTCACTGCTCAGCCCCCAGGGAAAAGCTCTCCTGCAGGGAGCCAGGGAACAGCAGACTCCATCCAGCACAGTGACACAGCAAAAGCCCCGTGTAAATGTGCTCTGGGTTTGGATGCTGGTGCTCCCTGTCCATCAGCACAGGAAAAACGTTGCTGAGTCAAGAGGAGCTGCTACAGTGCAGAGCAGGCTCTGAGAGTGGGGCTACAAAATCAGCTGAAAGTTCCTCTGAGAGAGGCAGGACCTCAGTGATAATTTTAATTTACAGTCAGGGATGTGCCAAGGCAAGCCCTTTTTTTGGAGCTCCTTTCTCCTGACTCGTAGCCCATTGCTGCTGCCTCATTACCCCCCTGGCCTCTGGTGGGGCAGTAAATCTGGAGGCCTAATGGTGCCCAGGGCCCTCAGAGGACAGCCCTGCCTTTTCAAATATTCATTTCTATGCGGATCAGGGATGTCCCAGTCTGGCTGTAATCAGGGGAAGAGAGAAGGAGACAAATAATCACTGAACATGACTGCTTGGGGAGCAATTCCTGTCAAAAAAACCAATCAGCAGCAGAGGTGGATGCGAGCTGGCCTTGCAGCCCCAAGCACAAGGATGATGTGGGTTTGTTTGGTCCCCATAAACTCTGATTTGCTTCTTCCTCTGCCCCCAGGCAGCTGCTTCCCTGGGCTGGGCTGAAATGCCAGTTGTTGTGTGGGAGCAGGGAAAGGTGCCAGGCTGGGGGAGCTGCCCTGCTTTGTGCAGACCCTGCTGCAGGACAGGCCCCGGGCACAGCACCCTGCAGAGCACTCACTTCCTGGGCCTTTTCTTGTTTCTCCAGGTGGTGCCAGCTGAGACAGGGATTGCAGGGCCTGGAGCAGCAGCACAGCTCTCCTCCAGCTCAGAGCTGGGCTTATTCCAGGTGGAACAGACCTTTGGGCTATGGAATCAGTTTGCAGAGAGTTTGCAGCCCTGGGAGCTGAGCTGATCCCAGACTGATCTCACCCAGCTTAATGAGCAGTCAGCAGGAGTCAGGTCCCACTAATCCTGATTTAAATGTGAGTTACAGCAGGGCTTGGATTCCACATCTCCAGAGGAATTCCTTGTGCCATCCAGACCTCATCAAAGTGTCCTGGGGAAAATGCTTTTAACCCAGCTGTGTGCTGTGTGCTGGCACAGGAACCTGGGGCTCAGGGTAACAGAGGTGTCACTCCCAGAGCATCACCCTCTGCTCAGTCCTGGGTTTTGTTCACAGGCACAGCCCCAGGCTGGGCTTTTCTTTATATGATCAGGATAACAGCTCTAGCAAGGGTGTGTCCATCCCTTCACCCTCTGTGGGTAAACTACATTTTTCCTTGAAGAGGGATATTTAAACATTCTTATGATGATGAAGAAAAGAACCCAATCATACAAAATTTATATAAACTCGTATCTAGCCCTGTGTGAAAAAACAATCCAGAGGCCACAGAACTGCAGGGCTGCCTCAGCCAGGCAGTGTCACAGAGAGCTCTTTCTCTTTAATTTTTTATTTGGATCCTCTCTGTATGTAGGTCACAATGACTTAAAAGAGCAGGCACTGACCAGACAGAACCAAACCTCTCAGAACAAAGCCATTGTTGCAGCAGGAGGATTTTTTTTTTCTCAGACAGGACCCTAAATTAGCACTGAGGGATTGCAGCGTGTCTCACTCTGCTGGGATTCCCATTCCCAGAGGGGCAGAGCTGCTTCCTGAGCCTGGGGGCTGTGCTGGGATCCACCCAGGCTGTGTCCCCTTCCTCAGGAGCAGAGGAGGGATGGGAATGGGAGCCTCTCCTGCAGCTCCCATCCCTGCGTGCTCCTGCTTTTTCCCAGTTTAACCAAGGGCTGGACAAACCCCTCCTGCTGCTGCCACCCCCTGAGCATCCTTCCATGGCCAGCAGCCCCTGCAGGGCTTCATTCCCTGCTTCCCTAGGGAATTCCTGCTGCAGGCAGGGACACACAGCCCAGACATTCCCTGAGGGAATTCCTGCTGCAGGCAGGGACACACAGCCCAAACATTCCCTGAGGGAATTCCTGCTCCAGGCAGAGACACACAGCCCAGACATTCCCTTCCCTGAGGGAATTCCTGCTCCAGGCAGGGACACACAGCCCAGACATTCCCTTCCCTGAGGGAATTCCTGCTCCAGGCAGGGACACACAGCCCAGACATTCCCTTCCCTGAGGGAATTCCTGCTCCAGGCAGGGACACACAGCCCAGACATTCCCTTCCCTGAGCTGCTTTCCAGCTTTGGAAGGGGAGGGAGAACAGATCCTGGGCTTGGCCCTGGCTCAGCCACTGACCACTGCAGTTTGATGTCTCAATCTGATCAGCCCCATTTTGATGACCCTGTCACACATACCAATAACCTGCATGTTTTTATTTTGGGACAGGAAGGGGAGGCAGCCAAAGGCTGGGGGCTCAGGAGGTTCAGATGCTCTGGCCAAAGAGTCTTAGTGATCCTTGGCTTGCAAACAATGCTGGGTGGCAACAGTGCAGATAAAAATCCCCCAAAACACAGGGTATAAACAGGCCATGAGTACAGATCACAGAAAAAGCTCTGTAGAAATGCAGATTGAAACCCAACAGATTCCCCTTCAGCTTCAAAATCCATATTGTGCCTCAAATTTTGCATCAGGGGGTTGGAAATGGAGGATCTTCAGGGTCCTCCCAACCCAAGTCAGCCTGTGATGCTGTGATCCTGGATTCTGTAAATGTGACAAAAACCCCGGTTCTGCTGCAGGGAGAGCTGAGGGGTTTTGGTTCCCTTCCTCTCCTGCCTTTAGGCCACGAGCTGCAGCTTTGCCCCTGGAGATCCCAGGGCAGGGCTCAGCAGCACGGAGCTGGCACTGGATGGAGCTGTGGGCCAGCACAGGTGAGCTCACCTGGCTGCCAGACAACTCCTGCTGCTCCTGGAGCCACCAGGGCAGCCACAGGCACAGCCGGGCTCCTGCATTGCTCCTGGATGCACATTCTTCTCAAAAGCTGATTTTGCAAGGGCATTTTGTGCCCAAGGAAGGAGAATTTTGGGAAGCTGGCTCCTCCCCAGTCACTGAGCTTTTAAGCACCCTGAGAGTGACCTGTGCCTGGTACCAGTCGGAGCCACTGGAAGAGGCAAGTTTAGGCTAAAAATCAAGTTTTAAAAGTAAACAGATTTCCAGATCACAGAATGTTCTAATTTGGAAGGGACTCACAAGGGTTATCAAGTCCAACCCCTAAGCCCATAGAGGGACTAAACCACACACCTGCTGTTCTCAGCCCCCTGCTCTCACCAGCTGAGCCACTCTGCCACTTTTTAGGGGCTTTTTGGCCCCTGCTGCTTTCCCAGTGTTTAGGAGGGAAACAGCTGCTGTTTGGTACTCTGGAGTAAGGAAACTCTTAAGCAGAAGTTCAGATTTTGAAGTGTTTTCCAGATCTTTTCTTCTGATTCTGGAAGGAATCTTTAAGAGAAAAGTGGCTTATTCCAGGGTTTGAGAAAATCACAGCTGTTACCAACCCAGTCTCATTTTCCCACTTTTCCATCAATGTTGTTTGATTAATAAGAGCCAACTTAGTGCTGAGCAGCTCGGGAATAAATCAAACTGTGGAAGAGGGACAGATGTAATAAAAGCAGTTCCTGGAACAAGGAGATGCAAAGATCTGCTTGGTGTGGAGGTGGGGAGGGAACAGCACGTGAAATGTGTGTATTTTCTCTGCCACAGAAGTATATTTTCTTCTCCTGATAAATGTATCCAAGGCAATATAAACAATTGCAAAGAGCTGAAAGAATGCAGTGAGATGTTGCTGAGAATCTCACACATCAAAGCAGAGCTGAGGCCCAGCAGAGGCTTTCTGTGCAAAGAAAACTGGCTTTTCTTGTATTTCAAGGAAAGAAATCCTTCTCTGCTCCTCAGACTCCCTCTGTCCCTGCACACTTGACTTGGATCAGTATTTTCAGTGGGGCACTTACTAAACACTGCACTGGCATGAGAAAAATTCACTCAAATATTGGTTTCTCCTGCCTGCCTTTGAGATCATTGCAGATCAAATCCCTCTTTGCTTGGTTCCTGGGGTGGTTTCTCCCCAGCTCCAGGCAGATGCTCTGCACCTGAGGCTTCTCCAGGGGAGCAGAAAGGCTGCAGAGGGTGACACAGAGAGGAGGGGACTTGGGAACACCACCAGGTCACCTGCAAAGCAGATGTGCCCTCAGAGAAAGAAGAGAGCAGTGTTTGAATGGAATGTTCCCTCTGGCAGAGCCTGGGGCAGGGAAGCACAGCCCAGGGAATGCTCTGGGAGTGCAGGGTTTCTCTGGTGGGAAGCCCCAGCCGTGTGAGGAAAGCCCAGTGAGATTCCCTGGAGGAAAAGCTCCATTTGGAGCTGTGCCATCTGATGTGTCAGCAAGGACAATCACACAGATATTATCAGGTAATAAAATCTTTACAACACAGCCCATGAACTGTAGATAAAGGGGGTGGCTTTGGGCTTTGCTCAGAAACGTCCAGAAGAGTTGCAATGATTCCTGTCTTTAGGGCTGTCAGTTATTAACTTTATTAGAACTTTATATGTTTCTATATAAGAAATCCTTAGAAAGAGGAGCTTTAACTCTGATTTTTGACCAGAAGGCTCTGCAGATCAAGTTGAATTAGATCCTCCTTTTTAGCAACATTTGAAATATTGTCTATGTTAGACTAAAACCACTGGAGTTCAAAATATTCCACAGTGGCTCTTAATCCAAGGATGATACTTCAAAGGAATCTGAGCATTTTGTGGGAGCCAAATTGAGAGCAGCCAAAATTAGTCTTCCTGTGCCTTTTCAGGATCCACAAATCCAAACTGGCTTAGCAAAATTCAAGTCTTCTGTTGTAGTTGCTAAAAATCAAGATAGCTTCCCATTTCTGCTGTCCATCCCCATCCCCTTTAACTGGATACCACTGAGAACATTTAGTGCAGGAAAACTCATTAAAGGGGAGAATCCTGGAGAAAGGAGGGAGTTGAATTCCCAAGAAGTTGTGGTACCAGGCACACTTTCCCCAGGTTTAGTTTTCTCCCTCTGTAATTCCCAGCCCAGACCTCAGCAGTCCCCCTGAGCTCCCTCTCAGAGGTCAGGAACACCGGTGGCATCCGAGCCCTTCCTCCAGAGGCTCTGCCAGCCTGGATGAATCCTTTGCTTGTCTTGTTTCTCTGGAAATTTCCTTTCTGGAGACCCAGCCATGCTGAAGGTTCTCCTGGTGGAGTGTTGTCACACAAAATTATTGAGTTTTCTTTTAGGCAGTCCCCAAAAAGAGAGGATTTTTGGAAGATCAGTGTCCTCCTCCCCTGCAGGTGTTTGTGTCTCCAGGTGAGCTCCTGGTTTTGTGAGGCAGGGACAGGCTCTGTGCTGTCACCTGTGGAGCTCGGCAGGTGCATTTCTGTGCAATCCTAGAGCTCTGCCCGAGCTGGGTGATAATTCAGCCCCATTCTCATGATGAATTCTCTGCTCTTTAGGGCTGGAGAGCGGCAGCACCTCGGACCAGCCTAAACGGGCACTTAACAAGGCCGAGCTCACAGGACTCCCCTGGAATTACCCAGCACATTAACGCCAAATGAGCTCATCCTGAATTCATTAGCAATGATTACGCTGGGTACCAGAGGAATTAATAATCATTAGCATTTCCTAAGGAGGGCTGGGAAGAGCTGCCAGCTCCGGCTGGCTGGGGCTCCACAGGCTTTCCCCAGCAAGTCTCATTCCGAGGGAGTCAGTAACTGGAGCTCTCTGGTCACTGGAGAGCTCCCACTGATATTTTGAATCCGTACTCCCAGTTCAGTTGCAATCCAGCTCTAAAAGCACTTCAAAGGCCGGCACTGCCTGTTCAGTCACTGCTGGAATTACCTCCCTTATCCTCGTTTTGTCTCCGAGTGAATGTCCCTGGCTTTCTGCAGCTCTTCTGAAAGGTTAATAAACCTGGGAGGCTGCTGGGAGCCACCCAAGGGCAAGGGCACTCCACAGACAAAAGGAATGCAAAACCGTTGTGTTATTATTTTGTGCAAGCAAATTCTCAAAGTAAAGATATCCGAGGCTTTGATTTGGCTCCTTGAAGCTCCCTCTGTTCCCAGCAGCATTTGAAGACTCGGCTGCTTTGCATATCACAGGCAGCTGCCTCGGGAGGCAGAGAATTCACTGCTCACTTTGGATGACCTTTTCCTTTGGGGATGAGCTTCCACAAGAGTTTTACTTCTCTGACAACTTATTCCTGTTCTCTGTCTCCAAACGCTGCACACTTGGAATTTACATCACCCTGCTACATTCAAATACAGCTTTTCTGGATAACTGGGCCTTGTAACCAGCACAATCATACCATGGCATTATGGAATATCCTATCCATGGCTATATGGAGCTGTCAGCATTTTTATATCTCATTCTAGGACAGCTATCAATATAATCTGATATTCATGGACAGGGAGCATAAAAGCTCAAGTACTGTTCATTTAATCTGATTATCTCCTTCCTTTTCCACAGGACTGGGCTGCTTTCCTTATCCAGTTTGATCTCTCTGCCAAAGTCCCCGTGGTGTTACTCTGCCAGAGGAATTGTCCTGCAAGCTTTATGTGAGCAGGAGAGTTTATGGCTGGAGTTCCTGGCCCTCCTTGCCGGGGCTGTGCAGTCCCTGTCAACAGAGCAGTGGGGACTGAGGCTGCCCTGTGGGCACAATGGGGACTTGTGCCACCCCTGCCCTGCTCCCTGGGCTCTTCTCAGGTGGGGCCTCAGCACCGGGGTCCAGCTGGCAAAGGAAATTTTCTTTCATTGAATTCAACAATCTTGGGATTAAGTTGAAGGGGTTTTAATTAACTAAGTGTCAATTATGTTTTCAGGATAGTCAGAGTAATTTTACAGCCACTTTTAAATCAAAAGTGCAAAGGAAACGCTGGTGGTGGCACAAGTTTCCTCAGGTCTTTCTCTGCAGAGCTGAGATGTGGTGCATGGTCCATACGTATTTTACTTTTATTCCATCCTGAATGCAAAACCAGTGAAATCTTGAAAGTAAAAAGACATCCTTTTGTTGAAATCTGCACTGAAGGAACACTGAGCCTTTGGCCCTGACTCCTGCTGATCTGCAGGTCATTGGCAGGGATGCAGGGTTGCTGATAACCTTGACTCTCACTCAGGTCGATGGCACCGCCGTGACTCAGGGGCCATAAAGCTCCTTTCCAAGGGGCGTGGGCCAGGTGGGCTGAGAGCTTGGGCTGCTTCATAAAGCCAGGGCCCAGCCCAGCAGATCCATCCTGCTGGGATCCAGCTGCTGTTCCATTCCCCAGGCAACAATGGCATTCACAGGCAAATACGAGTTCGAGGGCGATGAGAACTACGATGCCTTTGTGCAGAAGATTGGTGAGTCTGCCTGGGGTCAGGCACGGGCATGGGTGGGATGAAAACACTGGGGAAAGGCTGGGAGAGCTGGGACTGTTCAGCCTGGAGAGGAGAAACTTTGGGGTGAGCCAACCGTGGCCTCCCAGTGCCTGAAGGGGCTGCAGGAAAGATGGAGAGAGACTTCACGAGGGATGGAGGGACAGGACAGGGGGAATGGATTCAAACTGACAGAGAGTGGGCTTAGATGGGATATTGGGAAGGAATTGCTCCCTGTGAGGGTGTGAGGCCCTGGCACAGGTGCCCAGAGCAGCTGTGGCTGCCCCTGGATCCCTGGCAGTGCCCAAGGCCAGGCTGGATGGGGCTGGGAGCAGCCTGGGACAGTGGCAGGTGTCCCTGCCATGGCAGGGGGGTGGGTGGTCTTTTAGGTCCCTTCCAACCCAAACTGTCCAAAGATTCCATGATTCCATGTGCATCTAGTTAAAGAGCAGGAGCAAATATAAAAATGGGTATGTGCAGCTAAATAGCAAAAGCCCAAGGTCCCACACATGAAATTCCAAGCATTGCTTTTGTAGGTTAAGGAGAAGGGAATATTTCATGTACTTTGTACTTTTTTCCTGTGCATTGTTTCTCAGGGAAAAGAATGCAAGATTTATTTTAGCAAACACATTAATGTACCAGTATCTTTCTTCACATCAGTAATTTCAACTCAGAGCTTTGATGCTGTAAAAAAATTAAAAATAAGAAATGAGCAACAAATCAGATGCTCTGAGAACAAACACACCACTACCACCCTTCAGCTCAAATTCAGCTTAGATTTGATAAACTCTGTGGTTTTATTGTTTAAGGTCTCCCCAGTGACAAGGTTGAATTGGGAAGGAACTGCAAAATTGTGACTGAGGTGGTGCAGAATGGGAACGACTTCACCTGGACCCAGCACTTCCCAGGAGGCCGCAGCACCACCAACAGCTTCACCGTGGGCAAGGAGGCAGACATGGAGACCATGGGAGGGAAGAAGTTCAAGGTAAATTCATGGAGCTCTTCAGCTCCCCAGCCTCAGGTGGGTTTGGATTTAGGGTGAAAAGCAATCCTGTGTCAGGCCGGGTGCAGGTGTCCATGAGGGGCTCTAAGGCCCTTTCCAGCCCAGACCATGCTGGGGTTCCCTGATTCCACCCCCCCTGGTTCCTGGGCTGCCTGCCAGGACCATTTCCAGAGCTGTCAGTGAGTGATGTGGAGATCTGGGACCGGCAGGAACTGGAAGATGAACAAGTGTCTGTTTAAACTGGGAACATTCAAGAACTAAAGCCACGGATTTTAGCCCTGTGCACGAGGCCACCTGTGCAACACAAAACCTCTGCCTCATAAATTCCAGCATCAGGTGTGCAGGTGTCTGCAGAATCTGGGGACAGAAATTCCAGCAACCCCAGCAACATGAACCCTTTCTCTCTTACAGGCAACTGTCAAAATGGAAGGTGGGAAACTTATAGCTGACTTCCCCAACTACCTCCACACTGCAGAGATCTCTGGGGGGAAGCTGGTAGAGGTGAGTGCTCAAAGATCCGGGGTAGTTCATAAAAAACAAAGAAAATCTTCAAAATCTGAAGTTTAGAAAAAAATCTGAAGTGAAGGACAGGCTCTGAGCCATCCCCAGGGCTGTTCCCCTGGGACTCTGGAGCTCTGATTACACTGTTCAACCAAAGTTTTGGTTTGTTCTTTGTTCTAGATTTCTACTTCTTCTGGCGTAGTCTACAAAAGGACCAGCAAAAAGATTGCCTAAGGCAGCAAGACCAGTCTCTTCCAGTGCACTGAAAGCCAACAAAAAAATAAAATAAATTAAATAAAGTTCTGTCTTTGTCTCTTTCTTGGTATTACAAACATCCTCATGATAATGCTTACCCCATTCCCACATATCTGATGGGTGGGACAAGATGAGATTTAAGGTCTCTCCCAACCCAAACCCTTCTGTGACTCTGATGCTCTGCTCTGAGGGACACCAGTGGTGCTCAGAGCACCACTTTGTGCCCTGAGAGGAGCCCTGAACTTTAAAAACAAGAACTTTTTATCCCTTCCTGTGCAGAGCAGATGCCTTTGCTGTTAGAAGTGCCTCGATGGGGCTGGGAGGGACTTTCACAACTCCAGCTGACGCATTCCTGACTCTGAACTGGCTGGCAAAGCCTAATTCCATTCACAAGGATGGTGCTGGGGTGTAGGGGAGGAGGCCCAGTGACACAACCTGCAGCATCAATGGCACTTCCCAGCTCTGCTTTAGGAAATGGCTGTCAGTTTCCATGCTTTATTGTAACAATGCAATAAAACATTCTGCACCAGAACTGGAGTTACATGTCCATGGCATGTTGGAATAATCATGGAATACATAACAGGTGGTTTGGGATGGAGACTGGGTGCTGGAAAGCCTGGTACCCCGTGGGTTTGAGGACATCAAGGAAAAGTCTAAATAGCCCATACAGGGTGCAATCCACTGATAATCCCACAGGCAAATGTGGAATCATCTGATAATTCCATGTAGGGCCACACTTTGTCGGACTGAGGCCCATTTCCTATTTTTTTTCCCCACAGTTCCTCATGCTACATTTCATTGAGATAATCTTGGTCAGGATAAATCAAGAATCCAGTAAATAAGCTGTCTGTCCAGTAGGGATCATAGAAGAGCCCGTTTTGCTCCGAGTAGAAGATCTGCAGCCACACCTCGTCCTCCTGCTTCAGGGCCAGGACGGTGGAGCCCGAGGCCACGTCGTGGTTGCCGGTGTTGGCATCAAAGGTCTTGATGCGGTAGTGGCCGTTGTGCACCAGGCCGATGGCCAGGTGCTTGTTGGCCAGGGTGATGTCGTAGGTGAAGTAGTAAATCCCCGGCACGCCGCAGACGAACTTGCCGCTGGAAGCGTTGTAATGGCCTCCCTCGTTCATCAGGATCCTGTCGAACTTGATGGGCAGCCTCTCCCTGGGGTAGCTGGTGGACACTGCCACCGAGAAGGCAGACCTGGCCCTGCTGGCGCTGCAGCCGCAGGGCCCCGGCGGCCCCGGCTCTCCCTTGCTCCCTCTGGGCCCTTTCTTCCCCGGGGCCCCGCTCTTCCCGGGACTGCCCTTCAAGCCCTTGGGCCCCCGGGGCCCTGCCTTGCCAAGGGCTCCCGCCTTCCCCTTCGGGCCTGCCTTGCCAGGGTTGCCTGTTCGGCCCTGGGGACCTGGAAGACAAACGATCTTATCACGTTTTCTTATCACTTCTGAGGGAAAGAGCTGATACAGCGGGTGGAGGGGGGTTAGAGCATTGAGCAGGGATTTCTTTTGGGAGGAAGCCGTTGCTGGTGCGAGAATCCCAATGAAATCCCACCCATCGGTCCAGACTGACCAGCCAGGGCAGGCAGGGAGTTTGTGCAGTAACACTGGAGTTCTGTCATTTTAAGGACCAAAAGGCTGATTCCGTTATCTGGCTCACTTGAGAAAAAGGAGGAATTAAAGAACAAGCTTTAAACGTTTGGGTTTCACAGAGCGAGGCAGGTTTGTAAAGCTTTCAGAGCCTCACTTTGAGCAGGTGAATACTTCTGAGCTCAGATCGCTTTTTTTTCTTTGCGAAGAAAAGATCGCTTTTTTTTTTTCCTTTACATTTAGCATGCAACTGCTTAAAAACAATGTAAAAGTAAATCTAGATGTAGTAAAAAGCCCAGCCCAGCTGGGGGATGAACCAGCAGACACCGGGGGCAGGGGCTGCCTTGAGACGGGAAGGCAGCTGGCTGGCAGTGATTCTGGCTCGGTGCTATCCGATACGAGCAAAATCGTGAGGATTTATGCAGTGTCTCCTGACCTGCTGCAGCGAGAGCAGATCGAATCGCAGCTGTGGCTGGAAATGTGCTCTGCAGATTGCCGGTTTGGGGAGGGAGGAGGAGGCAGCCCGGGCTGGGCTGGCTGGCGTTGCTGAGGCAGGAGTGCTCTCTAGTGTGGCACCGGGAAATCACCGCCCTGCACAGGCTGCTCCCGCTGCCTCCGGCTCCGGCAGGAGCCCGAGCACAGCCTCAGCTCTGCTCTTTGCTCTGGGTTCGGTCCGGCATGGCCGGTGCCTGACCCTTACAGAGAGCCTCCCTTCCCTCACGTGGCTCTGGTTTTCCTGGGAGCACGAACCAGAGCCCAGCTCCTCGTGTCCTCTAGAGAGCCTGGCCAAACCTCACCGTGCCACTAAACAAAGCCAACAGAACCTGCATGCAGCTGACAGGATGATGCCTTCAGTTTTAGCTTTTATGTTTTTCAGATTCTGGGCTGGTTTCGTGTGCAGCTCTGAGCTTCACATGAAGGGTTGGTGAGCTCTCTGCACAGAGCAGGGAGACAAAACAATTCCTTTCCAGCTGGGCACCAAGGACAAATTTTGGGCCCAAGAGTAAAACTGAAGAAAGAGACAGACCAAGGAGGATGGAGCTTCATAACCTGAAGCTGTAATTGGACAATTCACTCCAATGTGCTGATGGACAAAAACCTATCAAAGTGTGAGGCCTCGTGCCCGGGCATCCATTTTTATGATCGTTTGTGTATTTAACTTGTGTGCAACCCCGGCAGGGTTCCTGCACTGCCCAAGCTGGATCCTTTCAATAAATCCCTTTTAATCCTTTTATTCTACCTGGTCTCCGTTTCCAGGTCAGCCTTTGCAGGCACCAAGGACGCGATGTGAGCCTGGAACCCCTCGGACAAGCGGGATCACCTGGAGGGCGGCCAGAGGAGCTCCTGGCGCTGGTGCCCCACAGCTCCCCGCTCCCCATTGTTATGCTGAGCGCCTCTCCCTTACCTTCCTCGCCGTGCTCGCCTTTGTCCCCGTCCTGGCCGTCCTTGCCGTCCTTGCCCGGGAAGCCCATCCTGCCCACGGTGCCGGGGGTGCCCGGCACGCCGGGGGGCCCGGGGGGCCCGGGCAGGCTGCAGGCCAGCTGGGCACCCTCCTGCAGCTCCCGCTTGGCAAAGCCGCCCACGATGTGGTTTGCCACGCAGGGCACAGTCCAGAGCAGCAGCACAGCAGAGATCATGGCACAGCCTGTGGGGAGGAGGTGGGAAATGGGAGCAGGTGTGGGCACCACTGCTGTAGAAACTTGCCTGAAAATGGGAGATTATTTGGCTGGTCTTGGCAGGGTGGGGGAGCTGTTTGCTTTGGTGTGATGTGATTCCAAGGGCTTGGCTCACTGAGTTTTTTAGGTCAGTCCAATATTTTTATCAAACTTACTCTTTTCCAAGTCTGTATCTGTGGCCATCCTTGATTTTGTTTTGCTCCCTGAGCCTCTTTTCCCCCAAAACCCAGGAGCAATGGCAGAGAGGTGCAGAAGGCTTGGGACCAGAGGAGTGGAAGAAGAAGAAGGGGTTTGGTGTGAACATCCCCAGCATGACCTGCCCGTGGCTGGGTCTCTGGGGTTTCTTCAAAGCACAAAGCCCATCAAGTGATGCGGGGCAGGACTCAGCAGAGAGGCTGGGCAGGCTTTGGGCCTGTCAGTCCCAGCTGAGCCTCACGCCCTTCCCCACTGCAGCTCAGCTTCAGCAGCTCCCCAGTGCTCTTATGTGCAACTCCTGCACTGAAATAAGATGCTTAAAACACTGGCTAAATTCCATGTTGGCCTCAGCTCTCATCCTGCTCTCAGCTCCTGAGGGGTGGAAATGCCTATTTAGATGCTCCAAATCCAGCCAGCTGATCCTACATATTTATGCTCAGTGGGAGCCCCCAGTTCTGTGATATTATAATTAAGAACATGCAGAGGAGAGGGAAATGCAAACCAGATCCAGGGCTGGATTTGGCTGCTAAGCCCTTTGGTTCTTCAGCTCTGATTTGCTGCTGCTGAAAGGCGTTGGTTTAATGGACTTGTGAGATGGAAAACACCACGCAGTGTTCATGTGGAAAATTGAATGAAGGCTTCTGAGTTCATGGAAAGGGAAACAAAATGTCCAAGTGCCTGTGGAGTGGGAGATCACAAGGAAAGCTGCATCCCTGCTTCCCAGGAACCCTCCAACAGGACAGAGAAGTGACAGGTGTCTGGAGGTAGCTGTGACTCCCAAACTGTGCAGGGAAGAATGTCATTGTGCAGTTGTGGAGTATAACCTGGAGAAAAGCTGGGAATGCCTCATGTGGGGAAGAAAGGCGCAAGAAGGAGCAGAGGGTGGGAGGGCAGCTCCTCCTCTGACAGTTTCTTACCACAATCGCTTCTGTTACCTTGAGACAACCCAGCTCGGTGACCTGATGGGATAAAAAGTGGCAAACAAAGTCCCCTGAGCTTGGGAGGTCTGTGGGACCAGTATTTGGGTTAGTGGGGAGCATCCAAGTACCTGGAGCTGTGCTCACATCTCCCAGGCTGGTGATAATTAATGGTTCCACAAGAATGCTTCATCCCACATCCCAGCAATGCGTGTGGGATGCAAAGCACCACCACATCCACAAGAGCATCTATAAATAACCCCTTCAAGAAATCTTTCTGAAAGAGAACAAACCTCATGCTGTTCCACCTTAAAAGGAAAATTGTTCCTCGATGTAGAAGGTCCGATGAGCTCCAAAGAGCAAATTGGAAGCAGATCAGCATCTCCCCTCTCTGTGGTGGGGGCAGCCAGCCCGGCACAGGAGGCTGTGCAGCAGCAGGGCTGATTTTCCAATGACATTTTAACCAATGGCTTTGTCACCAGGGTTAGAGCCCTTTGGGCCATGACCAATGCCTGTTGTGCATTAAAGAAGTGTTTCTGTAAGAAAAGATCCTGCCTGGAAGAGTCAGGATCAGCTGTACTTTCTGCTGCTTCCAGTGCAGCTGGGCTGAGATCCCAGAGGAAAATCCCTGAGGGTTGCCAGATGCTGGGTTTGGTGGCACAAGCAGTGGTTGGATGCTGATTTTTTGGCCAGTGAAGCCACCCTGTGGCACGTGGTGGTGGGAACTGCTGCTGGAGGGAGGCAGGAGCAGGATGAGGGGACCCAGCAGTGAGCCAACACCGTGCCTTTCTTCTCTATTTCCTTTCAATATTTGAGGCTTTCTCTAACAAAACATCCATCTTTCTGCCTCACAGTTTCCTAGTGTACTTCAAGGTGTCTTAATTAAGATAACCACTATCCCCATGAGCCTAATTCTCAGCTCTGGAGGTTGCCCTGCAGCATCCCCGAGGGTGGCAGCAAAAGGAGCCCTTGGGTGCAAGGCTGATTTAGGGAAAATCAGGTGTGACAGCAGCGACAGAACACCCAAAATGGGTAGATGTAAGTGATTAGGAGCCAGGGAAGTACTTGCACCAACAGGGGTTTGATCTGTCCCCTGCTGCTGCACAAAGGGAGGGAAAGCAGGGAAGGCTGCAGAGGAGGGAAAGCAGAGGATGCACCTTCTGTCCTGAACCTGCAGCGCTCTCTTGGCTGCAGGCACCAGAACTCCTGTGCCAAACCTCCCCTAGCCCCGAGCTCAAACCCGCCTCGGCAGCTGCCCAGGGCAGGGACAGGCTGAAGGAGGTGGGAGCTCCCAGCACAGGCTGAGGAATGTTTCCCTCATGGTGTTATTTCTTTAACTGGCAGCTGTTGCCTTTACGGATTCCTGTGCAGGCTTTGGAAACCTGAGTGCTCAGTGACTTAGACCTTATTTGGGAAGTTTTCAAAGTTAAGGTTAAGAGGAGGGAGGGGCAGAAAAAGGAAAAGTGGATCTACTTACCAGCCTGGTGTCCTCAGTGGGATCCTGACAGGGCTTGGGGCAGATGTTTTGCTGCAGATCCCCAGCCCTGTCCTGCCGCAGCAGGTCCTGGGAGGGCTGTGCAGGATTGACTTTGGTCCTTTTTATTCCTGTTTTACTCCTCCTTGTGCGTAGTTTGAGCTCCCTGCAGCAGCTCCACTTTGGCTCCACGTTGCCAAAGGCATATTTTTATTATTGTGTAATGGATCTGTGCCTCTTCCTCGGTCACGTGGCACGGAAAGAGATTTTTACACACATGTGGCTGGAAAGCTCTTGATGCTTGGGGAGCTTTTCCCTTTCTCCCTCTCCCTCTCAGTCCTGGAGGAAAGGCTCAGGAGCTGCCTGCATCATTTCTGACTGATGCTGCCCTTCTTGCTGTAGTCACTGCCCACACAAGCAGGGAATGGGTAACACTGATCCAGCTGGGGAACAACTTTGACTCTTTATCCTGGAGCATTAAAGGGAAGAAAAATCTTGTCCTAGGGGTGGAAACTCACTTGGATCACTCCAGGCTTGAATTTAAGGACAAAGTCATGAAGCAGCAGCTTTGCAAATGCAAATTTGTACCTCAGCACTTCAGGCTGATGTGCACTACAAAATACAACTTTGTCATAAGGATGGCAGGGCAGGAATGCTTCTGTCTTGGGGAAGGGTTGGGATTTTATTTTAAGCTTGGAAAGTAATTACAACCCCCAACAATTGCTTCAGGTCAGGCAGGAACAGCAGCTGAGGCTGGAGCAGGATGCTCTGGGATGCTGCCAGGGTTGGTATTGACCAGACTCACCTTTGGTTGTGGGTTCCTGCTCTGGCCCCGCTAGGATCCTGCACGGGGTGTGGGACAGGCGTGTGCCTGGTGGCAGAGCTCCAAAGCCTGCCCTGCAGCCAGTAAATCCTTTCTGCTCAGTGCAGAACATCAGCTGATCAGGAGAATGCTGGGATTGTCATTCCTTGCTCTGCCCAAATTCATCCTTCCCAGAGCTGTCGTGGTTTATTTTTAAGCTTTGCCCTGTGCTTGCTTTCGGCGCTTGATGGGAATGGATCTAACATAAAAAATGAAGTCTGTACACAGTTGGCTTTGTGAGCTGGGGCCAGTTTGGATGCTCCTGGGAGGACTGGGAACATTTGGCTGAGGAAGCACAGGGCTGTTAACGTGCTGTGCTGACAGTCCCACAGAGCCCCAGCTCCCTGACACTGAACAGCTCCAGGAGAACAACCCCCCTTGCCCAGCCCCTGCGCTCAGCAGCTTTGCATTTCCCTGGGAAAAGGGCTGCTTTGGAAAAGCTGGCTCACCTCTGGCACTGGGGTGAGCACAGCTGGGACAGACCCAGACACTGCTCCAAGGGCTGCTCTGGGTATTGCTCAGGTAGAAAATCTCACTTTTTGCCTGTTTCCATAAAGTTTGTCAGAGCCCAGATCTTGTGCTGGGCCCCTCTGTACGAGTGTGGGCCAAAAGGCTCCAGGCACTGCAGGTGAAACAGGAACCCAGGTGGAAGCTTCCCCTGGGCTTTGCTGCAGTGCCAGTCTGATGGGCCTGGGAAGGCACAGAGGTTTCCTCAGGCACTGAAGGTGTGGAAAAGGAAAAGCTCCTCTGCTGGTCCTGCTTCTACCCATGGCAACATGCTTTGGGATGGGCGTGAAACGGGCCAGGGATGAGAGGATGCTTGGACACACAGCAGTCTTGCCAGGCAGCTGCAGGGAATTCACAGTTTGGGTGATTTTGTGCCCAGGTCTGCAGCATGGGTAAGGAAGGCAGTGAGAGCCTGACCCAGCTCAGCAGCGTGGGGAGAAACTGCTGGGAAGCTCCTGCCAGGCAGATGGAAAATCTGTCTGTGCTGCATGGCCAGGCCAGGCTCCACCGGGTCCCAGACAGCTCTGCTGAGAACTTGGCAGCACAATTTGTTAAATAAACAAACTGCACAGAGAATCAGAGCAGCCTGAGACTCGTGCTCAGTGCTTTTTGTGTCAGTGAGACACTGCAGGGGACAGTACAGCAGATCTTGTCCCCTGTGTGCTGCATTTTAGCAGAAGCCTGTGTGCTGTGACTCCGTGGTGTCCCAGGGAAGGGGCTGGCTCAGGGACAGGTGTGGGCTGGGGGTCCCTGCTCAGGATGCTCTGCCTGGAGTGGCACAGGAACAACTCCCCCAATGCCCTGCTTGAAAAGCTGTCAGTGAGTGGAGAAGGGGTTCTGGCTGCTTTTGGGGTGAATAATGCTAAAACCAGCCTGACCCATGGATCCCAAAGTTAAACATCCTGAGAGCGAGGTGAAAATGTGGCAGATGACAAAGAGCCTGATAAAGGAACAAACAAGGGATGCTACTGACACCTTACCCAAAGCTGCTGAGCTGGCACAGCCACGTCTGACTGACAGCCCAGGCCCACTTTTTAACACAGGGGTTTCCAACACACTCCTCTTGGACAGTGTGGGGACACCCCTCAAGGCCACTCCTCAGGGCTGAGCCAAAGAGATTTGCCCACAGCCATTGCTCTGGATGAGCAAAACCATTCTCTAGTTAATACTTTTTGCTGTCTTTAATATAATTGCCTCAATATAACTGCATTAATATAATGCTTCAATTTTGCTTCCTAAATAGCTCACTGTACTGTACTGGTAGTTCTGGCTACCCACACTAGGTAGCAAATAATTCTGTTTAAGGCCTTTTTAGTCTTATCATTAGCATGATAAAATGGTCAATTCTATATAAATAACCTGGTTTGCCATCCTTAATCCTGCAGGACAAAGTCACCTAAAGGTTCAGTCACCCTTTGCTGTTGCTGGGCACGTGCTGTGGGGAAGAAGTGGGAGTGCCTAAATGGGGGTGACCATCAGTTCCCAGCCCAGGACAGGGCTGTGTCCCAGCCTGGAAGGAATTCTCCTTGTTTACCTTCTGAGCTCTCACTGGTTTCATTGTTAGGTACTGACCTTGCAGCCACGACTTTGTAACCAAATAAAATGATTCAGCAAATGCCAGAAGGGCTGAAATTCACCCCGAGGCTAGAGGCAGCCTAAAACCCAGCAGTAACAATGGGAGTGTGCCTCACCAAAGATGAGTGCCAGTGCTTTGGGGTTTTGGGGAGATACTAATGGGAAGGAAGAAGCATTTTTTCCACCCAACAGGCCTCCAGTCCTACTGTGGGATAGTGATTTGAGTAATTTTTATTGCCCTGCATAAAAGCAGTTTGGAAATCTGTAAGCAGCCTACAGAGAGTGATTGTCCCTCTCCAAAAGCCCCCATAAAAATGAGTCAAAACCCTGTTTAAACTGAAAGGATGCCCTTGGGACCATTAGCTCTGCTTAGGAGCTGCAGCCCTGACCCATTAAGATAAAAATAAATAGAGCTTATTTTGGGAAGACGGAAGTGGGAACCAGCCCAATCACCAGTGAGCCACTGCCAGCACTGAGCGGATGCTGTGTAAAGCTTGGGGTTGCTGCTTTTTGTTCCATGTTCCTTCTATTAATAATTCAAAGTAACTTTGGTAAATTCTGTAATTCAGAGTAAATTCAGCAACCTTTCTGACTCACCACAGTTGGCCTCTGCCTTGATAGCAAGTGACACAGTTGGACAGAAAGGATTTCTGAAAATGCCTTGTATTTCCCAATCCCAAAAAACCTCCAGCCTCCCTGCTCTGGAGTCTGCAGCACCAGCCTTGCACCTTAACCAATAATATCCAATAATAATGTTAAATAAACAAGACACAACCAAACGAGAAACAATTTCCCTACTCTCACCTTAAAGCCACAACTGAACCCCAAGGCAGAGATCCTGCAAGAAGGACCACAATTGTTATTTTATATAGGAGCAATAAAAAAAATTTAAAAAAATAACTCACGGCTGGTGTACAGCAGGCGACCTCAAACCTTTTCTCAGGCAGCAAACAGGGCAGGTAACACCAGCAGGCTCTCCATTTTTCACAGTTTTCGATTCTTCAGGGCATTCTGTGCTCTCCAGCTTGTAAACAAGAGCTTGTCAGGCAGGAAAATACACCAGGGAAGCTGAAAGAGATAGTAATGAGCTTGGCAAACTCAGCTTTCCACTGCAGCACACCAAGGCAAGAGGGAGAACATCTGATATGACCCCTAAATTAAGCTACCTGTAAGATGCTCTCAAAGCAGCCTTAAAACTTATTTTTTAACAAACCCCACAACCTTATACCCAGTGAGTAGCTGGGGGCTAGGTTGTTCAGCCCAGAGCTGGTGAAAACTACTCCACCAGCACATGGAGAGAGGCCAAAGGCTAAGAGCAGTAATATTTAGCTTTATATGTTCCTGCAAGTAAACCAGGATTAATTAGACCAGGCAACACTAGCGCCTCCCCAGCTCCCTCTGCGGGCTGGCACTCGCTCCCAGCCTGCAATTTCCCACGTGAAAAAGGTTAATTCAGAATTAGTATCTCTTTATAATAAGCTCTCAGGGCCAAGGCTTAGCCCAACTGCAATGAACCAGTGGTTTCAGGGGCCAGCTGCAGATCTTTCTCTTTACCTCCTAATCAGAAAGAAACCTCCCTCACATTCCACGGCTGCAACCTATATAAGGGATGGGGCTCAGGCACTCTTGTTTTTCCTTGAATACTTGAGGGGAGGTATGTTTTTTTTTTCACCCGCAGCCCTCAGGAGCATGGGGAGCACTTGGAGGATTTGCGTTTGCTTGTGCTGCTGCTTGCCCTGGCTCTCTGCCGGCAGCCCCGGGGCCCGGGGGGGCTCTGAGCAGGCAGAGTTTTTGGCAGCTCCTGGGGACGCTGCCGGCGAGCTGAGCGCGGCGCCGCGGCTGCCCCGGGCTGGGGGAGCAGCCCCTGCCCTCCTGCCCCCGCTGCTCAAGGTGCTGCGGGACCGCGGCCCCCGCGGCTGGCACGGCGAGGCCCCGCGGCTGCAGCCGGACTCCAGGGCCCTCCGGTACATGAAGAGGCTGTACAGGATGTCCGCCACCAAGGAGGGCATCCCCAAGGCGCAGCGGGGCCGCCTCTATAACACGGTGCGGCTCTTCACGCCCTGCTGGGAGTGCGAGCACAGGGGCCCGGGGAAAGGTAGGTGTGGAAGGTTACACGGGGATGCTGCGTGGTAAAAATACCTCTTTTCTTTAGAGCTGCTGCTATTTTAGTCCTGGAGGCGCTTCTCCTAAACTGGGGGAGTTTTTCATAGCCTACTTCTCCTTGAATGGCATTAGGCACAGACTTCACAGGCTGGGGAACACCACACAAGTGGTATGTACAAGACACGCCGGTGTTTCGGGCTGACTCATCCCCTCATGAGTCACAAAAAGCTGCAAGCAGATCTAAGTGAAGTAAGGAAAGTGGAAAAAATGTTGAGGCATAACGGGCAGCACATTTCCTTCTACAGCACCGTCTCGGTTTTGCTTTTTCTCAAAAAACCACAGCATGGTGTAAGACTTGTACCAAGCTGCCAGAACCCACTGCCAGAGACTCCTCTCCTTGCCTGGTGCATTTGCTAGAGAAGAATCATGACCAAAACCTGGAGGGAGGAGTAGAATTACTGGCAAATCAGGCTCAGAACTGGCATGGCTGGGCACCCTGGAGCTTAGGGTGCTTCCACGGCTTTCTAAAGGGTGGGCTGATGAAAACAACAGCACCTGGGAATCGTTGCCTGTTAATCCTGCTGAGGTGGCCTGAGTTCTCCTGGCTTGGATTTCTCACTAGAAAGACAGATAAACACAAGGATAGCACTGCTGCACAGGAGCAGCCCTTTGAGGTGGAGCTCATGGTTTGTATCATCTGGAGTGTTTAGTTCCTGTTACCCCACACCAGCACTAAAGAGGCAACAGCTGACTTCCTCCTGTGCTGGTTCTTTTAAAGAAATGAATCCTAATAGCTCTTAAAGTTAGGGGTTTTCTTGGGTTTGTTTTAATTTCTTAATTTGTAACACTTATGACCCCGACCAAAGTAGAAATTTCACGTAGTAAATGTAAGGGAGGGCATTTAAACCGTTTTCTTCTGTGGCCGAATAATTTTTACTTATCCACGACAACAGTATTTATGTCTGGGTGGAAAAATAAGACACATTAACACTACAGGAATCTGTTTCTCTTTCCCAGGAGATGTTCACTCGGTGGATTTACTCTTCAACTTGGATCGTGTTACTGCTCTGGAGCACTTACTCAAGTCTGTCTTGCTCTATTCCTTTGACACATCTGTTCCCATTTCCTCTTCCATTACCTGCATATGCCATTTATCCCTTAAGGAACATGATTTTTCCAGCCAAGTTTGTCCCAGCATTTCCCACTCTCTAGCTTTTAGCCTGCACTTTGACGTTAGGAAACGCAAATGGGTGGAGATGGACGTGACTTCTTTCCTCCAGCCTCTGATTGCTACGAACAGGAGGAACGTCCACATGGCTCTGAACTTCACTTGTCTGACGGGTGACCCACAACGGAGCACGAAACTGGAAAACGCTGTGAATGTGACACTGGTTCCCCCTTCCCTTCTGCTCTATCTGAATGACACCAGTGAGCAAGCTTATCACCGGGGGAGCTCACTGGGGCACGGGAGGAAAAGCAGCAGCCCGCCTGCGGATCCTCCAAAGGGTGACAAAGGACAAGGCCTCCCCCAGGGTAAAAGGGCCTCTCGCCAGCGAAGGAATGAGAACGCGAGAGCGGCCCCGGGCGAGTACCTGCAGCAGTTCGCGCTCCCTCAGCAGGAGTGCGAGCTGCACAGCTTCCGCCTGAGCTTCAGCCAGCTGCGCTGGGACCGCTGGATCATCGCCCCGCAGCGGTACAGCCCGCAGTTCTGCCGGGGCGACTGTCCCCGCGCCCTGGGCCACCGCTACGGCTCGCCGGTGCACACCATGGTGCAGACGCTCATCTACGAGCGGCTGGACCCGTCGGTGCCCCGGCCCTCGTGCGTGCCGGCCGCCTACAGCCCGCTCAGCGTGCTGACCGTCGAGCCCGACGGCTCCATCGCCTACAAGGAGTACGAGGACATGATCGCCACCGGCTGCACCTGCCGCTAGCGGGGCCTCCGCTCCGGGCTGCGTGTGCACTCGCAAGTACGGGTTTTATTCCTGCCTTCTGGAGACCTGCGAGCCAGCGAGCGGCGTCGCCGGAGCTCCGGGAGCTGGGCTTTGGCACGGAGTTAGCGGAAGGGGTTCACGTCAGAGCACTGGTTTTTGTACCCACTCAGCCTTTCTGGCACGTGCAGTTCAATGTAAATAGTGTCTTTTTACCGGGAGAATTTTGCATTTAAAATGGGGGAAAGGTTTCGACTACTAAATGTCTATTTTTAAGCTGCTTTATTACAGATTAAAAAAAAAATATAGAGAAATAAATGGCTATCACGCATACCCTGACATGCAGTGCCTGCTACTCTGCCTCTCCAGAAACCTTGTGTGTGGCAACTCCAGCAATGACTAGGAAGAGAAGAAAGTCTTTAACATTACAATTATCCTTTCAGTTTTTCATTCTCTTTCCCTACCACATTCCAGCTTTTCCAATCAGGATGACAGCACCTTTCCTCACAGCTCTATTAAGAGTTACCAGGTCGTTTTTTGCCTTTCTTCTGTAGCACTCTTTGGGCTTTCTCAGCTAAAAGAAGGGTAAGAATTTCAGGGTAGCTGTGGGTAATGTGTGAACACTTAATTCAAGGCACTATTTTGGTATCAAATGGCATCAGGTGAGGCTTGTTTCGATTCAAGAGCAAGGAGCTGCCCATGGGGTGAGGGGCAGAGGATTGTCCACTGGAGCCACACTGCCACTGGCTTCTGAAGTAGGAAGAATTGTTTAAAAAGCTTAATCTCCAAAAAATGGCTTCTAAAAGCCTTAAATGTGTTGATGTAACTGCTGCTCATGGGTTTAATGTTGTGAAATGGGGGGCCACAGCTTTGTTTCCTCTCACAATGAAACTGTAGGTAACAAGTGCCTCAACTCTAGATGCTTTCACACCAAATTTTTACTGGAATTGATTTATTATGATTTATTTTCTCCTCCTGGACTTGGGGTTCATACACAAAACCTCTCAGCTTTAGTGGGGATTTTTCTTGTTTGTTTGTTAATCAAAGGCTGTGGAGCAGCACTATCTTGTAAAACTTGTTCAGAACATCCTTTAATGTTGACTGGCTGATGGATTAATAAACAAATGCTGTAACTGTCTGCACTCAGCCACCCAACCAGCCCCTACCTTAGATCCTGAGCAATTTCAGAGGCTGGGAATTCTCCTGAGGGGCTGCTGTGTGGTGTCACTTCACCTGGTCACTGAACCCACAGGTGTCGGGGTGTCTGGAGAGCTCCTGGGGGTGCAACAGGCACAAATCTGCCCTAAAAGTGAGGATCCTGCTCCAGGTTTCTGCCTCTGACTGCTGAGGTCAAAGTGGGTGACACCAAAGGCTCAAAACAGAATCTTGGTGTCACATAAAACCATCCTGGTCCCAGCACTGTGGTCTGACTCCTGCTCCTCCCTTCAAACTCAGGGAATTAGGCTTTGCTCACCTGCCAGAGAAGAAAAGAAATGAATTGTTTCCTGAGACAAATCCTTCTAATCATGCTGAAATGTCTCATGTACTCAAATAATCCTAATATTCCATTAATAGGGATCATCTTTATTATAGTCTACTGATTCCAATACTAAGATATTAAATGTGTAATATATTGTAATAATTAAAAAAGTGTTGAACCTGTCTAATATATTCTAATAAACATTCTAATAATGTTGAAGATGTTTAGCATATTCTGACAAATCTAATATATTGTAATATTAGTTTAAATACTGGCAAATATGTCTAATATATCATAATGATCCAAATAAAGTTGAAAATGTTTAACACATTTAACACAATGTCTCATAATTCTACTGTAATTCAAATCTTGGTAAAAATGTCCAATATTTTAACTATTGTCATCTATTCCAATAATAATTCCAATAATGTTAAATATGCCTAATAATTCTAACATCTTCTAATATTTTCAATTAGTGGAAGATGATTAATTATAATAATTCTAATAATTATCCATGAATGTGGAAGCTGATATATTACTATAATTCTAATATATTCTAATTATAATTGCAATAATGTTGAAGCTCTCTAATATATTCTAATAATAATTTAAATAAGTTTGATATGAATATATTCTATAATTCGAAAAATATGGAATGTCTAATATAGTATATAATTATAATAGACTCTATTACTCATTCCAGTAATACTGGAGATATCTAATATAGTCTAATAGTAATTTCAATTCTGTGGTAGACGTCTCATACATTCTAATAATAATTCCAATATTGTTTACGATGCTCATTGATTGGCAGGGCGGGCTATTTAACCTTTAAAAGCCTTTTCCAGCGCGAATTATTCCATAAAAAGCAGCAGTGTCTGCTGCTTCAGACACTCCCGCTGTTCACCGGAACTCCACAATCGCCACACGAAAAGTAGTTTTTTTTCTCAGACCCTTATTTGTTTCTTACCAGAACTCCACAATCGTCACAAAAATGTGGGTTTTTTTCTCAGATCATTATTTATTTTTCGCTGGAACTCCACAATCGCCACACAAAAGTGAGGTTTATTTCTCCATTTATTTTTGGCGGGTTTTCCGCGCTGAGGGGGCCGCCCCCCCCCTCATGGCGCAGGTGCCTCACGTGCCCCCCCCTCCCCTCAGGGAAGAGCCCGTTCAAGGCGCACATAATTTATTACAAATCGCCCGTTCAAAACACACCTTGGTACAACTGGGCTTTCCCACACGCACATTTCATCGCCTCCAGCGTTCACTACAAACGGCAAGCGCCGCTCGCGGTGCCCCGGAAGGCGTCGCCGCGGCAGTTCCGGGGCGGGCGGCGGCCATTGCGCGGTGACCGAGGGGACACCGCGGCCATGGGGAAGCACTTCGGGAACCTGGCCCGGGTGCGCCATGTCATCACCTACAGCCTGTCGCCCTTCGAGCAGCAAGCCTTCCCCAATGTCGTGTCCCACGGCATCCCCAACATAGGCCGCCGCTTCGCCTCCCAGGTGTTGAAGGTGGTGCCCCGTGAGTACAGGGGGGGATTCCCTCTTTTTTTTGTACCTCTTTCGTAGTGTAAATCTGGGGAAGGGGAGCACTGGGGCGGGGCTGTGGGATGTTGTTGTGCCGCAGGAGGTAGTGCTGTGGGCGGGGCAGTGTCCCCCTCACTGCGGTGTCCCCATATTGTGAATATCCCGTTCCCCCAGCGTCCCTGTGTTGTGAATCCCCTTATTCCAGTGTCCCCTCCCTGCAGTGTCATTTTGTAGGTGTCCCCTCACAGCACCGTATGCCACTTTATTGTGAACGCCCCCTTACTGCAGTGTCCGGTTATTGTGAAAGTCCCGTTGATTTTTTTTTTTAGTGTCCCCTCACTGCGTTGTCCCCTTCGAGCAGTGTTCCCTCATCCCACTGTCCCTTTATGGAGAGTGTCCCTTTCTGGCAGTGCCCCCGCATTCCCGTGTCCCCTGACCGTGCCTGTTCTCTGTCCCTGGCAGCCCTGGCCATCGGTTACCTCATTTATTCCTGGGGGATGCAGGAGTTCGAGCGGCTCAAGAGGAAGAACCCGGCTGACTACGAGCACGACCAGTGACCGGTGACCACGAGCGGTGACCACGAGCGGTGACCATGTGGCTCCGCAGCTCCCCGGGGACCTGCTGTGCTTGTTCCCATGGCCGGAGGGGATTAACAGAGAGATAAGCTTGGCTAATAAACTGTAACTTTGCCCCATGACTGTGTGAAATCCGTGTCTTGAGCTGTTTGAGGTGAGGAGCATCAAATCCCTTGTCTGGTTCTCTCTGTACAGGCAGATCATGAGGCTGAAGTTCCATGTGCTCGGATGTTTTCATCTTAGAGCACTTCCAGCCTTTGTAATTCCTGTTTGTTTGAATTGTTCCTCAATATAAAGTGCAGCAAGGGCTGATTTGAAATTGTTCCTTGTCCCCTTTATTTTTCCCATCACTGCTTTTCCTCCAGCCTTGAGATCTGTGAAAAACAAACACAGCCTGGTTTGGTATTGATTAAAGCTGGATGGGCTGGCCAGTGGCTTGGGATTTGGGATGGACCCTGACCTCTGGCCGGAGGCTCGCTCTTCACAGGAGCCCTGGACAGAAGATGAAGGGGAACTGGTACAGGCTGCACCAGGAGAGGTTTCAGCTCTGTGTAACAAAGGAATTTTTTTTCCAGTGAGAACAATCAGTCCCTGGAACAGCCTGGGGGTTTCAGGTGCCAGGTAACCTCCTCTGGGCTCCCTTCCCACCAACGCCTGCACCAGCTGATCTGCCAAGGTCCCTTCCAACCTGGGCTGTTCTCTGATCCTGTGATTCTAATTACCTAGTTATACTGATGTTAATTGGGTGATTAACTACACTCTGATATCTGATCGGTGGTAAGAAGCTGCATTAGAACCTCCTTGAAAACTGCTGGGAGAAGCAAGACCAAGGCCTGAAGATGATTAAAATATCAGCTGCTGGTAATAAAAGTTGCTTAAATATGTGACAAATTCACCCTGTATCTCTGAGTATAGAAACACCTTCACTGTTGGAAGCTCAGAACACCTGACTGGTTCCTTTACCCTAATTTTTTCCTCCCACTGCTCCACTGACTGCCTCCAGCTCCCAGCCCATGCAGAGCTGGTGTGTTCCTGCTGTGCTGTCCCTGGAGTTTATCTTATCTGCAGGGCAGGAATGACGTTTCCCGTGTGAGTTTCCCTCAGGGCTGGGCTGTCAGGAAGACAGTGATGCTCGGGCTCTCACTTCAGGAAGCTGGGGCAGTGCAATTTTTATAGCTCAGTGCTGGAGTATTTTGGGGCTCACTCAGAGCACACGAGACTGAGCTCAGCCTCTTGTGTTTCCTCCAAGCACAGCCTGAGGTTGCCGTAAGTAGCAATAAAATCAATCAGCCACTTCTCCCAAGTTGTGCCAAAAATATTCTGTGCTTAGCTGCATTTTGGGTCACTGGTATTTTCTAGGCAGCTTGAGCAAATGGGGAGCAACAAACTGGTGCTGTGGCTGGGAGCTGGCAGAGACGTACAGAGGCAGATTTATCCCAGAAGAGACCTCAGAGCCCACCCAGTGCCACCCCTGCCATGGCAGGGACACCTCCCACTGTCCCAGGCTGCTCCCAGCCCCATCCAGCCTGGCCTGGGGCACTGCCAGGGAAACGTGTGCCAGGCCCTCACAGGGAACAATTCCTTCCCAATCTCCCACCTATCCCTGCCCTCCAGCAGTTTGAAGCCCTTTTCCCTCGGCTGTGCCTGTATAAAAGCCCCTCTCCCGGAGGTGTTTCATTCCGAACGTGGTGTCCTGCTCGCAGGGCTGGGTGGCCTCGGTGCCAGCCCCTGGGAAGCTGTGCCTTGGCAGCTGGCAGCTGTGCTGGAGGGCAGCAGCTGCCCGGGGCTCTCACGAGGTCCCTGCTCCTGCTCTCAGACGGCTGAACCGTGCCTGGCCCAGGGGCCAGACTAACGCAAACAGAGGGGCAGCGGCACCGCGGCCACGCGGCCACGCGGGCCAGGGGCAGCCGGGAGGGACGGGGACAGTGTGGAGGGACAGGGACAGTGCCGAGGGACAGGGGCAGTGCCGAGGGACAGGGGCAGTGTGGAGGGACGGGGACAGTGTGGAGGGACAGGGACAGTGTGGAGGGACAGGGGCAGTGCCGAGGGACGGGGACAG